>JAPXFY010000013.1:88881776-88891776 GCA_030674185.1 Monoplex corrugatus | reverse complement strand
CTCTCCTACATATTTTCCTTAAATTTCTTTATTTGGTGGCTTTGACCCAGTTTGTTTCTAATTTTTGCTGTCATTATTCGAAAGGTGCACCAAAGAACTTTCCGTCAGTATATTACATGTGCGGGTACAGTACAGGTTACGGTTTATAATAAGAGACAAAAATAGGTACTTTTGGAAGAAAATTGTTTTCTTTCTGCTGCGATCAGTGCATTAAAATACCGATTTAAATTGATTAATAACATTTTTTTCAAGAAAAAAAAATTCTGTGGGGGATAGATTATAGTCTACAGAAATCAATTTTGAGAAAAAGTCAAAACACCTCAGATAGACCCTCAGTCACCTTTTCAGCTCCTAGCGCTGTTCGACTGACTGCGAGTTAAGGCTGATTTCGTTGTGGGAGGTCACAAATAGAGAATTACACAAACAAACAAATAAATAGATAAAACAATAACGCAAACGCACAAATGAAATAGAAAACAACAACAACAACAACAACAACAAAACATGGAAATAATTCAGTGTTAGCTCTTTGGGTAACACACATCATTACATTTCTCAAAAAAATGGAACTTTTTGCCAGAATAAAACAGACCTGAGGTGTGCAGTTTCCATTATTAATGCGATGCTACTGTTCAGTTGACGGAGCAGATTGAAAAGCAAGGCCTGATATTGACGAGAAAGATATTGACTGTAATTGATTTATAATAGCTTGACTAGAGAGGCAGAGACAGAGACAGGGAGACAGAGAGACAGAGAAAGAGACACAGAGTGAAAGAAACACAGAGAGAAAGAGACACAGAGAGAAAGAGACACAGAGAGACACAAAGAGAGAAAGAGAGAAAGAGAGAGAGAGACAGAGAGAGACAGAGACAGAGACGGAGAGAGAAACGGAGACAGACAGACAGAGACGGAGACAGACAGACAGACAGAGAGACAGAAAAAGGGGGGGGGGGGCAGGAAAGAAAGAAAGGCACAGTCTTTGGTATATATGGGCAGACTTAGCTTAACAACAAATTTAACAAACAAAAAGCAAAAAAACAAAAAAAAACAAAAGAAAAAAGGAAAAAGAAAAAAAAAAAAAGTAAAGAAATAATATTGCCGTGTCTTTAACTTAAGGAGCATGGCGGTTTTCTTATCAGTGAAGTGTGTGGAATGCCAAGGCTCGGCTCCACATCTTTCAGGATTGACATGATAATGTTGGCCATTCATGCCCACTGGAACTACTCACTGTGCTGCAATGCTCAATATTAACAAAACAGACTACTAAGCAACTGACCATATCTCTCTCTTTCTCTCTTTCTCTCTCTCTCTATTTCTCTGTCTCTTTCTCTCTCTCTCTCGCTGTCTCTCTTTCGATCTTTCTCTCCCTCTCTCTTTCTTTCTATCTCTCTTTCTCTCTCTCTCTCTCTCTTTCTCTCTCTCTCTCTCTCTCTTTCTTTCTCTCTATCGCTGTCTCTCTTTCGATCTTTCTCTCCCTCTCTCTTTCTTTCTCTCTCTCCCTGTCTGTCTGTCTCTGTCTGTCTCTCTTTCTCTCTCTCTCTCTTTGTCCCCTCTCTGTTTCTTTCTTTCTCTCTCTCACGCTTTCTCTCTACCACACACACACACACATACACACACATACACACACACACACACACACACGCGCGCGCGCGCGCGCGCGCGCGCTCTCTCTCTCTCTCTACCTATCTATTTCTCTGTCTGTCTGTCTGTCTGCCTGACTGACACTCTCTCTGTCTGCCTGTCTCTCTCTCACTCTCCTTTTCTGTCTCTTTGTTCGTCTGTCACTCTGTGTCTCTGTCTCTCTCTTTCTCACTCACTCACTCACTCACTCACTCATTCACTCATTCTCTCTCTCTCTTTCTCTCTCTCTCTCTCTGTTAATCACTATTTCTGTCTGTCTGTCTCCCTCAGCCACTCTCTCTCTCCCCCTCTCTCTAGCTCTCCAACTATAGGTATGTCTATCTGTCTGTGTAACTGTTTGTGTGACTGTCTGTCTGTCTGTCTGTCTCTGTCTGTTTGTCTGTCTGTCTGTCTCTCTCTCTCTAGCTCTCTAGCTCTATCTCTCTCTCTAGCTCTCCACTCTCTAGCTCTCTCTCTCTCTCTAGCTCTCCCTCTCTCTAGCTCTCTCTCTCTCTCTCTTAGCTCTCTCTCTTGCTATCGGTTTTACAAGTTTTCTCAGACGTACTTTACATGTATCTCACAAATCTTCTGGCCTGACACCGTTCCACCCAACGCCTTGTGGCCTGTGCAGCTACAGTCAAGATAATGTGGACACCATCATCACGAAAAGCTGATGAAAGTGGATAGAGCACATCGTATGAAAACACCAAGATGTTACCATCAGGACTGCCCTTCAGTAGTGATCATCTGGCGAAATACTTAAGAAAAGAAGACTTAGCAACACCTGGTGCTGAACTGTGTACGTATCGCACACACTCTCTGTCTGTCTGTTTGTCTGTCTCTCTGTTTGTCTGTCTGTCTCTCTTTGTCTTTCTCTGTCTCTCTGTCTCTGTCTTTCTCTCTCTCTCTCTTTGTCTCTCTCTCTCTGTCTTTCTGTCTGTCTCTCTCTCTCTTTGTCTCTCTCTCTCTGTCTTTCTCTCTATATCTCTCTCTGTGTCTCTTTCCCTGTCTGTCTGTCTGTCTGTCTGTCTGTCTCTCTCTCTCTCTCTGTCATAAGATGAGTTATGGATATGTATAATTCAAACCTTTTTGAGCATTATGTAGAAGGTATTGTATTGTTCACATACCCCTTCATAAGGGGCCAAGGCCTAATATGAATAAACTATCTGAAGTCTTAAGTCTGAAGTCTGAAGTCTCTCTGTCTGTGTTTGTGTGTACGAGAGAGAGAGAGAGGAAAGAGAGTGTGAGAGAGAGAGGGAGAGAGAGAGAGAAAGGAAGAAAGAGAAGAAAGAAAGAAGAAAGAAAGAAAGAAAGAGAGAAGTGTCCTTGTGCACGTGTTTATGTGCATGCCTGCGTGCGTACGTGCATATGCACTCGTATGCGTGTGTGTTTCCATTGCTGACAATTCAATATGTCTGTCCGTATATATACATAATGAGAAAGAGAGAAGCGAGCGATGACAAATAACAACTAATGACACAGACATGTGATTGTGGTGTAGTCGATAGCGCAACGCATACCGACCTACAGCTTGTGGGTTCGTATCCCATCAAATCATTGTGGGGTCTTGGAGCCCCAACCGGTTCCTACTTGAAGTTGTACGGGTTGTAGGCTCGTTAGAAAGACTACGACCATACAGTCAAGTCTCATTCTCTTCACGGATATGTCACCGAAGGTGTTGCTGAAATGCCCCAACCAAAACCACGGGTGTCTGTGTCTCTCAGGCCTGGTTAAAGGCTAGAATGTATTATGACATTGAGTACAGCCTTTTTTGCGTATTCCCAATCCAGACTGAATCTCCATGGCATCGTGATTATCATTCCCAACGTCATGCATCTTATTCATTTCTTTGGTTTCAGTGGATTTACAATGGTGATCAGTAAAAATCCATGAAATCCCCTCATGCGAAATAACAGCAAATGGCACAACCTTGACACAGGTTGATAAATTCAAATACCTGGGAACGATCATTTCATCAGACGGCAGATGCACATCAGAAATAGCCGGCAGAATCGGCCAAGCCAAAACAGCATTCAAGAAGATGACAAGCATTTTTACCAACAAATGCCTGTCAATTAACATCAGGAAGAGAGTTCTTGAATGTTGTATAAAACCAATACTGTTGTACGGATGCGATGCGTGGACAGTCAACAAACAAATCCAGAACAAGATTGAGGCAATCGAGATGTGGTTTCTAAGAAGAATGTTAAGAGTTCCATGGACAGCAAAGAAAACAAACGAGACAGTCTTGATGGAGGCAGACACAAGTAGATCACTCATAAGGAAGATTAGGAAAAGCTGGAGGGAAAGAGAGCACCGGGTAGACCCAGGAGAGAATGCTGGACGGACTTGCAGAGTGGCTTGGGACGAGGAGGGTGGGGAGATGCTAGGGGCAACGAGAGATAGAGACGGATGGAAGTCCATGATCGCCAACGCTATGCGGCAGGGCACCTGATGATGATGATGATGATGACAATATAAAGCCAAGGTTGATCTCCCCTTTGAGAGCGCGTCGCCGCAGTGGAGCGCCACCCAATGTTAGTTTGACCAAGACTTTAGAAAGGCAAGAAGGCTAACTGGCCTTCAAGGGCAGGGACCAGGGAAATCAACCTCTCTCTCTCTCCAAGAGAACCGGGCGAAAGGCCAGAATGCACACGGGTCTGACACCATTTTTGTCCCCTTCCGAAGGACTAAACGTTCAGTTCGATTTTCCAGTCAAACTGAGGAGAAAAGTCCTCAACAAGAAACGAACCCTGGAACCTCGAGTTTAGTTCATCATCATCATCAGGTGCCCTGCCGCATGGCGTTGGCGATCATGGACTTCCATCTGTCTCTATCTCTTGTTGCCCCTAGCATCTCCCCCACCCTCCTCGTCCCCAGCCACTCTGCAAGTCCGTACAGCATTTTCTCCCTGTGTCTACCCGGTGCTCTCTTTCCCTCCAGCTTTCCCGTTGTGACCAGGTGCTCCAAATCCCCCTTCCTCATAAAATGGCCTATAAATGTTGCCTCTCTTTTCCTAATCTTCCTTATGAGTGATCTACTTGTGTTTAGTTTAGTTATTGGCAGGCAAACATCTGAACCATTCTGCCACTCTTCATCACACAGCACTGTGAATAATTGTCACAGACATTGTGACCAGTAAAGTGAGGTAGATGACGAAACGGGGAATAAAACACACACACACACACACACACACACACACACACACACACACACACACACACACACACACACACACACACACACACACACACACAAACACACACACACACATACACACACACACACACACACACACACACACACACACACACAACACACACCACACACACACAAACAACTGTATATGAAGCGATTATCAACAACGCTTCACAACAACGACAAATAACACAAAAGAGACGCGAGCTGTCTGGCACAAGCATGGCTGGTTTCAATCCTGGAAGCGTGTGAATCACAAAGACCTTACATTGTCCACGATGCTCGTAATAATGACGATCATTAATAATCCCTAGACTGGAATAATCTATGATAAACCCAACACAGTGGCCGCATGAGTGTTCTATCAGTCAGGCGTGGGGAACACCTATGGTTTTCAGTGTCTACGATACGCGTAACAATGATAGGCATCAATAACCACTATGTGGGGACACTCTGCCACTCTGTACAATGCACTGCATGCATGATTGAAGCAGATTCCTGAGGCACTAAGCGTGTTTTGTCCTGTTTTGTTTCCAACCGATTGATTCAGATCACAGCCAGTATGGATAAAGTTAATGATGTCCACAGTCATTGATTCACATCACAGTATGGATAAAGTTAATGATGGCCGCTGTCACTGATTCAGATCACAGTATGGATAAAGTTAATGATTGGCTGCTGTCACTGATTCAGATCACAGTATGGATAAAGTTAATGATGGCTGCTGTCACTGATTCACATCACAGTATGGATAAAGTTAATGGTGATCACAGTCATTGATTCACATCACAGTATGGATAAAGTTAATGGTTGTCACAGTCACTGATTCACATCACAGTATGGATAAAGTTAATGATGTCCACAGTCATTGATTCAGATCACAGTATGGATAAAGTTAATGATGTCCACAGTCATTGATTCAGATCACAGTATGTATAAAGTTAATGATGGTCACAGTCATTGATTCACATCACAGTATGGATAAAGTTAATGATGGACGCTGTCACTGATTCAGATCACAGTATGGATAAAGTTAATGATTGGCTGCTGTCACTGATTCAGATCACAGTATGGATAAAGTTAATGATGGCTGCTGTCACTGATTCACATCACAGTATGGATAAAGTTAATGATGGCTGCTGTCACTGATTCAGATCACAGTATGGATAAAGTTAATGATTGGCTGCTGTCACTGATTCACATCACAGTATGGATAAAGTTAATGATGGCTGCTGTCACTGATTCAGATCACAGTATGGATAAAGTTAATGATTGGCTGCTGTCACTGATTCAGATCACAGTATGGATAAAGTTAATGATGGCTGCTGTCACTGATTCACATCACAGTATGGATAAAGTTAATGATGGTCACGGTCATTGATTCAGATCACAGTATGGATAAAGTTAATGGTGGTCACAGTCATTGATTCACATCACAGTATGGATAAAGTTAATGGTGGTCACAGTCACTGATTCACATCACAGTATGGATAAAGTTAATGGTGGTCAGTCACTGATTCACATCACAGTATGGATAAAGTTAATGATAGCCACAGTCACTGATTCAGATCACAGTATGGATAAAGTTAATGATGGCCATAGTCATTGATTCACATCACAATATGGATATAGTTAATGGTAGTCACAGTCAGTATGTATAAAGTTGATTCACATCACAGTCAGTATAGACAAAGTTAATGGTGGCCTGTCACTGATTCACATCACAACCAGTATGGGTAAAGTTAATGATGGTCACAGTCACTGATTCAGGTCACAGTATGGATAAAGTTAATGATGTCCACAGTCACTGATTCAGGTCACAGTATGTATAAAGTTAATGATGTCCACAGTTACTGATTCAGAACAGCCAGTATGTATAAAGTTAATGATGTCCAGTCACTGATTCAGAACAGCCAGTATGTATAAAGTTAATGATGTCCACAGTCACTGATTCAGAACAGCCAGTATATATAAAGTTAAAGATGTCCACAGTCACTGATTCAGGTCACAGTATGGATAAAATTAATGATGGCCATAGTCACTGATTCACATCACAACCGTAATGAGTAAAGTTAATGATGTCCACAGTCACTGATTCACATCACAACCAGTATGAGTAAAGTTAATGATGTCCACAGTCACTGATTCAGAACAGCCAGTATGTATAAAGTTAATGATGTCCACAGTCACTGATTCAGAACAGCCAGTATGTATAAAGTTAATGATGTCCACAGTCACTGATTCAGAACAGCCAGTACGTATAAAGTTAATGATGGTCACAGTCACTGATTCACATCACAGTTTGGATAAAGGTAATGATGTCCACAGTCACTGATTCAGAACAGCCAGTATGTATAAAGTTAATGATGTCCACAGTCACTGATTCAGAACAGCCAGTATGGACAAAGTTAATGATGTCCACAGTCACTGATTCAGAACAGCCAGTATGGACAAAGTTAATGATGTCCACAGTCACTGATTCAGAACAGCCAGTATGGACAAAGTTAATGATGTCCACAGTCACTGATTCAGAACAGCCAGTATGGACAAAGTTAATGATGTCCACAGTCACTGATTCAGAACAGCCAGAATGGACAAAGTTAATGATGTCCACAGTCACTGATTCAGAACAGCCAGTATGGACAAAGTTAATGATGTCCACAGTCACTGATTCAGAACAGCCAGTACGTATAAAGTTAATGATGTCCACAGTCACTGATTCAGAACAGCCAGTACCGAGACGAACTACAGGCTCTTACACAACTACCACCATACTTCAAACAATAGATGACCACAGGGGCTTGCACAGTTTTTATAATGTAATTATGATGATGACGATGACGATGATCAAGTGGTCTATACAATACAATACAATACAATACAATACAATAAAATACAATACAATGTTTTATTTATTTAGCGCAAAATCTTGATAAAATCAAATCTAAGCGCTAAAACAGACACACACGCACGCACGCACACACACACACACACGCACGCACGCACGCACGCACGCACGCACGCACACACACACACACACACGCACGCACACAGCTATAAATGGGGAGAAAGCATAAAAGCAATGAAAAATTTTAGAGAGCATATTATATACAATTATATATTATAATGTGATTCTCCTCCGAGTGGAGACAGGCTGCAGAGGGGATTGAGTGAGGTCAGGATTTTATGCAGAGGAGAAAAGGTGAGTTTTGAGAGCGGACTTGAAGGAGACAAAAGTAGGTTGCTGACGGACTGAGAGAGGAAGTTTGTTTCAGGAAAGTGGACCAGAAACAGAGAAGGCTCGTGGACCGTAGGTATTGAGCTTAGTGCGTGGAAAGCGAAAAGTCAGAGGATCGGAGGCAGAGCAGAGGGTACGTGAGGGAACATAGATCTCAAGTAGGCTTGACAGGTAATCGGGGGCTGCGTTATTGAGGCTTTTGTAGCACATGGTATCTAGTTTGTACTGTATGCGCTTTGATACAGGGAGCCAGTGAAGTTGTGCCAGGAGAGGAGATATGTGGTCAGCTTTTTTTCTTTTTGAGTACAAGGCGTGCAGCATTGTTTTGAATGCGCTGTAGGATGTGAATGGTGGAGGCAGGAAGACCAGAAAGGAGTGAATTGCAATAGTCAATGCGAGACATTATGAAGGAGAGAACGAGTTTTGCAGTTGTTTCGACAGAGAGATACTTCCTGATCAGGCTTATACGATGGAGGTAATAGTAGCAAGATCTCTCAGATGCCCCCTCTGTTCTCCAGGCCCTAAAGAATGACAAGACCCCACCCCTCACCTGACCAAGGTCTTCTAGCAAGTTGGAAGAACAAGAAGAAGAGCTCCCCAATGAATCCCCCCCACTCCCCACCTTGAGATCATGGTGATGATAGGTGAGCTGACAAAAAGCTGACCAAAAAGACAAGCCCATGAAGGCCAACCAGGTAATTGTATTGGCTATAGCGAGAACCACGCAAAGCTAGAACAAGACTTAGGCAGACGAAATGTGGTTTCTAAGAAGATTGTTGAGAGTTCCATGGACAGCAAAGAAAACAAATGAGACAGTCTTGATGGAGACAGACACAAGTAGATCACTCATAAGGAAGATTAGGAAAAGACAGGCAACATTTATAGGCCATGTTATGAGGAAAGGGGATTTGGAGCACTTGGTCACAACGGGAAAGCTAGAGGGAAAGAGAGCACCAGGTAGACCCAGGGATAAAATGCTGGACGGACTTGCAGAGTGGCTGGGGACGAGGGGGTGGGAGAGATGCTAGGGGCAACGAGAGATAGAGACAGATGGAAGTCCATGATCACCAACGCCATGCTGCAGGGCAGCTGATGATGATGATAGCGAGAACAACGCAAAGCTAGAACAAGACTTAGGCAGACGAAATGTGGTTTCTAAGAAGAATGTTGAGAATTTCCATGGACAGCAAAGAAAACAAACGAGACAGTCTTGATGGAGGTAGACACAAGAAGATCATAGATAAAGAAGATTAGGAAAGGACAAGCAATGTTTATAGGCCATTTTATGAGGAAAGGGGATTAGAGCACCTGGTCACAACAGGAAAGCTGGAGGGAAAGAGAACACCAGGTAGACCCAGGGAGAAAATATTGGACGGACTTGCAGGGTGGCTGAGGACAGAGAGGGTGGAAGATATACTTGCAGCGACGAGGAATAGACACATATGGAGGGCCATGATCGCCAACGCCATGCGGCAAAGCACATGGTGATGATGATGATGATGACGACGACGACGACGATGATGATGTTGATGATGATGATGATTGATAATGATGATGATGATGACGACGACGACGACGACGAGAGACGATGATGATAACGATGATGCTGACGACCGACGACGATGACGACGACGACGATGATGATGATGAGACGACGACGATGACGATGATGATGATGACGACGACGACGACGATGGACGACGATGATGATGACGACGATGACGACGACGACGACGACGATGATGAACGACGACGACGACGAGATGAGATGACGATCGCGACGACGATGATGACGATGATGATGACGACGAGGAGGACGATGATGATGATGATGATGATGATGACGACGACGATGATGATGATGATGATGATGGCGACGACGACGATGATGATGATGATGATGATGATGACGACGACGATGATGATGATAGCGAGAAAAGTATG
>JAPXFY010000013.1:88866776-88871776 GCA_030674185.1 Monoplex corrugatus | reverse complement strand
TTAACCCTTTGACTCCCGCACCCTATTCACCAACTGCGAAAACTTAACCCTTTGACTTCTGCACCCTATCTACCAACTGCAAAAACTTAACCCTTTGACTCCTGCACCCTATTCACCAACTGCAAAAACTTAACCCTTTGACTCCTGCACCCTATCTACCAACTGCGAAAACTTAAACCTTTGACTCCCTCATCCTATCCACCAGCATCCTGGAAAAGCATGACTCTTTGACTCTCTCACCTTTTCCATCGCTATTGTCCTAAATTAAAGAGAAAGGAATGATTGAGTCAAATTGATCGACCTAAGGCGTACATCCGTATTTTGGTATGTGTAGGGTGAGGGTAGAGCACCTGGTCACAACAGGAAAGCTGGAGGGAAAGAGAACACCAGGTAGACCCGGGAGAAAATATTGGACGGACTTGCAGGGTGGCTGAGGACAGAGAGGGTGGGAGATGTGCTTGCGGCGACAAGGGATAGATGCACATGGAGGGCCAACGTCATGCGGCAGGGAACATGATGTTGAGGGTGATGGAGTCAAAGGGTTAAGTTTTTCTGGCATGAATTGACAATGCAGCATGCTGTTGACGGGTTGCGAGAGTGAAAGGGTTAAGCTCGAAGCATGTTTGTTTCAATTGTTTGCGTAATCTTTTTTCAACGCCTTTGTCGAGCAGGCTGACTGGGTTTTCTGGTAAATGTTATGAGCTCAAAGCAACGGGTGCCGAGTCCAATCTCACTCTAAAACGTAAAGAAATTGGCTTGTTTGCTGCTTCTGTTGTTCTGGTAGAATCAGTGTTTTATATCCACAACAAGTACGATCGCTCGCGTTCAAGCAAACAGGAACCAGAAAAACACGAAAATAGAATCAAAACGCGTATTCAATACAACCAGACAAGACAGGTGCAAATGTTCGGCCAAGTCTCCCCAGTTCTTACCAATACTCACGAATACATTATGATTTCATTTTGGTCCTTCTCTCACACTGAACGAAGCAGCAGGGAAGTTTCAGTCTTTTTCTTTTAATTCTTGTATTTGGTGTTTGTTCGTTTGTGATCTTACGTTTATGCTTGACAAAAGCCAGTTGGCAGAATATTTGCGCCTGTCTTGTCTAGTTGTATTAAATACGTGTTCTGATTTTTTTTCTCGTTTTTTTTCTGGTTCCTGTTTTATGTGTCCCATTCCCTCCCCTATTCCAGGCAGGAGAGTAGCAGAATGGTTCAGTCGTTCACCAGCCAGTAATAAACTCGAGGTTCCAGGGTTCGTTTCCCTTGAAGCTTCGACTTTTTCCTCAGTTTCACCGAAAAATGAAACTGAAGGTCTAGTCATTAGAAAGGGGACGAAAAGCAAACCGGACCCGTGTGCCTTCTGGCTGTGCACGGTGAGGATCCCACGGCAGTTGAAAATCGTGAAGAGCAGGTCATTCGCCCGGCTGCCCTGATATATAACATTGGAGAGATAGTTGATTTCCTAGTCCCTACCCTTGAAGGCCAATTAGTTTCTTACTTGACAGGAGTGAAGACAATCAGGATTCCATGGAGTTCCCTTCTGGATTGATACTGCGTGGCAAGGCTGTATTCTACGCTTCTTTTCATATGAATGATACATCCAGACTTCAACCAGTCCCGAGAGATACAGACTCCTGCGGCGTTGGTTCATACAGCAACACCCGTAATGACGATCTGTAAAGTAGAAGAAACTGGAATGTGTGATGCCAATTTTTTCCTGTATGTCCACATCACAATCAGCTCTGGGCAGAAGCTTTCTTGGGGCCAAACAATCGCACAGTGTTCTTGACAGAATTAACGGGGTTCGAACCCGCAACCTTCCAGCTATTAATTCGTCCCGCAAAACTGTTCATTATTTTTTCCTTTAT
Source organism: Monoplex corrugatus (assembly GCA_030674185.1). Lineage (NCBI taxonomy): Eukaryota > Metazoa > Mollusca > Gastropoda > Littorinimorpha > Ranellidae > Monoplex > Monoplex corrugatus. The sequence continues at coordinate 88,869,906 of JAPXFY010000013.1, read as the reverse complement.
CAGTGTCTGTCCAAGGATTTTTCTATCTTGGATCCATGGTTCACTAAACCTAAACTATCGTTCTGTTTTTGTTGAACCTTTTGACTCCCGCACCCTATCCACCAGCTGCAGAAACTTTTGGTTTTTTTTAGGATCATTCAGGGAGATTACCTTTGTGCTCACCTTTTTTTTTTCGTCCCATTTTCTACATCACTTTAATGGCCTCAGAAGCTGAAACAGTTTTTTTTTATTATGCGACGATGATGATGTCGATGTGGATGATAATCATGATGCTATGGAGTTCCATCTAGGATTGAGACTGCGTGACAGGGTTGTATTCTACGCCTATTATCATTATACATCCTGGCGTCAACCAGGCCCGAGAGATACAGACACCCGCGGTGTTAGGTCAGAAGATTTGAGCAACACCCTCAGTGACGCATCCGCAAAGTGGATGAGACTCGACTTTGTGGTTCCAGTCTTCTCAATGAGCCCATAGCACGCCCAACTCTGGGTAGGAGCCGGTTAGAGCCGAAAAATCCCACAATGATTTTTGAAGGTTCTGATGGGGATTCGAACCCTACAACCTTCCAGTCGGTAGTCCGTTGCGTTAACCACTACACCACGACACTGCAGAAACTTAACTCTTTGACTCGTCACTCTATCTACTAGCTTCCTGAACCCTATCCACCAGCTTCCTGCAAAAAGCTGGTTAATAGGGCAGGGAGTCAAAGAGTTTTTTTTCATTTAATCAAGGCTTGGCAGGGTGCAGGAGTCAAAGGGTTAAGTTTTGCTCGTTTGTCTCCTGATGTTTTCTCTGTTATTTCATCCTTTAGTTGGTGAACAAAGGTTTGTTACTGTCCTTTATACGGAAAAATGATGTGCACCACATTTTGACTTAAAAAAAAAAAAAAAATATTTAAAAAACAGATTGAAATGACTGAATGATTTTGATTGACCTGGTTTTGATTCGTTCCATTTGAGTGAGAGAGCATGAGTAATAGAGAGGGAGGAAGGGGGAAGAGAGGAGACAGAGAGGGGAGAAGGAGGAAGGAGGAAAAATGAAGAGAGAGAGAGAGGAGAGAATGAGAGAGAAAGAATGGAGAGAGAGAGAATGAGAGAGAGAGAATGAGAGAGAGAGAGAATGAGAGAGAAGAGAGAGAATGAGAGAGAATGAGAGAAGAGAGAGAGAGAATGAGAGAGAGAGAGAATGAGAGAGAAGAGAGAGAGAGAAGAATGAGAGAGAGAGAGAATGAGAGAGAGAAAGAATGAGAGAGAGAGAGAAGAGAGAGAGAGAGAATGAGAGAGAGAGAGAGGAGGAGAGAGAGAGAATGAAAAGAGAGAGAAGAATGAGAGAAGAGAGAGAGAGATGAGAAAGAGAGAGAATGAGAGAGATAGAGAGAATCAGAGAGAGAGAGAGAGAATGAGAGAGAGAGAATGAGAAGAGAGTGTGTCATAGCATTTTTCGGGAATTCTTCTAAATTCAATATTGTTAAAAATGCAGATCAGTGAGACGTCATAAATCAGTGCGTTCACTTGTTATGTATTAAGGCATTGCAGCACAAATGATTGATTTCCCTTCAGGATATTAAACACACACACACACACACACACACACACACACACACACATACAACACACACACACACACACACACATACACACACAACACACAAGTTCACACACACACACAACACCAATCACAACACACACACACAACACAGCACGCACACACACACAACACACACACACACACACGACACACACACACACACACACGCACGCAACACACACACACACACCACACACACACACATACACACACACACACACGCACGCACACACACACACACACGCACGCACACACAACACACAGATCACACACACACACGCACGCACACACACACACACACGACGCACGCACACACACACACACACACAGAGCACACATACACACAGATGCACACACACACACACGCAACCACACACAACACACACACACACACACACGCACCACACACACACACACACCACACACACACAGACACACCACACACACACACGCACGCACGCACACACACACACACTCAACACACACACATACACACACCACACACACACATCACACACACACACACAACACACAGAAGTTGCACACACACACAACACACAGATCACACACACACACACCACACACACGCAACACACACACACACACACATAGACGGTGCGCGTACACATCCACACACATGCACGGACTCACGAACATAACACGCAGAAATCCCAAAGTAAAAAAAAAAGAAAAGAGAGAAGAGGACAGAGAGAGAAAGAGACCACAGAGAGAGAGAGCAGAAAAAGAGAGAGAGAGAAAGAAAAATCACCATCCAACCCTCAGCTTAGAAATATTATCTTTTCAAGTGCAGGATTAAGGATCCCAAAGACTGAACGTCTGAAGAGGAGATGGTGATACAGGCCAGCTACCCAACACTCGGGAAACCTCAGCCGATCTTCAGAGGATGGCCAGTTTGGTGGCATCTCTTTGATCGATAAACCTGATATATGATCAAACATAGAGCACAGAAGTAAACAAGGCCGCCAGGCCATTCTGAAAACCTCCTTTTAAATTAAGGCAAAAATCTTACAGAAAATCAGATTGTGTATTTCTAAAAATCTACTGCGAACTCGAAGAAGCTTCGGTTGAAATGAAACCTGATCTTTATTGAAGGTTATGGTTTTACTGTCAAAAAGTGTGAAAATAGATTTTCAATATTTGTCAGCATTTCACGATAAAACGTTGTTTACACACCTTCCCCAGGACGTGTTGATTTTGTATGTTATGAAACCAGAAGAACAAGAAAACCAATGTAAGCGCGTATCCAACGAGACAAAACAAAACAAGCGCAAATTTTCGGCGAACTGCCTTTGTCAGGCGCGAACGCACGGTCACAACAGATCACAGACACCAAACAATGGATAATAAAACGGGACTAAAAACTTCCCTGCCGCCTCGTCCAGTGGGTAAAAAGGGGACCAAATCAAGTCCCGTTTTTATTATCCATTGTTGTGGTGTCTGTTTTGACCGTGCGTTCGCGCTTGACAAAGGCTAGTTGGCCGAAACATTGCGCTTTGTTTTGTTTGTTGGAACGCGCCT
>JAPXFY010000013.1:88856776-88861776 GCA_030674185.1 Monoplex corrugatus | reverse complement strand
TTCCTTGAATTCTGGAATTTCGTCCAAAATTATTCTTGAATTTGTTAGTATCTTGTGCAAAGTTTATATTAGTTGGGAGTTTATTCCACAAAGGGGCTACTCGATGTGAAAAAGAAAATTTTCTTGTGTTAGTACGACAGTGCTGAATAAATATCTTTCCTTCCTTGTTTCTTGTGATATTACATTGTGAAACAGAAAAGAAACAGAAACGCAATGATATAAATCCAAAACAAGTGTGACTGCCCGCGTTCAAGCAAACAGGAACCAGAATAAAAACAGGTAAAAAGAACCAGAACGCGTATTTAAAACAACAAGACAAGACAGGCGCAAATTTTCGTCCAACTGCCCTTTGTCAAGCGTAAGATCACAAACAAACAAACAAACACCAGATACAAAAATTAGGAGAAAAAGACTAAAACTTCCCTGCTGCTCCGTCCAGTGGGAGAAAAAGGAATAAACTGACTAACTTTTTAATCAGTTAATTCTTTTTTATCAGTGTTTAGTCAATTTATTCCTTTTCTCACACTGGACGGAGCAGCAGGGAAGTTTCAGTCTTTTTCTCCTAATTTTTGGATCTGGTGTTTGTTTGTTTGTGATCTTATGCTTGACAAAGGCCAGTTGGCCGAAAATTTGCGCCTATCTTGTCTTGTTGTATTAAATACGCTTTGTCATTCTTTCTTCGTGCTTTTTTTTTCTAGTTCCTTAATGATATTCAGGGGGGGGGGGGGGGTGTAAAAGTAGGTATACAGTAAGCATCACATCACTATTATAATGCTTAATTCCGCTCTCGATTAGAGGAGTGTGTGAATACCGACGGCATGCAGTTTGAGTATCTGAGGGATTAAGGCTGTGCTTGTTATTACATGTATATGCAATATTCATTTGTTTGTATAATAAATACAATGAGTATTGTACGTGTTTTCTTTTTTCATAACTGTATACCTACTTTTGCACCACCCCTGTATATCGTTTAAAAATTGTCTGAAATATAATGGTGACCGTTCATGTCTTTCGCCCACAAAAACCGTAGTTTTCTTTTAATTCTTTTTTTGTTTTTGTTTTTGTTTTTGTGCATCTCCCATAACTGCCCAAGTTCAGTCGCAAAGCTTTTCAAGGTCGGTTGCTTTATGGGGGGCTTTAAAAAAAAAACCTGTAGGCTAATGGCGGTCTCTGAACCAGCGGGATGGCTCGTTTAATCAGCTGAGTGTGGCTAGTTGTAGCACTGGTTCATTATTGTCCCACCAGCGTAGTCCATGTAAGTGGTGTCCAAACTGAGCTGGATCACACCACTGACTATCAGCGAAGTGGCTGCCAGCAGTGCGGGGTCTCCTTCTGGTGGGTGGTCTCATAATAACCCGACACTGGTTAATTGATTTTAATTAAGAGCTCCTGCGGGTTCCTGGCTTTGTGTACTGATGCTGAATGTCATGTCAGGATGGTGTTATTGCCAACGGGAATGAGCGGTGTTGGGAGGTCATCGCACTAAAACAGCATGAACGATGGAAGAGACAAATACCAAAAACAGGCTCTAATAACAAAATGTAAACTGATACCTTTCATTGACTGACGACAATACGAAGAGAGAGAGAGAGACAGAGAGAGAGAGAGAGAGAGAGAGAGAGAGATAAAGAAAGACACAAAGAGAAAGAGAGACAGACAGAGGCAGAGAAAGAGACAGACAGACACACAGACAGAGACAGAGATAGAGAGAAAGACTGAGAGAGAGAGAGAGAGACAGACAGACAGAGACAGAGAAAGACCGAGAGAGAGAGACAGACAGACAGACAGACAGAGAAAGACCGAGAGAGAGAGAGAGAGACAGACAGACAGAGAAAAGACTGAGAGAGAGAGACACACACACACACAAAGATAGAGATTGAGACAAAGAAAGACTCAGAGAGAGAGAAAGAGAGAGAGAGAGAGACACACACACACACACACACACACACACACAGACAGAGACAGAGAGAGACAAAGAAAGACAGAGAGAGAGAGAGAGACGACACAGAGAGACAGAGACAGAAAGAGACAAAGAAAGACTGAGAGAGAAAGAGAGAGACAGAGACAAAGAGTGAGAGGGAGAGAGACAAAGACAGAGAGACAGATAGACAAAGACAGAGACAAAGAAAGACTGAGAGAGAGAGACAGAGATAGAGACAGAGACAAAGACTGAGAGAGAGACAGAGACAAAGAAAGAATGACAGAGAGAGAGAGAGAGAGAGAGAGACAGACAGACAGACAGAGAACAGACAGACAGAGAGAGAGAGAGACAGAGAGATTGCAAAGGCTGTAAATTACAAGGTGATGGGCCAGCTGTTTCCGTGCACCTTCTGTCGCCTCTATTATTTTTGTCTGCACGATATGTCTCCATTTGTTTATATAGACCCTCACCCACACCCCACACCCACACCCCTGTCCCTGCCCCTGATCCATCCCCACCCCGATACTAAATTTTTAAATCCCTTCTCTTTTAATTCTTTATGTTCATTCATACGCACGCGCATCACACCGCGTCAGTTTGCCTCTAACGAGAGTGTGAGTGTCGCTTCTCTCACGTAGAAAGACGAAAAACGTTAAGGACAATAAGAGTTGTTTCGGTAAACCACAACGCTCAGTATTAACCAGTTGCTGTGGTGTAGCGGTTAGCGCAACGGACTACCGACTGGAAGGTTGTGGGTTCGAATCCTCAGCAGTCTTTTCAAATATCATCGTTGGAAATTATATCGCTCCAACCGGCTCCTACACAGAGATGAGCGCGCGAGGGCTCGTTGGGAAGACTGGGACCACACAGTCGAGTTTTATTCACTTCGTGCATGTGTCGTTGAGGGTGTTGCTCAAATATTCTAACCAACACCGCAAGTGTCTGTATCTCCAGGACCTGGTTGATACCTGGATGTATTATTACGATAGCAAGCTTAAAGTAAAGTCCTGTCGCGCAGCTCTCGATCCTAGACGGAACTCCGTAATAGCTTGATTTTCTTCCTCACCTTAATCATCTCCATAAATTCTACATGGGAGATAACTATCTGAATGGGTAGCGCAAACTGTGTTGGGTTTGAGAAATTCTACATGGGAGATAACTCTGTGACTCTCAAAAGTTATGTTTCTTGGTTCATCTCCATAACGTTGCAAAAACTGTGCCAGCTTCTGTGGCCATTAAGCTGGAGTAGGAAATGCTCTCTATAATTTTCCATTGCTTTTATTCTTTCTCCCCATTTATAGCCGTGTGCGTGTGTGTGTGTGTGCGTGCGTGTGTGTGCGTGCGTGCGTGTGTGTCTGTTTTAGCGCTTAGATTTGATTTTATCAAGATTTTGCGCTATATAAAATATTGTATATTATATTATTATTAAATCAGACAATAAGTAAATAATAGATAAAGGAATGAATAAATAAACAGACAAATGAATAAATACATAAATAAATAAACAGAAAAAGGCGAGCACAAAGGATACTTTTGTTTATGCAATGATCCTAAAAGAAAAGAACGTCTCAACGTTGGAATTAGAATACATTATCTTCAGGAAGTAAAATCACTTTATATACGTTATGCATAGTGTGTGGTTCTTCAGTTTCAATGATACGCTTGAAACATTTCATGCACAGCATGCACGTGATAATTTTTTTCAAACACGCAATGGGACATGATTTCACGTGAGTCAATATCAACATAAAACAGGCACGTAGGCGTAGGTCGACAACATCTGTATTAACAAGAAACACCCCGGGGGGTGCGGACGTGACCCGGAGCACCAACGCCTCACCACCCTCCGGACAACTACCCCCACTCCCCGACGCCACCCCATCAAGCAAAAAGTGTGGGGGTTGGGGGTGGGTGGGGGTCCCTCCATGCGCCGCACGCCCCTCTCCATGCGCCGCACGCCCCTCTCGGACCCAGTCATCAGCCAAGGTAGGCACATATCCACAACATCAATATACACTGGGTCATGACAAACCCCGGTATGTTTTACTACAACTGTCAAACAATAACAACAAATCTGAATTGTCCATATTACAGAATCGAGATACTAAGCCACTAAACGATGTTTCATTGCAATTTTGATATATATGAAAAAAAGATCAGAGAAGAAGCACTTTTGATGTACTAAAACATGAAAGAAAAGAAAAGAAAAGATAAAAGCCCCAAAAGAGTGCTAATAATGGCCTGCATGTGACTGAGGTCTAAAAACAACAACAAAACAAATGAGTATATTCAGGAGTGATTCATCATTCTCTGAAAAATCCATATGCGCTCCATTCACATCTACCAGTGATGATCTTGGAGACACTCCTTGACTTCTTTCAAAATCCTACCCGCTGGCAAAGTCTCGAAACGGGAGGCTGGGGATGGGGGTAGGGGACCTATGGAAACACCAAGCTGACACCACAATAATGATCGAAGCGTTAGGATGGTCAGCGAACAGGCCAATGTTTATGTTGTGATCTATGACTGAACTTGAGATGTTGTTGTTGTTGTTATTGTAGTTGTTTCAAACCCAGCCAACTGTGCAGAGCCATGTCAGGGACATAACCACTTCAAAACATACAGAAAATTAAGTACACATATCAATGCATTCGCACACATAATCTAAGGACATGCCCCTGGCGTTGACCACTCCGTCCAATTTATCACACAGGGGATTTAAAAAAAACACCTGAATACAAATTTAAGGATACCTGAGGACAACAAAACATATATAAAAACGGGCATAATTTACCTAAAATTGCGTCCGCATATCTCACCCTCCCAAGAGCCAAAAAATGCACTTAATACATGTACCCAATTATCAATCCTAAGAAAAAGCACATGAGACTTTATCGAACACACACAGGTGAATGGACCAGCAAGGCAGAAAATGATAGCACGAAAATGACAGAAAGCAAAGGAACAAGACAGAAACAAAGAGAGTGACAGAAAAGAGGAAATTTCTAGCACATAATTTCCAGAAAGTGGGGATACTATCTAAACTGAAAGAGCCCCTGGCACCCCCCCCCCGGGGGGA
>JAPXFY010000013.1:88831776-88836776 GCA_030674185.1 Monoplex corrugatus | reverse complement strand
TGGACGATGCACACACACACGAGAACAGGGTTGTTGTTGATCAGTCCTATTGTTTGTTTGATATTGACATTTCCCGGTCATAATAATAACAACGACAGCAATATGAACGATTGCTATGAAAATAACAGCGTTGATAAAAAAAAATCAAAAGTTGGGAGAGGAATACCTTGATGGATAGACAGACAGGGGACAGAAAGTAATATAGATCGGCTGATCGATAGACAAATACATAGACGGACAAGTGGACAGATGGACAGATTGATAGAAAAGAAAGAAAGAAAGAAAGATAGATAGATAAGATAGATAGACAGACAGGCAGATAGAAAGATCGGTAGACAGATAGATAGACAGACAGACAGACGGACGGACGGACGGACGGACAGATAGATAGATAGAGAGAGAGAGAGAGATAGATAGATAGATAGACAGATAGATAGATAGACAGATAGATAGATAGAGTAGATAGATATATAAATAGATATATAGATAGACAGATAGATAGATAGATAGATATATAAATAAATAGATAGATATATATATAGATAGATAGATAGATAGCTATGCATACATAGATAGATAGATAGAAGATATACTGATAGATAGATAAATAGATAAATAGACAGATAGATAGATAGATATACATAGATAGACAGACAGATAGATACATAGATATACATAGATAGATAGATAGATAGATAGATAGATAGACAGATAGACAGATAGATAGATAGACAGACAGATAGATAGATAGATAGATAGCTAGATAGACAGATAGATAGATAGATAGATAGATAGATAGACAGACAGATAGATAGATTGATTGAAAGATGGATAGATAGACAGACATATAGAGAAAATTAAAAGCAAATCAATAGTAAATAAATGAATATGTAAAGAAATGAACAGCAGATAATGCACAATGAGCAAGTGAATAAAATAAATGGGTAAATTAATAAATAAATACATAAATGAATGAATAGATAATGAACAAATAGATAATAGATAGATAGATAGACAGATAGATAGATAGACAGACAGATAGATAGATAGATAGATAAAAATATAGATAAATAGATAAATGGACAATGACAATGAAGACTAAACAAACCAATGAATGAATAAAGTAATACATAAATATACAAAATAAATGAGTAAATAATACAATACAATACAATATTTTATTTATATAGCGCAAAATCTTGATAAAATCAAATCTAAGCGCTAAAACAGACACACACGCACGCACGCACACATACGCACGCACACACACACACACCACACACACACACACACACACACACACACACACACACACACACACACACACACACACACACACGGCTATAAATGGGAAGAAAGAATAAAAGCAATGGAAAATTATAGAGAGCATATTATATACAATTATATATTGCAATGTGATTCCCCTCCGAGTGGAGACAGGCTGCAGAGGGGATTGAGTGAGGTCAGGATTTTATGCAGAGTAAAAACAGGTGAGTTTTGAGAGCGGACTTGAAGGAGACAAAAGTAGGCTGCTGACGGACTGAGAGAGGAAGTTTGTTCCAGGAGAGCGGACCAGAAACAGAGAAGGCTCGTGGACCATAGGTATTGAGCTTAGTGCGTGGAAAGCGAAAAGTCAGAGGATCGGAGGCAGAGCGGAGGGTACGTGAGGGAACATAGATCTCAAGTAGGCTTGACAGGTAATCGGGGGCTGCGTTATTGAGGCTTTTGTAGAACTTGGTGTCTAGTTTGTACTGTATGCGCTTTGATACAGGGAGCCAGTGAAGTTGTGCCTGGAGAGGAGATATGTGGTCAGCTTTTTTCTTTTTTGAGTACAAGGCGTACAGCATTGTTTTGAATGCGCTGTAGGATGTGAATGGTGGAGGCAGGAAGACCGGACAGGAGTGAATTGCAATAGTCAATGCGAGACATTATGAAGGAGAGAACGAGTTTTGCAGTTGTTTCGACAGAGAGATACTTCCTGATCCGGCTTATACGATGGAGGTGATAGTAGCAAGATCTGGCAGTTTGAGAAACAAAGTTGTTCATGGACAGGGTAGAGTCAATGCAGACACCAAGGTTTTAGCTGAATCAGAAATTGGGACTGACGTGTTACATAATGGGAGAGAAAGAGGAAGCAGCTGAGAAAGTTTCTGACGGGTGCCAATGAGGATAGCTTCTGTCTTGTCATTAAGCTGAAGTTTATTATATGTCATCCAGTTCTTAATGTCCGAGTAACACTCAGTGGTGCGAGTCAAGAGGCGCTGTATATTGTCAGGTGAGTCACTGTCTTGAAGTTGGGTGTCATCAGCATAGAAGTGGTGTTTTATAGAGTGGGAGTTGATGATGGTGGACAGGGGGGAGGTGTAAAGAGTGAAAAGAACAGGGCCAAGGACAGATTCTTGTGGACACCACAGGTCAGGTATGCAGGTTGAGAGTAAGTGCCATTAATGAGAACAGTTTGTTTTCTGTTTGATAGATATGAAGTGAACCAGGAGAGAGCAATGTCAGAGATGCCAAAATTATGATGAAGTCTAGAAAGGAGAATACCATGATCAATGGTATCAAAGGCTGCAGACAGATCAAGGAGTGTGAGGAGAGAGACTTTGCCAGTATCAGTTGCAAGGAGGAGATTGTTGAGAATGTGTAGCAGGACAGTTTCAGTGCCATGGCACTGGCGGTAGGCTGACTGGAAAGGATTGAGGAGATTGTTGGCAGACAGGTGAGAGTTCAGCTTGTTGAGGACAACTTTTTTGATGAGTTTTGACAAGAAAGAGATATTAGAGATAGGCCGGTAATTTTTCAGTTCATTTGGGTCCAAATTGTATTTCTTGAGGAGAGGGTGAACAATAGCAGACTTGAAAGAATCTGGGACAGTTCCAGTTTGAAGAGAAGTGTTGATGATGTCGGTGATGAATGGGAGGAGAGTAGGGAGACAGTCAGAGTAGAGAGAACCTGGAAGAGGATCCAATTCGCAGTTTGAACGACATGGATCTGATTGTGTTGAGAATTTCTTCTTGTGAGACTGGGGTAAAAGTAGTAAGAGGTGTGCCAGAGAAGGAAGGGTCAGGTGGGCATGGTTGACAGGGTGTCCTGTCAAGCCTGTCACGAAGAGTTTGTATTTTGGTGGTGAAATACTTGGAGAATACAGATGGGAGTTCTTCATTTGTGTGTTTTGTTGGGAGAGGTAAATCTTTTCGTGTGCCAAGGAGATGATTCATGGTTGTAAAGAGTTCTTTTGAAGAAGAGGCATTCAGGATTTTGGTTTGGAAATAGCTTGTTTTTGCAGATGCAATGAGGGTGGATACTTTTGTTTTAGAGGCTTGGAAAAGTTGCCTATGTACAGTGAGTTTGGATTTGCGCCAGCAGCGCTGTGCTCTGCGGCGGGCACGTTTTGCACAGGCAATCTCATGAGTGAGCCAGGGGGTAGGGGGGGCGGTCAGGTAAAAGACGGGTTGTGGCTGGAGCATGAGTGTCCAGAAGATGGTGGAGAGTAGTATAGAATTCATCGGCAAGGTTATGTGACTTTTTAGAAAGGAGGCGGGAGGCATCAGATGAAAATGTGGAGAGGTCAATAGATTTGAGATTGCGTCGAGTCACTGTGCGCGTGGTACGGGAAGGAGGAGAAATGTCAAGAGAACAGAGAATTGCAGAGTGGTCAGATGGAAGGGCTGAAGTTAGACGGGAAGAAAGAACTAGGCAGTTGTCAGTAGCTGAATTGTGGTGATCACGAGAAATGATCCAGTCAAGAATATGACCTTTTTGATGGGTTGGTTCAGAAATATGTTGTGTCATATTGTGATTGGACAGAGAGTTGATGATATGTCTTGTGTCATAACGGTGAGTGTTGTCATAGTGGACATTGATGTCACCTAGAATGATGAGATTTTCAGGTAAGAGGCAGTAGTAGTCAAGTAGTTGGTCAAAGTCAGAGAGAAACATGGATGTGGTGAGCTTGTTGGCAGAGCTAGGTGGAGGTCGATAGACACAGGAGAAGGTGATGGGGTCAGGGGTGGATTGGAAGGATACTTCAACGTGCTCGAAAGAAGGATGGGAGAAAGGCAGAGACTGCGAGAAAGATAGGCGGGAATGGAGTGAGTCGTTGTAGAGGATGGCGATACCACCACCTCGGGATGAGCAATGGAAAGAAGCAAGCCTGTAACCACTCGGAGTGAGACTCGCATGTATAGGTTCATGACCAAGGGGGTTAAGCCATGTTTCTGTGATAAAAGCAATGTCAACATGCTCATCTGCGATAAAGTCAGCAATGACATCGGCTTTGCTATCTGCGCATGTTGACTGAGCGTTAAAAAGGTATAGTTTTAGTTTATCAGAGTCACATGGCGGTGGCCGAGATGGAGATGAAGGCAGCACCGACGGGACAGAGGATGAAGGCGACACCAGCGGGGCAGAAGACGAAGGCAGCAACGACGGGACAGAAGACGAAGGCGACACACGCAGGACAGAAGACGAAGGCGGCACCAGCGGGACGGAAGGCAAAGGCGGCACAAGCGGGACAGAAGACGAGGGCAGCGCCGGCGGGACAGAAGATGAAGGCGGCACCGGCGGGACAGAAGATGGAGGCGGCACCAGCGGGACAGAAGACGAGGGCAGCGCCGGCGGGACAGAAGATGAAGGCGGCACCGGCGGGACAGAAGATGGAGGCGGCACCGGCAGGACAGAAGGTGAAGGCGGCATCGGCGGGACAGAAGGTGAAGGCGGCACCATCAGGACAGAAGGTGCAGGCGGCGCCACCAGGACAGAAGGCGAAGGCGAAGACGGCAGAGGAGGAGACGAAGCCCGCAGCAGCAAGGTCGAGGGCAGGGGCAGTGGAGGAGACGAAGAAGCAGAAGACGAAAAGTGGTGTCGGACTGGTACAGCAGGAGGCAGGTTGTGCCAAAGACGTTGGAGACGTCCACCACGACAAGATCGCGCAGTGCGGGGCTTACAACACAGCCCTAGTGTTCGTATGCGCTGGTAGACGTCTCCACCGAGATAACACT
>JAPXFY010000013.1:88824276-88826776 GCA_030674185.1 Monoplex corrugatus | reverse complement strand
TGTTGTTTTTTGTTTGTTTGTTTTTTGTTTTTTTGTTGTTTGTTTTTTGTTTTTTGTTTGTTTTTTTGTTGTTTGTTTGTTTTTTGTTGTTTTGTTTTTGTTGTTTGTTTTTTCTTTGTCTTTGTTTGTTTTTTGTATTGTTGGATTTGTTTTTGTTTGTTTTGTTTTTTGTTGATTTGTTTTTTGTTTTGTTTGTTTTTTTTGTTGTTGTTTTGTATTGTTTTGTTTGTTTTCTGATTTTTTGTTGTTTTTGTTTTGTTTGATTTGTATTGTTTGTTTGTTTTGTTGATTTTTTTTGTTGTTTTGTTTGTGTTTGTTTTGTTTTGTTTTTCTGTTTGTTTGTTTTGTTTGTTTTTTGATTTTTTGTTTGTTGTTTTGTTGTTTTTTGTTTGTTTTTGTTTGTTTTTTTTTGTTTTTGTTTTTTTGTTTGTTTTTTTGTCTGATTTTGTTTTGTTTGTTTGTTTTTTTGTTTGTTTGTTTGTTTTGTTGTTTGTTGTTTGTTTTGTTTTTTGTTTTGTTGTTTGTTTTTTTTTTTTGTTGATTTTTTGTTTGTTTTTTTTTTTTTTTTTTTTTTTTGTCTGATTTTTTGTTTTTTGTTTTTTTTTTTTTTGTTTGTTTTTTTTGTCTGTTTGTTTTGTTTTTTTTTTGTTTTTTGATTGTTTGTTTGTTTTTTTTTTTGATTTGTTTTTGTTTGTTTTGTCTATTTGTTTGTTTTTTTTTTTTGTTTTTGTTTGTTTTGTTATTTGTTTGTTTGTTTGTTTTGTTTTTTGTTTTTTTGTTGTTTTTTTGTTTTTGTTTGTTTGTTTGTTTTTTTGTTTTTTTTGTTTGTTTGTTTTTGTCTGATTTGTTGTTTGTTTTGTTGTTGTTTGTTTGTTTGTTGTTTGTGTTTGTCTGATTTGTTTTTTTTTTTTGGTCTGATTGTTGATTTGTTTGTTGTTGTTTTTTTGTGTTTGTCTGATTTGTTTTTGTTTGTTTGTCTGATTTGTTTGTTTGTTTGTTTGTCTGATTTGTTTGTTTGTTTTGTCTGATTTGTTTGTTTGTTTTGTTTTTGGGTCTGATTTGTTGTTTGTTTGTTTTGTCTGATTTGTTTGTTTGTTTGTTTGTCTGATTTGTTTGTTTGTTTTGTTTGTCTGATTTGTTTGTTTGTTTGTTTTGTTGTTTTGTTTGTTTGTTTTGTTGATTTGTTTGTTTGTTTTTGTCTGATTTTTGTTTTGTTTGTTTTGTTTGTTTGTTTCTGATTTGTTTGTTGTGTTGTCTGATTTGTTGTTTGTTGTTGTCTGATTTGTTTGTTTGTTTGTTTTTGTTCTTTTGTTTTGTGTTTGTTTGTTTGTTTTGTCTGATTGTTGTTTGTTTGTTTGTCTGATTTGTTTGTTTTGTTTTGTCTGATTTGTTTGTTTGTTTGTTTTGTTGATTTGTTTGTTTGTTTGTCTGATTTGTTTGTCTTGTTTGTTTTGTTTGTTTGTTTTGTCTGATTTGTTTGTTTGTTTGTTGTTGTTCTGATTTGTTTGTTGATTTGTTTGTTGTTTTGTTCTGTTTGTTTGTTTGTTTTGTCTGATTTGTTTGTTTGTTTGTTTGTCTGATTTGTTTGTTTGTTTTGTCTGATTTGTTTGTTTGTTTTGTTGTCTGATTTGTTGTTTGTTTTGTCGATTTTTGTTGTTTGTCTGATTTGTTTGTTTTGTTTTGTTGTTTGTTTTTTTGTTTTGTCTGATTTGTTTGTTTTTTTGTCTGATTTGTTTTGAATTTCAGTCCTTGCACTTTTCAGTTTTCTGTTGTTTAAATATATGTAGATAAGCCACGATAGATACAACAGTTCGTTGTGTAATTGGTCAATACCATTGAAAAATACAGTTTGATTGTAACTGGTCAATACCATTGAAAAAAACAGTTTCGTTGTAAATGGTCAATACCATTGAAAAAAACAGTTTCGTTGTAAATGGTCAATACCATTGAAAAAAACAGTTTCGTTGTAAATGGTCAATACCATTGAAAAATACAGTTTCATTGTAACTGGTCAATACCATTGAAAAATAGTTCAATGTAAATGGTCAATACCATTGAAAAATTCAGTTTCATTGTAATTGGTCAATACCATTGAAAAATACAGTTTCATTGTAATTGGTCAATACCATTGAAAAATACAGTTTCATTGTAAATGGTCAATACCATTGAAATATACAGTTTGATTGTAACTGGTCAATACCATTGAAATATACAGTTTGATTGTAACTGGTCAATACCATTGAAAAATACAGTTTGATTGTAATTGGTCAATACCATTGAAAAATACAGTTTGATTGTAACTGGTCAATACCATTGAAAAATACAGTTTGATTGTAAATAGTCAATACCATTGAAAAATACAGTTTCATTGTAACTGCTCAATACCATTGAAATATAGTTTCGTTGTAACTGGTCAATACCATTGAAAAATACAGTTTCATTGTAACTGGTCAATACCATTGAAAAATACAGTTTCATTGTAACTGGTCAATACTATTGA
>JAPXFY010000013.1:88814276-88816776 GCA_030674185.1 Monoplex corrugatus | reverse complement strand
ATACAGGGAGCCAGTGAAGTTGTGCCAGGAGAGGAGATATGTGGTCAGCTTTTTTCTTTTTTAGTACAAGGCGTGCAGCATTGTTTTGAATGCGCTGCAGGATGTGAATGGTGGAGGCAGGAAGACCAGACAGGAGTGAATTGCAATAGTCAATACGAGACATACGAGAGAACGAGTTTTGCAGTTGTTTCGACAGAGAGATACTTCCTGATCAGGCTTATACGATGGAGTTGATAGTAGCAAGATCTGGCAGTTTGAGAAACAAAGTTGTTCATGGAGAGGGTAGAGTCAATGCAGACACCAAGGATTTTAGCTGAATCAGAAATTGGGACTGATGTGTTACATAATGGGAGAGAAAGAGGAGGCAGTTGAGAAAGTTTCTGACGGGTGCCAATGAGGATAGCTTCTGTCTTGTCGTCATTAAGCTGAAGTTTGTTGAACGTCATCCAGTTCTTAATGTCCGAGTAACACTCAGTGGCGCTGTATATTGTCTGGTGTGTCACTGTCTAGAAGTTGGGTGTCATCAGCATAGAAGTGGTGTTTTATAGAGTGGGAGTTGATGATGGTGGACAGGGGGGAGGTGTAAAGAGTGAAAAGAACAGGGCCAAGGACAGATCCTTGTGGAACACCACAGGTCAGGTATGCAGGTTGAAAGTAAGTGCCATTAATGAGATGTTTGATAGATATGAAGTGAACCAGGAGAGAACAATGTCAGAGATGCCAAAAGTATGATGAAGTCTAGAAAGGAGAATACCATGATGAATGGTATCAAAGGCTGCAGACAGATCAAGGAGTGTGAGGAGAGAGACTTTGCCAGTATCAGTTGCAAGGAGGAGATTGTTGAGAATGTGTAGCAGGGCAGTTTCAGTGCTATGGCACTGGCGGTAGGCTGACTGGAAAGGATTGAGGAGATTGTTGGCAGACAGGTGAGAGTTCAGCTGGTTGAGGACAACTTTTTCGATGAGTTTTGACAAGAAAGAGAGATTAGAGATAGGCCGGTAATTTTTCAGTTCATTTGGGTCTAAATTGTATTTCTTGAGGAGAGGGTGAACAATAGCGGACTTGAAAGAATCTGGGACAGTTCCAGTTTGAAGAGAAGTGTTGATGATGTCGGTGATGAATGGGAGGAGAGTAGGGAGACAGTCAGAGTAGAGAGAACCTGGAAGAGGATCCAGTTCGCAGGTTTTGAACGACATGGATCTGATTGTGTTGAGAATTTCTTTTTGTGAGACTGGGGTAAAAGTAGTAAGAGGTGTGCCAGAGAAGGAAGGGTCAGGTGGGCATGGTTGACAGGGTGTCCTGTCAAGCCTGTTACGAAGAGTTTGTATTTTGGTGGTGAAATACTTGGAGAATACAGATGGGAGTTCTTCATTTGTGTGTTTTGTTGGGAGAGGTAAATCTTTTCGTGTGCCAAGGAGATGATTCATGGTTGTAAAGAGTTCTTTTGAAGAAGAAGCATTCAGGATTTTGGTTTGGAAATAGCTTGTTTTTGCAGATGCAATGAGGGTGGATACTTTTGTTTTAGAGGCTTGGAAAAGTTGCCTATGTACAATGAGTTTGGATTTGCGCCAGCGGCGCTCTGCTCTGCGGCGGGCACGTTTTGCACAGGCAATCTCATGAGTGAGCCAGGGGGTAGGGGGGCGGTCAGGTAAAAGACGGGTTGTGGCTGGAGTATGAGTGTCCAGAAGATGGTGGAGAGTAGTATAGAATTCATCGGCAAGGTTATGTGACTTTTCAGAAAGGAGGCGGGAGGCATCAGATGAAAATGTGGAGAGGTCAATAGATTTGAGATTGCCTCGAGTCACTGTGCGCGTGGTACGGGAAGGAGGAGAAATGTCAAGAGAACAGAGAATTGCAGAGTGGTCAGATGGAAGGGCTGAAGTTAGACGGGTAGAAAGAACTAGGCAGTTGTCAGTAGCTGAATTGTGGTGATCACGAGAAATGATCCAGTCAAGAATGTGACCTTTTTGATGAGTTGGTTCAGAAATGTGTTGAGTCATATTGTGAGTGTTGTCATAGTGGACATTGATGTCACCTAGAATGATGAGATTTCCAGGTAAGAGGCAGTAGTAATCAAGTAGTTGGTCAAAGTCAGAGAGAAACATGGATGTGGTGAGCTTGTTGGCAGAGCTAGGTGGAGGTCGATAGACACAGGAGAAGGTGATGGGGTGAGGGGTGGATTGGAAGGATACTTCAACGTGCTCGAAAGAATGATGGGAGAAAGGCAGAGACTGCGAGAAAGATAGGCGGGAATGGAGTGAGTCGTTGTAGAGGATGGCGATACCACCACCTCGGGATGAGCGATGGAAAAAAGCAAGCCTGTAACCACTCGGAATGAGGCTAGCATGTATAGGTTTATCAGGTCTACATACAGAAGCTTCTTTGGGGGTAGGCTTGTCTTCTAAATGGACAACACATCCTGTCCACTAACACTGACATTTAATGAGTAGAGTCTTTATAAATGACAAGCCACACTTCTTGAAAACTTGACAGCTGGACT
>JAPXFY010000013.1:88796776-88799276 GCA_030674185.1 Monoplex corrugatus | reverse complement strand
AGGCGCATATTTTCGGCCAACCGGCCTTTGTCAAGCGCGAATGCACGATCGCAAACAGACACCAAACAACAGATAATAAGAAAAAGACTAAAACTTCCCTGCCGCTCGTCCAGTAGGTAAAAAATGGACTAAAATGAAACAAAATAAAATAGAATAAAATGAACATAATAAAATAAAACGAATTAATATCTGTGCGGAGGTGTGTGCGACTCTGTGTGTGTGTGTGTGTGTGTGTGATGTGTGCGTGTGTGTGTGTGTGTGTGTTGTGTATGTGTGGGTGTATGGCACACAGCATGACATCATAAAAATGACGCACAATAAAAATGACGTACAATATTTGTACATAACTTCGTAATAGCTATGCTTTGTTGTTAGTCGACATTCTGAGTTTCTTGAGAAAGACATTAAAGTCGAAAATTTGACCCCTCTACAACAAGGTGTTCGGCTGTTGTGCACAGTAAAAATTAATATCTAGACAGCAAGACAGGGAAGTTTTAGTCTTTTTCTTATTATCTGTTGTTTGGTGTCTGCTTGCGATCGTGCTTGACGAAGGCCGGTTGGCCGAAAATTTGCGCTTGTTTTGTCTTGTGTATTGAATACGTGTTCTTTTTCGGTTTTCTTGTTTTTCTGGTTCCTGTTTGCTTGGACGCGGGCAGTCGCACTTGTTTTGGATATGGGATCTGGGCTATGTCACAATGGAAGTGTTCATTGGGATGTTATAATACATTGTGTAATGTAGTCACCCTGAACAGGTCGATAAGTTTAAATATCTGGGAACGATCATCTCACCAGATGGCAGATGCACGTCAGAAATAGTCAGCAGAATCGGCCAAGCCAAAACAGCATTCAAGAAGATGAAAAGCATTCTTACCGACAAATGCCTATCAGTTAACATCAGGAAGAGAGTTCTTGAATGTTATATAGAACCGATAATGTTATAATGTTGTGAGGCGTGGACAATCAACAAGCAAAGCCAGAACAAGATTGAAGCAGCCGAGATGTGTTTTTTAAGAAGAATGTTGAGAGTTTCATGAACAGCAAAGAAAACAAACGAGACAGTCTTGATGGAGGCAGACATAAGAAGCTCATTCATAAGGAAGATAAGGACAAGACAGGCAACATTTATAGGCCATTTTATGAGGAAAGTGGAATTAGAGCACCTGGTCACAACAGGAAAACTGGAGGAAAAGAGAACTCCAGGTAGACCCAGGGAGAAAATATTGGACGGACTGGCAGGATGGCTGGGGATGGAGAAAGTGGAAGATGTACTTGCAGTGACAAGGGATAGATGCATATGGAGGGCCATGATCGCCAACGCCATGCGGCAGGGAACATGATAATGATGATGATGATCCACCCTGAAAGATTCTCCTGTGTGTGTTGCACGTGCGCTTTACCCCTGCTGTCTAAATGTGACCTCCTACCACGAAATCAGTCTTAACTAGCATTTTGGGCATTTTGAGATATACATATCACTGGAAAGTGTACATTCTGCTGATTATTTTGGTACTTGAACAAAGCTTGTACTAAAACATTGTAGAAGTTATGTATGTTTAAAGTCATTAAGTTGTATGATGGCCATTTTGAGAAAACGGCCTCTAAAGTTTTTGTGTGCTATCCTACACATTTTCCTTAAATTTCTTTATCTGGTGGCTTTGACCAGTTTGTTTCTAATTTTCGCTGTCATTATCTGAAAGGTGCACCAAAGAGCTTTCCATCAGTATATTACATGTGCAGGTACTGTACAGATTACGGTTCATAATAAGAGACAAGAATAGGTACTTTTGGTAGGAAATTGCGTTCTTTCTGCTGCGATAAGTGCATTAAAATACTGATTTAAATTGATTAATTTTTTTTTCAAGAAAACAATGCTCTGGGGAATAGATTATAGTCTACAGAAATCAATTTTGAGAAAAAGTCAAAACACCCCAGATAGACCCTCAGTCACCTTTTCAGCTCCTAGTACTGTTCGACTGACTGCGAGTTAAGACTGAGTTCGTGGTGGGAGGTCACAAATATTCATTTGTTTTATTTTATTCTGTTTATGTTATTTCATTTGATTTGATTTTAGCCTATTTGGTTTGGTTTTATTTCATTATTCTATATTATTATTTTATTTTAGCCTATTTGATTTTAATATATTTCATTTTTTCATTTCTTGTTTTTTATGTCCTTTTATCTATATCTAAAATCTCATTTCCGAGTATATGTGAATGCTTTGTTCCTGCCGCTGGAAATGTGTGAGTGGACAATATTTTGTGTCAATTTGTTTTATTTTATTTTATTTCCTCCTTTTCCGCCATTTTCAAGTAATTTCCTGTGCCTTGTGAGTGCGCGTGCGCTTTGCTTCTGCCATTGCTATGAGGTGAGTGGGGAAGGAGGAAGTGGAGAGTGAAGGATGGCAGTCAGTTAGACAAGTGCCGTAGAACAACCATTGAGACTTCACCAGGCGTGAGACAGTTTTCCACTGAGATGTGGTTAAGTGACCGTGATGATGGTG
>JAPXFY010000013.1:88786776-88791776 GCA_030674185.1 Monoplex corrugatus | reverse complement strand
AGAGGGACAGAAAGAGAGAGAGAGAGAGAGAGAGAGACAGGGACAGAGACAGAGAGCAGCGGATTTTCAGAGTTTTCCTGCAGTATTTGATAGAAAAACCTGGCGGGAATCTCTAGAAGAGACAGAAACAGAGACAGAGAATGTGTGTAACGGCAATAAATCAGTACACGTGTGCTGCTTTCTCCACTAAACATCCACTCATCGACTCTGCTAGAAGCTTTAACCCTTTGTCTCCTGTAACCCGTCCACCAGCATCCTGCATTGTCAGCCATGCTAACAAAGCAAAAACTTAACCCTTTGTCTCCCTCACCCTATCCACCAGCATCCTGCATTGTCAGCCATGCTAGCAATGCAAAACCTTAACCCTTTGACTCCCTCACCCTATCCACCAGCATCCTGCATTGTCAACCATGCTAGGAAAGCAAAAAAATTAACTCTTTGACTCCCTCACCCTACCCACTAGCTTCTTACAGGAACCTGATGAATAGGGTAAGAGAGTGAAAGAGTTACATTTTTGCAGTTGGTGGATATTGTGCGGGAGTCAAAGGGTTAAAAACTATACTCTCCAAGGCAGCAGAGATCACAGTGCACCAGGACAGACGATTGATTAAAGGGACAAATTAAAAACACCGGTTTCATCATTAACAAATAAACAAGGAAAAGTTGCATCCTCTTAAAACGGCTGGAAGGGAATGCAAAACAAGAGAGGGGGAGAGAGAGAGAGGGAGAGAGAGAAAGGGAGAGAGAGAGGGGGAGAGAGAGAGGGAGAGACAGACACAGACACAGACCGAGAGAGACAGTTGCTAATCTACAATTACCAAAAACGAAAGAGAACAGTCGACTGCAAAACATTAATAGATGAAAACAATAATAAACTAAAAAGGAAATAAAAAACAATCACCAAAGAAATAAACAAATAAAAACAAACTAACAAGCGAAAACAAACAAACAAATAAACAAAAATCAACAAACAAAACAAGTAAAGTAATAAATTTCGTGTGAATACATGACAGTGCATATACATATCCACATATTCAAATGTGTGTGATCGCGTGCGTACGTATGGGCGTGTGGAAGGACAGAAAATAGTTGCAGAAGCAATAAATATGCACAAGTGTGCTGCTGTTTCCTTCTGAAGCAGCCACGCATTTACTCTGCAAGCGGCATTGAATTAGGCCTTTGAAGGTTGAAGGCAATCAGAGAACCCAGTGCACCAAGGTTATCGCTAAATTAATGAAACAAATTAAGAGCACAAACTGTATCAACATTGAGCAAACACGGACATTCCTGTCCTGTGAACGAAAAAAAAAGTATCATGAAAAGGTATGCACGGAGAGAAAGAGAGAGAGACAGACAGACAGAGAGACAGAGAAAGAAAGAGAGAGAGAAAGAGAGAGAAAGAGAGAGAGAGAGAGAGAGTTCTGAGTTTTCCTGCAGCATTTGATAGGAAAACCTGGTGGGAATCTCTAGGAGAGACAGAAGCAGAGACAGAGAATGTTTGTACCGATAATAAATCAGAACACGTGTGCTGCTTTCTCCACTAATACATCCACTCATCGACTCTGCTAGACGCTTTAACCCCTTGGCTCCGGCAACCCGTCCACCAGCATCCTGCATTGTCAACCATGCTAGCAAAGCAAAATCTTAACCCTTCTTACAGGAAGCTGGTGGATAATGTAAGGGAGTCAAAGAATGAAGATTTTTGCAGTTGGTGGATATTGTGTGGCAGTCAAAGGGTTAAAAACTATATTCTCGAAGGCAACAGAGAACACAGTGCACCAGGACAATCGCTTGGTTAAATGGACAAATTAAAAACACCGGCTACATCATTAACAAACAAACACTGAAAAGTTCCATCCTCTTAAAACGGCTTGAAGGGGATGCAAAACAAGAGCGAGAGAGAGAGCCAGCCAGCCAGCCAGCCAGCCAGAGAGAGAGAGAGAGAGAGAAAG
The DNA here is from genome assembly GCA_030674185.1 of Monoplex corrugatus. NCBI lineage: Eukaryota > Metazoa > Mollusca > Gastropoda > Littorinimorpha > Ranellidae > Monoplex > Monoplex corrugatus. The sequence goes on along the minus strand of JAPXFY010000013.1, from coordinate 88,789,824 downwards.
AAAGAGAGAGAGAGAGTGTGTGTGTGTGTTGCTAATCTACAATTACGAAAGCGAAAGAGAGCAGGCGACTGCAAATCTAAATATTATTAAATAGATGGAAACAACAATTAACTAAAAAGGAAAAAAAACCCAAAAATATCAAAGAAACAAACACATAAACAAAAACAAACAAACAAACAAACAAAACAAGTAAAGTAAGACGTTTCATGTGAATATATGACAGTGTGTATATACATATTTGCATATTCATATGGGTGTGTAAAATATTTGCAGAAGCAAGAGACCAGCACAAGTGTGCTGCTTCTTCCTTCTGAAGCAGCCACTCATTTACTCTGCAAGAGGCATTACATTAGGCCTTTGAAGGCAACAGAGAACCCAGTGCACCAAGGTTATCGCCAAATTAATGCAACAAATTAAGAACACAAACTGTAGCAACATTGAGCAAACACGGAAATTCCTGTCCTCTCAACGAAGAAAAATAGCATAAAGAGATATGCAGTGTAAGACACAGAGAGAGACAGACACAGAGAGACAGAGACAGACAGACAGACAGAGACAGAGAGACTCAGAGAGCTAGAGAGAGAGAGACAGAGACCGAGGGACGCAAGACAGCGAAAAAGACAGAGACAAAGAGACTTAGAGTGACAGACAGACAGACAGAGACAAAGAGACTTAGAGTGACAGACAGACAGACAGAGACAAAGAATGAGAGACACAAGACAGTGACAAAGACAAAGAGAGATAGAGAGACAGACAAACAGACAAAGGCAGAAAAATCACAATACAGAGACAAAGACAGAGAGATAGAGAGACAGACAGACTGACAAAGACAGAAATACACAAGACAGTGACAGAGAGAATCAGAAAGAGTGACAGACATACAGAGACACAAGACAGCGTCAAAGACAGACAGATACAGAGTATCAGAGACAGACAGACAGAGACAGAGAGACACAAGACAGCGTCAAAGACAGACAGATACAGAGTATCAGAGACAGACAGACAGAGACAGAGAGACACAAGACAGCGTCAAAGACAGACAGATACAGAGTATCAGAGACAGACAGACAGAGACAGCGAGACACAAGACAGCGTAAAAGACAGACAGATACAGAGAATCAGAGACAGACAGACAGAGACAGAGAGACACAAGACAGCGTCAAAGACAGACAGATACAGAGTATCAGAGACAGACAGACAGAGACAGAGAGACACAAGACAGCGTCAAAGACAGACAGATACAGAGTATCAGAGACAGACAGACAGAGACAGAGAGACACAAGACAGCGTCAAATATTGAGAGATACAGAGAATCAGAGAGACAGAGACAAAGACAGAGAGACAAGACAGCGTCAAATATTGACAGATACAGAGAGACAAAGACAGAGAGACAAGACAGCGACAAAGACAGAGATACAGAGAATCAGAGAGACAGAGACAAAGACAGAGAGACAAGACAGCGACAAAGACAGAGATACAGAGAATCAGAGAGAGAACGAAAGAGAGAGAGAGAGAGAGACAGACAGACAGACAGACAGGCAGACAGACAGAGACACACACAGAAGGTGGTGGAAGAAGAGTAGAGGGCCCAGCCGTCCATTAATCACCCGTTTTATCGCAGCAGACCACGTGAGCAAGCACACAAACGGCAATCATTAACGACTAAATCTTCATTATGGGCGACGAAAAGAAAAACAACAACAAAAAACAAACTCACGCAACTATAGAGTTTGCCATCAATTAATTTTCCACGCGCCAAAGTAGAATAGCATTAGTTCAAACTTGCACATGTGCGATCATGACGCATGTTGTTTAGATTTTTTCCTTCGACACAAAACTCTAAATGCAGCAACAGAAAAATTATGGGTTGTTCTATACTTCAAGTTACGAAGTAACCTGTAGTGCTACTTTTATCTAACTTTTTTTTTTCGATGTTCGACTCACCTTCATATTGCTGATGGCCCAGCCGACTACTTGAGCCATCAGGGCTCCATGTTCGACTGAAACCTCTTTTTAGCAATGAAGAGAATATTATGTGAATGTGACCTCCCACCACGAAATCAGTCTTAACTCGCAGACAGTCGAACAGCACTAGGAGCTGAAAAGGTGACTGAGGGTCTGTCTGGGGGTGTTTTGACTTTTTCTCAAAATTAATTTCTGTAGACAATAATCTATCCCCCACAGAAATTACTTTCTTGAGAAAATGTCATCAATCAATTTAAAATGGTGTTTTAATGCGCTGATCTCAGCAGAATTAATACAATTTCCCACCAAAAGTACATATTTTTGTCTCTTATTATGAACCGTAACCTGTACAATACTCGCACATGTAATATACTGACAGAAAGCTCTTTGGTGCACCTTTCTGATAATAACAGCTAAAATTAGAAACACACTGGGTCAAAGCCACCAAATAAAGAAATGTAAGGAAAATGTGTAGGAGAGTACACAAAAACTTTAGAGGCCGTTTTCTCAAAATGGCCGTCATACAACTTAATGACCTTAAACATACATAATTTCTACATTTCTTTTAGTACAAGCTTTATACAAGTACCAAAATAATCAGCAGAATGTACACGTTCCAGTGATATGTATATCTCAAAATGCCCAAAATGCTAGTTAAGACTGATTTCGTGCTGGCAGGTCATAAATATATTTGCTATCATGTAATGATAATTTAAGCAAAGGAGATTTAGGCCATAAAATAATATAAAGAAACAAGCAAGGGGAAAAATAAAAGAAGAAATGCATGAAAGACAAGGAATATTGTGTGAGAATGTTTTTGATTTTGACACTGATCTATCCTTGTTTACAGCTTTCAATACTGATCTTATTGTATGTTTGTCTGTTTGTGTGTGTGTCTGTCTGTCTGTCAGGCTGGCTGGCTGTTTGTTTGTCTGTCTGTCTATTCTGTCTTTGTTTATTACTGTCTTCTTCACTGGCTACCTTTTTTTTTTTTCGCATTTTGTTAAACATACACGCATGGCATATATTTATATTCACACAAACAAGCATTCATACACACACACACATACACACACACTCAAA
>JAPXFY010000013.1:88776776-88784276 GCA_030674185.1 Monoplex corrugatus | reverse complement strand
TTCATGCCAGCAGAACTATACAGTCCCTTATGTACAGATGGAAACTTGATGCATTCAAAACAAAATATACCAATAACATAGTGTGTCTGTGTGGAAAGAAGATAACACATAGTCATATCCTTTCTTGCGTTAGGGTAAAACGACATATTCCAACACTATCTGTGAGTACAGTTTTCTGACATATTTGCCTCATCATCATTACTGTATGAATTTTTTGTTAGCCTGTCAAAAAGTCCTATAGCGAATTACCTTTAAAATGTTATTTGACTTGTTCATTGTTGTGGTTAGTCAATTATTAGTTTTACTTTTTATTCATTTCTTCCGGATATTTACTAATTTTGTTTGTCAGTTTGTTTGTTTAAATCGATAATTATGGTAACATTATTTGTTAGTTTTACCTTCCCCTCTTCAAAACAGTTGTTTTCTGGATCATCTTTTCTCAAATTCAAAATTGACAATTTTCAAATATCTTCTTCACTCCTCCTCTATCACTCCCCCCCCCCTTTTTTTTGTTTTTTGTTGTTGTTGTCTAAAATCACTTTAGTGAATAGACATTAAATCAAAGACCACCACCACACACACACTCACACACACACACACACTCACACACACCATCACACACACACACACACACACACACACACACATAATACAACACACAATGCACACACACACAACACACACACACACACACACACACAACACACACACACACACATACACACACACACACACACACACATACACACACACACACACACACACACACATGTAGTGTCTATGTCACACACATTGTGTCTCTGTCTCTGTCTGTCTGTCTGTCTCTCTCTCTCTCTCTTCCTCTTTCTTTCTACATGCACACAGCACACACACACACACACACACACACACACACACACACACACACACACACACACACACGCACACACACACACTCACTCACATACCCACACACACACACATACACACACACATACACACACACACACACACACACACACACACACACACACACACACACACACACACACACACACACACACACACACACACACATACACACACACACACACACACACACACACACACACACACACACACAAACACAACTGCTGATTGCCCTTTTACCTTTCCAGTTCACCCAAAGCAGACTGTCAGACCCAAACTCAGGCTCCTGACACTGATGATGTTGGCAAGACGAGCAGTCAGTTCCAGCTTGTTTCCCCTGGGCTCAAAAAGCCATCATAGCGTACAGTTGCTTCCATATGCGCTGTGTGTGACGCAATGACTAACATTTGTTTGGCTTCCCGCAGCGCTGCCAAAATTGAAAAAACAAATAAACAAGCAGATTACAAACAAAACAAACGAAAGTCTGAGAGTCTGCCAATACTTCATGCTTGTCTGCTTCGTTCTGCCTGCATTGTCTTCGCTTGGCTGGGTCAGGGTGAAAATGTTCCCCCATCAAGTTTTAACCCCTTAAACATTTTTACGTCAATGGGAAAAAAAAAAGGAAAAAAGAAAAAAGAAAAAAAGAAAAACACTTAACCGAGAACATGTGTGCTCAGTATGCTGGGGAAGGGGGAGAAAGGGGAGATTAATATTTTCCTTCTTTTTTTTTTTGTAAACAGGGTATTATCTTTTTAAAATAAGGAGCGTTTTCTTTCTTTTTTTTACCAGCAGAATATTGTTTTTTTTCCTTACGAAATTTAGAAAGTCTTTGTCATAATTATACGTAAAGAGTGAAAATATAGAGAAATAAATAGATAAATATGTTTATGACCAGTGCACACAGTGCTTTGATACCATCGCTTTATTATGTGTACTACTATTCGTATCGTTTTTTTTTAATAACATTAGTTTATGATCATATTCCATTTATCAGAATCTTTATAGAAAGACGAATATAGAATCTTGTTCAACAGATCAGTTGTTCAAGGGAAACAAGAAAGGATACAACATTCCATCGCACATTTGAGGTAGTTTACAATATTCCACTCACGCTCACCCACTCTACAGCATCATTTCTTGGAATGTTGGCTGTCCGCACTGCTCTTCGGGTCTCTGTCCTCCACGTCTGTCTTTCCTCAACCAGGTTGAAAAAACTGGACTGTTACGACCTGTCGACCCCTTGATGTTTCCTAGGTAGTTTGTTCGTGGTCTTCTGCTTCCTCTTTCGCCCTCGACTTTTCCTTGAATGATATCTTTGATAAGAGTGCATTGTTTTGTTTTGCACACATGTCCGAAGAAGGTCAGTTTCTTTTTAAGGATGATCTGTATAAGTTCTTTCCGGGTTTTCAACTCATCGAGTTTGCTCTGATCACTTCTCTTGTCTTTCCAGCTCACCCTAAAGAATCGTCTATAGAACCACATTTCAGTTGAATTTATAAACAAGATTTCATCATCAAGTGCCTTGCCACATGGCGTTGGCGATCATGGCCTTCCATCTGTTTCTATCCCTTGTTGCCTCAAGCACCTCTTCCACCCTCTTTGTGTTCAGCCACACTGCAAGTCTGTCCAACATCTTCTCCCTGGGTCTACCTGGTGCTCTCTTTCCCTCCAGCTTTTTCTGTTGTGACCAGGTGATCCAATTCCCCTTTCCTCATAAAATGGCCTATAAATGTTGCCTGTCTTTTCCTAACCTTCCTTATGAATGATCTTCTTGTGTCTGCCTCCATCAAGACTGTCTCGTTTGTTGTCTTTGCTGTCCATGGAACTCTCAACATCCTTCTTAGAAACCACATCTCGGCAAACAATATTTACAAATATTGCAGACAATCCTATTTTTATCAAAGGGACACTTTGCATCGGACCAAGTTTTCGTAGGAAATGTGTAGACTGTACATCGAAACACAGATCGGGTAAATAATCAGGATTGTATAGAAATGAGAGAAGAAAAATGCCATGAAAACACACCTGCGGTACTGTATTGATGCTGGCTCAGAAGAGACAGGAGTGGTGTATCTTCGTTGCTGTCATGCATGCCATTGACATGATGTAAGTAAGACAAGTTTGGGAATGAGGTGGTAGTGAGCTCACTACTCTTAGGCTCATATTTCTCCCTTGTTGTATTATCAGTCCACAACTCTATAAACAGATCGGTGTTCACAGCAGGTGTCACGTACACGAATCGTTGTGTGTGTGGGGGGTGGGGGGTGGGGGTGGGTGTCGTTAGAATGTTTTGTTTTTTCTTCTCTTTGTATTTTTCGTGTGTGTATGTGTATGTATGTATGTGTGTATGTATGTGTGTATGTGTGTATGTATGTATGTATGTATGTGTGTATGTATGTGTGTATGTGTGTATGTATGTATGTATGTATGTATGTATGTATGTGTGTATGTATGTATGTATGTGTGTATGTATGTATGTGTGTATGTATGTGTATGTATGTATGTATGTGTGTATGTATGTGTGTATGTATGTGTGTATGTATGTATGTATGTATGTATGTATGTATGTATGTATGTATCTATGTATGTATGTATCTATGTATGTATGTTCGTTCTTTGATTTAACGTCTGTTCACTATGAGTGATATTAGACGGGGGAAAAATGGAGGATGGGAGGTGGGCGAGTTGGATTGGGGGCAGAGGGGAGAATGAGTATGAGACATGAGTAAGCGGGTAAATATAAAAATGGAACAAAATCTTAACACTAACAGTGAACATTAACAACGCGAAGGGAAAATTTAACGCTAAAGTACAAACTTCATAAACTTAAAGCAATACATTAACAGGACTGTGAACCAATGATTCTGAAATTTTAACTGACAAAGATTGATCTGAAGTTACTTCTTTAAAATGAGTTTCAGAATAGTTTTCTTGTGTAAACATTTTTGGTAAAAAGGAACGTAGCTTATTGCAGTAAAATAAACAGTGAAACAGTGTGAACTGTTCTCCGCAAATACACTTGATATTTTTACAATATTTTGTTTTTGTTTTTGTTTTTGTATGTATGTATGTATATATGTGTGTGTGTTTGTGTGTGTGAGTGTATGTGTGTGTGTGTGTGTGTGTATCTGTGTATGTGAGTGTGTGTGAGTGAGTGAGTGTGTGTGTGTGTGTGCACGCGCTTGCTGACTTGCTTACGTTTGTGTGTGTGTGTGTATGTGTGTGCATGCATGTGTGTGTGTGTGTGTGTGTAAGTGTGTGTGTGTGTGTTTGTGTGTGTGTGCACGCGTTTACTTGCTGGCTTGCGTATGTGTGTGTGAGTACGTGCATAGTTGTTGTTGTTGTTGTTGTTATTTTGTTATAGTTTATAACAACGAAACAGACCCGAAACCCGACATCGCTCTTATTTATACAATACTGTTAAACCCCCTCTCCATATAAACACGATCTTTGAAGCTGACGTAAAAAACAGCCGCGGGGAAGGATTTGACGTGGCGATCATTTCTGACAGGTGTCTTTGTCTCTAGTGTGTTGTCATCACACGAGTGTGTTTGTCAAGGGAGCTGGTTGCCGGTCCTTTCTCGCCTTTTGCTCATTGCTGTCGTCTTTTGACGGAGAAAAACAGGTTTATTTACTCTGCTAGTTTACTCTGGAACATTCTTCCACACACTCTGAGATCACATCAAACCACATCAACTTTCAGCAGAGGCTTTTTCTTATATTCCGCAAATGCAAATAAAAACTAGGCACCATTATACCAGTCGCCGTGGTGTAGTGATTAACGCAACGGACTACTGACTGGAAGATTGTGGGTTCGAATCCCCATCAGTCCCTTCAAAAGTCGTGGTTTTTTTCCGGCTCTAACCGGCTCCTACCCAGAACTGGGCGTGCTATGGACTCATTGGGAAGACTGGAACCACCCAGTCTAGTCTCATCCATTTCGCGGATGCGTCATTGAGGGTGTTGCTCAAATCTTGTGACCAACATCGCAGGTGTCTGTATCTCTCGGGCCTGGTAGACGCCAGGATATGTTATGATAGTAAGCGTAGAGTACGACCCTGTCACGCAGTCTCAATCCTAGATGGAACTCCATAGCATCATGATTATCATCCACATCGATATCATCATCATCGCATAATAAATACTGTTTCAGCTTCCGAGGCCATTAAAGTGGCTTAGAAAATTGGACGAGAAAAGGAAGGTGAGCACTAAGGTAACCTCCCTGAGTGCTATAAACCTAAAAAAAAAAAGCCCTAGGCAGCATTACATACTGTGTAAGAACCTGTATGCAGTGTTTACTGATTCAGTCTTTAACATTGTTAAATACCAGTGTTCTGTAGAATACGTATGTCTTGTGGGTTAGTTGTTTTCAGCAGTGCCCATGTTTGTATCTGTTTTATGCGTCAATAAACGAATTGATAGTAATGGTGTTTGGTGATGGTGGTTCAGACACATTTTCTCCTTCTCTCTCTCTCTCTTTCTCTCTCTCTCACTCACACACACACACACACTCTCTCTCTCTCACACACACACACTCTCTCTCTCTCTCTCTCTCTCTCACACACACTCTCTCTCTCACTCTCCCTCTCTCTCTCAAACACACTCTCTGTCACTCTCTCTCTCTCTCACTCTCTCTCTCTCATCTCACACCCCACACACTCTCTGTCACTCTCTCTCTCTCTCTCTCACTCTCTCTCTCTCTCACAAACACACACTCTCTGTCACTCTCTCTCTCTCTCACTCTCTCTCACTCTCTCTCTCACAAACACACACTCTCTGTCACTCTCTCTCTCTCTCACTCTCTCTCACTCTCTCTCTCACAAACACACACTCTCTGTCACTCTCTCTCTCTCTCTCACTCTCACTCTCTCTCTCACAAACACACTCTCTCTGTCACTCTCTCTCTCTCTCACTCTCACTCTCTCTCTCACAAACACACACTCTTTGTCACTCTCTCTCTCTCTCTCACACACTCTCTGTCACTCTCTCTCTCTCACACACACTCTCTCTCCCTCTCTTTCTTTCTGTTCATCTGTCTGTCTTTACATTTCTTCCTTTTTATTGTTGTTCTTCAACTTAATGGTCAGTTACATACGTGATATTACACACATTAAAAGGGAGAGAGAGAGTAAGACAGAAAGAGAAAGAAGAGAGAAAAAGAAGAGAGGGAGAGAGAGAGAGAGGGGGGGGGAGAGAATGAGAAGAGAGGCAGTGAAAGAGAAAGAGAGAGAGAGACAGAGATACAGGACAAAGAGGACGGCCAAATTCACCATTCGTTTCATAGTGTTGGCCCAGTTCGTGACAAAGCATAGAAAGAGTCTTCATCAATGAATAATCTTCATTAATGCACACAAATTATCAGCACAAAAAATTCATTACCTCTCCAAAATTGTCAGCTACAAAGTTATCTTCTTCACACGCAAAAGACAAGGGGATTAACAAAATCCTGCAATTCTCTGAAAACAGATGATTAATCAGTCTACTTGTTTTTTTCTCTGCTTGATAAACGAGGTTTATTACAGAGGAATTTTCGAAATTTTTAAAAGAGGTTCCTCACATTCAAGTTATTTTATGTTGGGTGTCACCAAATCTGTCAATAATAGTTTAGAAAAGTCTTTTTAAGTTTTACAAAACTGTTTGCAACGATGAAACCTTGAAACGAATTGGACGAAGCATCGAGGTGGGTAAATTTAACCCATTGACTCCCACACCTTATCAACTAACTGAAAAAAAACTTAATCGTTTGATGCCCTCACCCTATCCACCAGCTTCTTGAGGGAAGCTGGTGGTTAGGGTGAGGGAATCAAAGGGTTAAAGTTTTGCTTTGCTAGCATGGTTGGCAATGCAGGATGCTGGTGGACAGGGTGCAGGAGTCAAGAGAACTATATATTAATCACTAACTTGATGCATTCAAAATACGAGCCCCAGTAGCTCAGTTGGTTTGAGCGTCGGATTCACATGCTAATGGTTGTGGGTTCGAATCCCGGGGTGCGCTACATTTTAAACTGGTCTTCTCACAGTCCCATCTTAATATCATTGTTGTGCTGGTGGTGTCAGTATAGGATTAGATAAGCTCCCCCCCCCCCCTCATTAAAACTGGCCTTTTCACTGTCCCATCTTAACATCGTTGTTGTTCTGGTGGTGTCAGTATAGGATTAGATAGATCCCCCTCCCCCACTTCCCTGGGATGGTTATCCCCGTAGGCCATATCACCTGAGGTGGGTGTCGACGTAAAAACTGAACCAAATCATTCAATCAGCAGTCAAAATGCTTGACACAGTAAGGGATCAATGAGGATGCCGGAAGCTGCTTTGCTGCTGGGAATGAACTCAGCACCATCAGATCTGAAGACGAGGCTCGACAAACTGATGCAGACATTTTGCTAAGATGAATCACGACATACCATTTTTCTGGAAAACGTGGTCCCAATAAATTCGCAACAAAACAAAATAAAACAAAAGCAAACTAACAAAGCAAACAAACAAAGCAAACAAACAAAGCAAACAAACAAACCAAACAAACAAACCAAACCAACCAAACAAACCAAACAAACAAACCAAACCAACCAACCCAACCAACCAACCAACCCAACCCAACCAAACAAACCAACCA
>JAPXFY010000013.1:88769276-88771776 GCA_030674185.1 Monoplex corrugatus | reverse complement strand
CCAGCCAGACAGACATACAGACAGACAGACGTAGAGCCAGCCAGCCAGCAGCAGACAGACAGAACAGACGAGAGCCAGCCAGCCAGACAGACAGACATACAGACAGACACACGTACAGCAGCCAGACAGACTGACATACAGACAGACAGTACAGAGCAGCCAGCCAGACAGACTGACATACAGACAGACAGACGTACAGCCAGCCATCGCCAGCCAGCCAGACTGACATACAGACAGACAGACGTACAGCCAGCCAGCAGCCACCACGACTGACATACAGACAGACAGACGTACAGCCAGCCAGCAGCCAAGCACAGACAGACAGACGTACAGACAGACAGATACGCAGCAGTCACAGCCACAGACTGACATACAGACAACAGACGACAGACAGCCGTCACAGCACCAGACTGATATACAGACAGACAGATAGCCAGCACAGCACACCAGACTGACATACAGACAGACATACGTCACAGCCAGCCAGTCCAGCCAGCCAGCCAGACTGACATACAGACAGACAGACGTACAGCAGACAGATAGACGACAATGTACAGACAGACAACAGACAACGTACAGACAGATTCAGACAGACAAGACGTAACAGACTGACAGACAATAGACAGACAGATAGTACAGAAGACGTACAGACAGACAGACGTAACAGACAGACAATAGACAGACAAATGTACTGACAAACAAACAGATAAACGTACAGACAGACAAATAGGTAGACAAACGTACAGATAGACAGATAGACAAACAGACAGATGAACAGACAGACAATCAGACAGACAGACAGATCTGTTGAAGGGAGATTGAAAAAAACAAAAAGAGATATTTGATCCCAGCAGATTATGAAATAACACGGGAAACATCAATCAAACACGAACCAAAACAGACACAACCATATCAAATATCGGGTTCTGTTGTTGTTGCTGTTGTCATTGTTGGTTGCTGTTGTTTGTTACTGTTGTTATTGTTGTTGTTTTTACTGTTGTTTGATGAAAACGCACTTATCACTTATTGCCTCATCTCTCATTATCGACACATGTTGCATATAACCCACTTTTCGTGAAAATGAAACAAAATTTTAAATTAAGGCGAAAAAGACCTGCAGTAAACAATCAGATGAATGTAAAGAGTGGTCAAAGTATTGTGGTCGTTTGACAGTTTCAGTTTCAATTTCGTTTCAGTTTTCTCAAGATGACGTCTCCGTGCTCGGAACGAATTCCATACTCACTAACGTCACAGGTGCCATGTGTGTGGTGATCATGGCACAAGCCTTAAGCATGCACATAAACCCATGAGCTGGCCAGGTCCTGAGGCCCTACCTAGACTAAGTTTTATTTTATACTGGTATTTTATCAGCCTACCGCTGGAATATCTTGGTTACATGTAAATGACATGTTTATGTGTGATTTTAACTTCAAAAAGGGACACAAACATATATAATATTATATATATATATATTATATACATTATATATATATGTACATGTGTATATATATATATTGATAGCAGGGATGTGCACAAGAGATAAGGAACACAATCGATGTAAATAAATTGTATCCCCAAATTTTTCGGGCGGTAACACCCGCCGTTCCTCATATAACGTATAAAGTATAATAAATAAAAAATCAAAAGGTCTGAATCACAACACAAGTAGCTATTCTGTATAAACTCGTCTCGCATGACAGGACCCCCCCCCCCCCCCCCCCCTAGTCAATGCCCAATTGCTCAGCCGTCTATCAACTAGGTGAAGCCAATCTGTCGTTGTTTGACAATGAAGGGGTAGAGACTTTACAATCTCCTGTCTCTCACGACTTGCTGTCTGCAATGCTGAATAGGTCTGTCACACATTTACTGCTTTGGTGGACGATAGGTTGATCTGTTTTTTTTCTAGTTCCCATGAAAAAAAAGGAACATGGGCACATCCATATACCACGCAACAAAACAGAGCCAATAGTATTGTACCAAGGTTGGTGGTGGTGGCGTGGTGATGGTGGCGTTGTGTGTGTGTGTGTAGTGTGTGTGTGTGTGTGTCGCGTGCGTACTGAGAGTGTGTGTGAGTAGTGTGTGTTGTGTATGTGTGTGTGTGTGTGTGTGTCTAGGTGTTTATGTGTGTGCGTGTGTGTGTGTGTGAGTGTGTGTCTGTGTGAGTTTGTGTGCGCGCGCACGTGTGGTGGTGTCTGTGTGTGTGTGCACGTGTGTGTGTGCACGTGTGTGTGTGAGTGTACGTGTGTGTGTATGCACTTGTGTGCGAGTGTGTGTGCGTGTGTGTGTGTGTTTGTGTGTGTGTCTAGGTGTTTTTGTTGCTTGTTTGTGTGTGTTGTGTGTGTGTGTGTGTGTGTGTGTGTGTGTGTGCGTGTGTGTGTGTGTGTGGTGCGTGCGTGTGTGTGTGCGAGTGTGTGAGAATGTGTGTGTATGTGTGTGCGCACGTGCGCCACGCTTCCGTGTGTGTGTGTGTATCTGCTATGTGTGTGTTTGTGTGTGTGTA
>JAPXFY010000013.1:88754276-88756776 GCA_030674185.1 Monoplex corrugatus | reverse complement strand
TGTGTCTGTGCGCTGCGGTGTGTCTGTGTTTAGACAACCGAAATGTGGTTTCTAAGAAGAATGTTGAGAGTTCCATGGACAGCAAAGAAAACAAAAGAGACAGTCTTGAGTAAGGCAGACACGAGAAGAATCAATTGAAAAGAAGATTAGGAAAAGAGAAGCAACATTTATATGCCCATTTTATGAGGAAGGGGAATTTGAGCACTGGTCGCAACAGGAAAACTGAAGGGAATGAGAACACCAGGTAGACCCAGGGAGAAAATACTGGACGAACTTGCAGGGTGGCTGAGGACAGACAGGGTGGAAGATGTACTTGCAGCGACAAGGGACAGATGCATATGGATCGCCAACGCCATGCGGCAGGGCACATAATGATGATGACTAAAAGGAGATTTTAAGTACAGTCAGTCACGACTTGCACGTCAGTGAACCCACAACAAGAGAGATGTCTCTTGCAAAATTATGTCCAAAATTCCGCTCTGGTAGGTAAACAACACACACGGCAATAGCATACGGCAGGGAAGTTTTTAGTCCCGTTTTTTATTATCCATTGTTTGGTGTCTGTGATCTGTTTGTGACCGTGCGTTCGCGCTTGACAAAGGCTAATTGGCCGAAAATTTGCGCTTGTTTTGTTTTGTCTCGTTGGATACGCGCTTATATTGGTTTTCTTGTTCTTCTGGTTCATGTTTGCTTGGGCGCGGGCAGTCACACTTGTTTTGGATCATACAAACCATAACTAAAGATGGCGCTTTTCAATGTCCACACGCTATGCACGGGAAGAACAGCCTGCATTTCAGTGAAAAATCGATGTAACAATACAGAAAGTACACGGCATATTAAATGCCCCCCACACAAACAGTCAATACTCGTGACATTAACAAAGTTACTGACACCGTACAAGGTCATCTTTCAGGGTATGATACACACACATACACACACACGCATGTACGCACGATGCACAACACACACACTCACACACACACTCATACACACACCAAAGAACACAACACACAACACACACACAACACAACAAACTTACACACAAACTTACACACACACACACACACACACACACACACACACACACACACACACCACACACACACACCACACCACACGTACACACCACCACACACACACACACACACACACACACACACTCACACACACACAAACACTCACACACAAACACACACACACACACAAAACACACACACACACCACACCACACACACACGAACACTCACACACACAAACACACACACCACACAACACACACACACAAACACACACACACACACACACACACCAGCACCACGTCACACACACAAACACACACAAACACACACAACAACACACACAACACACACACACACACACACACACACACACACACACACACACACACACACACACACACACACACACACACACACACACACACACACACACTCACACACACACAAACACTAACACACACAAAACACACACACACACCACACACACACACACAACACACACACACCCCACACACACACACACACACACACACAACACACAACACAAACACACACACACACACACACACACAACACATCCTGAACTAAGAAGTAATTGTTATTTTATATCTGCAGCCACAACATGTGTACGTGTTAGTTTCACGGCCTGTCACACATAAACTCGCACGTGCCACAATCTGATAAATGTGTTAATATTTTATGGGCACACACAATAATCATGTCAAAAATCTGGTTATGTCGTTATTTCCCATTTGCTCTCTGTCCATGGGAAAAAAAAACTGTGAAAAAAAATCGGTTAATAAACTGAGTGCACATTGTTGTAAGTATACGTTTGAAAAGGTAGGTTTGATACTCTCGAAATATTTGAAAATACTGGAATTATGCAGAATATCAAATATGTACGTTAAAGATTCGTGTACGTTACATTGGCAATTTCGCCACTGTCGGTTGGTTGGTATTGTTGTTAAGCCCAGTGTCTGCCATCATCATCAGGTGCCCTGCCGCATGGCGTTGGCGATCATGGACTTCCATCCGTCTCTATCTCTTGTTGCTCCTAGCATCTCTCCCACCCACCCTCGTCCCCAGCCACTCTGCAAGTCCGTCCAGCATTTTCTGTACAGAGCCAAATCAGGGCCACAACCTTTTCAAAACACATACAAAACTTCAACAGGAAAAAAAAAGAGAAAAAAATTAAGTACACATATTAATGCATTCGCGCACATGATCTAAGGAGGTGCCCCTGGTGTTGACCACTCCGCCCAGTTTATCACACAGGGGATTTAAAAAAAAACTGAATACAAATTTAAACATACCTAAGGACACCAAAACATATATAAAACGGGTATAACTTACCTAAAATTGCTTCCACATATCTCACTTCCTTAGAGCCAAAAATGCACTAAATACATGTACCCAATTATCAATTCTAAGAAAAAGTACGCAAGATTTTATGGAACACATACAGGTGACTAGACGAACAA
>JAPXFY010000013.1:88744276-88746776 GCA_030674185.1 Monoplex corrugatus | reverse complement strand
TCTCAAGTTTTAAGTGTGCAGAAAAGCTACGGCGAATTTAAGGAATGGCTTTGAATTTCAGCAGATAATGTATCTAGTTAGAATGTAAATGTCACTGTGAACGTTATTGTTTCTCCATCTGTTTCCATTTTTTTTTAATTCTTTCGCAGCAGTCTTTCCATCCCACTCTGCCTCTCTCTTTCTTTCTTTCTCTCCTTCCCTCTGTCTGTCTGTCTGTCTATATTTCTCTGTCTATGTCTCTCTGTGTCTGTCTGTCTGTCTGTCTGTCTCTCTCATTCTCTCTTTCTCTGTGTATCTCTAGCTCTGTCCATCTGTCTGTCTGTCTGTCTGTCTGTCTCTCTATCTCTCTCTGCCTCTCTCCCTCCCTCACTTTCTCTGTGTATCTCTGTCCATTTGGCTGGCTGGTTGTCTGTTTGTCTGTCTTTGTCTGTCTGTCTGTCTGTCTCTGTCTGTCTGTCTCTGTCTGTCTGTCTCTGTGTGTGTGTCTGTCTCTGTCTGTCTGTCTGTGTCTGTCTGTCTGTCTGTCTCTGTCTATCTGTCTGTCTCTGTCTGTCTGTCTGTCTCTCTGTCCGCCTGTCTGTCTGTCTCTGTCTGTCTATCTGTCAGTCTGTCTCTGTCTCTGTCTCTCTCTCTGTCTGTGTCTGTCTGTCTGTCTCTCTCTCTCTCTCTTCTTTACCCCATCTCCATCTGTCCGTGTACTCAGGATGTTGAGGAAGTTGATCGTTTTATTTTTCTCAGATGCGTGTATATGCACATTGTTCTGGTCTGTGTTGTAAGGCAGCGTAATGTTGTCACACAGTCTCCACGCTCTGTCTTCTGCAGATGGATCACTCGTCGTCTGAGCTCTAACCTTTGACCTGTCTGACTTGTGTGACCCTACTAGGAGCGGAGCACAAGATCCATGCCAACATACTCTCTGGGTTATAGAGACTCAACCCAACACCTTCTCCCTTCCTATCCAACGTCAAGATTGTTATCAATACAAAAACAAGCACTGAAACATGATATTCACCAAATTTGGGTGAATGAATAGATGATAATGTTTCTTGGTCAAACTATAAAGCTTTTATTGCAAAAAGTGCTGAATAAAATCAGTGTAGTTGTTTAACAAAAAATATATCTGGTACTTGCGCCTGCCAATCGAAGCATCAGAAAAGTCTTGTTTTCGTTTTTCTCGTAATTTAAATTTTTTTTTTTTTTATTCATTTCGTTCTTTCTTGCCTTATGTATACGCTTGATGAAAGCTTGTTCGTCAAACTTTTGCTTCTGTCTTCTTTGTGTATTTCAATTCGTGTTTTTAGTTAATTCCCGTGTGTTTCTGGTTCCTGTTAGCATGAACGATGGCAGTCACTTTGAAATCTCCAACTCGTACACAGCAACAGAACAGCTAAGGTTATTGTTTAATACTCATATCAAAGCATCATTATAATGTCTTTATTTTTTGTGGAATTTAGCGAGTAGTAATGTTTCCAGAATTCTTTCGTGTATTAGATATAAAACAATGGATTTATTTTTCTATCAGACACATGCAGTAACCTCCTCCGTATTTGTTACATCACCTTTACTCTATGTATTACCTCCCCTCAATTGTTACATCCCCTTTATATATTACCTCCCCTTCACTTGTTACATCCACTTTACTCTATGCATTACCTCCCCCTCACTTGTTAATCCCCTTTATGCATTACCTCCCCTTCACTTGTTAATCCCCTTTATGCATTACCTCCCCTTCACTTGTTAATCCCCTTTATGCATTACCTCCCCTTCACTTGTTAATTCCCTTTATGCATTACCTTCCCTTCACTTGTTAATTCCCTTTATGCATTACCTTCCCTTCACTTGTTAATTCCCTTTATGTATTACCTCCCCTTCACTTGTTAATTCCCTTTATGCATTACCTCCCTTTCACTTTTTACATCACATTATTCTATGCATTACCTCCCCTTCACTTTTTACATCACATTATTCTATGCATTACCTCCCCTTCACTTTTTACATCACATTATTCTATGCATTACCTCCCTTTCACTTGTTAATCCCCTTTATGCATTACCTCCCCTTCACTTTTTACATCACATTATTCTATGCATTACCTCCCTTTCATTTGTTAATCCCCTTTATGCATTACCTCCCCTTCACTTTTTACATCACATTATTCTATGCATTACCTCCCTTTCACTTGTTAATTCCCTTTATGCATTACCTCCCCTTCACTTGTTACATCCCTTTTACTCTATGCATTACCTCCCCTCACTTGTTACATCCCTTTTACTCTATGCATTACCTCCCCTCACTTGTTACATCCACTGTATTCTATGCATTACCTCCCCTCGCTTGTTACATCCCTTTTACTCTATGCATTACCTCCCCTCACTCTGTGTTGTCGTCACGTATACCTAGTGTGTGTGTGTTCTGTCGTATATATTTACATTACACTTTTTCCTTTCTTTTTTTTTCTTTTTCGTTAGTGTACCCTGTAAAAGACTTAGAAGTCGACACT
>JAPXFY010000013.1:88721776-88731776 GCA_030674185.1 Monoplex corrugatus | reverse complement strand
CATGCTAATGCCACTACCCTCGAAACTAAAAATGTGGTGTTGTCCTAGTTCTCTCTCACCCCCCCCTCCCTCCTCCATCTTTATCCCCGCATACATATTCAGATTAACCGGACGTGTGACTTGATACATGATGCACACCAGGGCAGGAAACAGTGGCAACATATGGAGTGAAACATGACTGTTACATTAGACATGGTGTCAGTGTTGCCCTGTGCCTCTGTCATTACACTGATGTTGTGCTTTGTTGTCCGTGTTGTTGTTATACGGTGGTTTGACGTGTGCACGCTGACACTGAGTGAGCCAGATTTTTTTTTACTCTGTCTGTCTGTCTGTTTGTCTGTTTGTCTGTCTGTCTGCCTGCTTGTCTGTGTGTTTGTCTGTCTGTGTGTTTTTCTGTCTGTCTGTCTGTGTGTTTGTCTGTCTGTCTGTCTGTGTATCTGTCTGTGTGTCTGTCTGTGTGTCTACCTGTCTGTCTGTGCGTCTGTCTGTCTGTCTGTCTGTTTTTCTGCCTGTCTGTCTGTCTGTTTTTCTGTCTGTTTTTCTGCCTGTCTGTCTGTCTGTTTTTCTGTCTGTCTGTCTGTTTGTCTGTCTGTTTGTCTTTCTGTCTGTCTGTTTGTCTGTGTGTCTGTCTATCTGTGTCTCTGTCTGTTTGTCTTTCTGTCTGTCTGTCTGTCTGTTTGTCTTTCTGTCTGTCTGTCTGTCTCTCTGACTGTCTCTTCTTTTCTTCTCTCTCTCTTTCTTTGTCTTTCTTTTTCTCTCTTTCTCTCTGTCTCCCTCTCTCTATCTCTCTCTCTGTCTGCCTGTCTGCCTGTCTGTCTGTGTGTCTGTCTGTCTGTTTGTCTGTGTGTGTCTGTGTATATGTCTGTCTGTCTGTTTCTCTGTCTGTTTGTCTTTCTGTCTGTCTGTCTGTTTGTCTGTGTGTCTGTCTATCTGTGTCTCTGTCTGTCTGTCTCTCTGTCTGTCTCTTCTTTTCTCCTCTCTCTCTTTCTTTGTCTTTCTTTCTCTCTCTATCTCTCTGTCTGTCTGCCTGTCTGTCTCTCTCCCTCCTTGTCCCTTTATCTCTCTCTATATCTCTCTCCCCCCCTCTCTCTCCCTGACTCATTAACATGCTAATGCCATTACCCTCGAAACTAAAAATGTGTTGTTGTTCTAGTTCTGTCTCACCCCCCCCCCCCCCGCACCTTTGTCCCCGCATACATATTCAGATTAACCAGACGTGTGACTTGATACATGATGCACACCAGGGCAGGAAACAGTGGCAACATATGGAGTGAAACATGACTGTTACATTAGACATGGTGTCAGTGGTGTGACTGTTACATTAGACATGGTGTCAGTGGTGTGACTGTTACATTAGACATGGTGTCAGTGGTGTGACTGTTACATTAGACATGGTGTCAGTGGTGTGACTGTTACATTAGACATGGTGTCAGTGGTGTGACTGTTACATTAGACATGGTGTCAGTGGTGTGACTGTTACATTAGACATGGTGTCAGTGGTGTGACTGTTACATTAGACATGGTGTCAGTGTTGCCCTGTGCCTCTCTGTCATTACACTGATGTTGTGCTTTGTTGTCCGTGTTGTTGTTATACGGTGGTTTGACGTGTGCAGGCTGACATTGAGTGAGCCAGTTTTTTCACTCTGTCTGTCTGTTTGGCTGTCTGTCTGTCTGTTTGTCTGTCTCTGTGTCTTGTTCCCTGTCTGTCTGTCTCTGTGTCTGTCTGTCTGTTTTTCTGTCTGTCTGTCTCTGTGCCTGTTTTCCTGTCTGTTTTTCTGTCTGTCTGTCAGTCTGTCTGGCTGGCTGTCTGTCTGTCTGTATGTATGTCTGACTGTTTGTCTGTCTGTGTGTCTGTCTGTGTGTCTGTGTATCTGTCTGTGTCTCTGTTTGTCTTTCTCTGTCTGTCTGTGTGTCTGTCTGTCTGTGTATCTGTCTGTGTCTCTGTTTGTCTTTCTCTGTCTGTCTGTGTGTCTGTCTGTCTGTGTATCTGTCTGTGTCTCTGTTTGTCTTTCTCTGTCTGTCTGTTTGTCTTTCTGTCTGTCTGTCTGTTTGTCTTTCTGTCTGTCTGTCTGTCTCTCTGACCGTCTCTTCTTTTCTCCTCTCTCTCTTTCTTTCCCTTTCTTTCTCTCTTTCTCTCTGTTTAACTGTCTGTCTGTCTGTTTCTCTCTCTCCCATCTCTCTCTCTCTCCCATCTCTCTCTCTCTCTTTCTGTCTCTCTCTCTCTCTCTCCCTCTCTCTCTCTCTCCCTCACTCATTAACATGTTAATGCCATTACCCTCCAAACTAAACATGTGTTGTTGTCCTAGTTCTCTCTCATTCCCCCCCCCCTCCACCTGTATCCCCGCATACATATTCAGATTAACCGGACGTGTGACTTGATACATGATGCACACCAGGGCAGGAAACAGTGGCAACATATGGAGTGAAACATGACTGTTACATTAGACATGGTGTCAGTGTTGCCCTGTGCCTCTGTCATTACACTGATGTTGTGCTTTGTTGTCCGTGTTGTTGTTATACGGTGGTTTGACGTGTGCACGCTGACACTGATCGAGCCAGTTTTTTGCTCTGTATGTCTGTCTGTTTGTTTGTCTGTGTGTCTGTCAGTCTGGCTGGCTTTCTGTGTGTCTGTCTGTCTTTCTGTCTGCCTTCATGCCTGCCTGTCTGTCTGTCTGTCTCTTCTTGTCTCCTCTCTATCTCTCTTTCTCTACCTCTCTCTCTCCATCTCTCTCTCTCTCCATCTCTCTCTCTCCCTCTGTGTCTCTCTGTGTCTCTCTGTCTCTCTCTCTCTCTGCCTCTCTCTCTCTCTCTGTCTCTCTTTCTGTTTCTCTCTCTGTCTCTGTCTGTCTGTCTGTCTCTCTCTCCCTCCCTCTCTCTCCCTCCCTCCCTCTCTCCCTCCCTCTCTCTCTCTTTCACTCTCTATCTTTTTTCCCTCTCTGTGTGTTGTATATGTTTGTGTCTGAGTGTGCGTATACATACGTGAGTGCATGCACGCGTGCGTGTGTGTATGTCTATGTAAGTGCGTGTGTGTGTGTTTATTTGTGTGTGCGCGCACGTGAGAGCGCGCGTGCGCGATCCTGTCGTGGTGGACGTCTCCATCGTCTTTGGCACAACCTGCCTCCTGCCCGACGCCACTTTTCGTCTCCTGCTTCTTCGTCTCCTCCACTGCCCCTGCCCTCGACCTCGCTGCTGCAAACTTCGTCTCTTCCTCTGCCGTTTTCGCCTTCGCCTTCTGTCCGGATAGTACCGCCTTCACCTTCTATCCCGCTGGTGCCGCCTTCACCTTCTGTCCCACCGGTGCCGCCTTCACCTTCTGTCCCGTCGGTGCCGCCTTCGTCGCCACCCCGGCCACCACCATATGACTGTGATAAACTAAAATTATGCCTTTTTAATGCTCAGTCAACATGCAAGGATGGCAAAGCCGAAGTCATTGCTGATTTTATCGCAGATGAGCATGTTGACATTGCTTTTATCACAGAGACATGGCTTAACCCCTTTGGTCACGAACCTATACATGCTAGCCTCACTCCGAGTGGTTACAGGCTTGCTTCTTTCCATCGCTCATCCCGAGGTGGCGGTATCGCCATCCTCTACAACGACTCACTCCATTCCCGCCTATCTTTCTCGCAGTCTCTGCCTTTCTCCCATCCTTCTTTCGAGCACGTTGAAGTATCCTTCCAATCCACCCCTCACCCCATCACCTTCTCCTGTGTCTATCGACCCCCACCTAGCTCTGCCAACAAACTCACCACATCCACGTTTCTCTCTGACTTTGACCAATTGCTTGATCACTACTGCCTCTTACCTGGAAATCTCATCATTCTAGGTGACATCAATGTCCACTATGACAACACTCACCGTTATGACACAAGACATATCATCAACTCTCTGTCCAATCACAATATGACTCAACACATTTCTGAACCAACCCATCAAAAAGGTCACATTCTTGACTGGATCATTTCTCGTGATCACCACAATTCCGCTACTGACAACTGCTTAGTTCTTTCTACCCGTCTAACTTCAGCCCTTCCATCTGACCACTCTGCAATTCTCTGTTCTCTCGACATTTCTCCTCCTTCCCGTACCATGCGCACAGTGACTCGACGCAATCTCAAATCTATCGACCTCTCCACATTTTCATCTGATGCCTCCCGTCTCCTTTCTGAAAAGTCACATAACCTTGCCGATGAATTCTATACTACTCTCCACCATCTTCTGGACACTCATGCTCCAGCCACAACCCGTCTTTTACCTGACCGCCCCCCTACCCCTGGCTCACTCATGAGATTGCCTGTGCAAAACGTGCCCGCCGCAGAGCAGAGCGCCGTTGGCGCAAATCCAAACTCACTGTACACAGGCAACTTTTCCAAGCCTCTAAAACAAAAGTATCCACCCTCATTGCATCAGCAAAAACAAGCTATTTCCAAACCAAAATCCTGAATGCCTCTTCTTCAAAAGAACTCTTTACAACCATGAATCATCTCCTTGGCACACGAAAAGATTTACCTCTCCAACAAAACATACAAATGAAGAACTCCCATCTGTATTCTCCAAGTATTTCACCACCAAAATACAAACTCTTCGTGACAGGCTTGACAGGACACCCTGTCAACCATGCCCACCTGACCCTTCCTTCTCTGGCACACCTCTTACTACTTTTACCCCAGTCTCACAAGAAGAAATTTTCAACACAATCAGATCCATGTCGTTCAAAACCTGGGAACTGGATCCTCTTCCAGGTTCTCTCTACTCCGACTGTCTCCCTACTCTCCTCCCATTCATCACTGACATCATCAACACTTCTCTTCAAACTGGAACTGTCCCAGATTCTTTCAAGTCTGCTATTGTTCACCCTCTCCTCAAGAAACACAATTCAGACCCAAATGAACTGAAAAATTACCGGCCTATCTCTAATCTCTCTTTCTTGTCAAAACTTGAAAAAGTCGTCCTCAACCAGCTGAACTCTCACCTGTCTGCCAACAATCTCCTCAATCCTTTCCAGTCAGCCTACTGCCAGTGCCATAGCACTGAAACTGCCCTACTACACATTCTCAACAATCTCCTCCTTGCAACTGATACTGGCAAAGTCTCTCTCCTCACACTCCTTGATCTGTCTGCAGCCTTTGATACCACTGATCATGGTATTCTCCTTTCTAGACTTCATCATACTTTTGGCATCTCTGACATTGCTCTGTCCTGGTTCACTTCATACCTATCAAACAGAAAACAAACTGTTCTCATCAATGGCACTTACTCTCAACCTGCATACCCGACCTGTGGTGTTCCACAAGGATCTGTCCTTGGCCCTGTTCTTTTCACTCTTTACACCTCGCCCCTGTCCACCATCATCAACTCCCACTCTATAAAACACCACTTCTATGCTGATGACACCCAACTTCAAGACAGTGACTCACCTGATAATATACAGCGCCTGTTGACTCGCACCACTGAGTGTTACTCGGACATTAAGAACTGGATGACGTTCAACAAACTTCAGCTTAATGACGACAAGACAGAAGCTATCCTCATTGGCACCCGTCAGAAACTTTCTCAGTTGCCTCCTCTTTCTCTCCCATTATGTAACACATCAGTCCCAATTTCTGATTCAGCTAAAAACCTTGGTGTCTGCATTGACTCTACCCTCTCCATGAACAACTTTGTTTCTCAAACTGCCAGATCTTGCTACTATCATCTCCATCGTATAAGGCTGATCAGGAAGTATCTCTCTGTCGAAACAACTGCAAAACTCGTTCTCTCCTTCATAATGTCTCGCATTGACTATTGCAATTCACTCCTGTCTGGTCTTCCTGCCTCCACCATTCACATCCTACAGCGCATTCAAAACAATGCTGTACGCCTTGTACTCAAAAAGAAAAAAGCTGACCACATATCTCCTCTCCTGGCACAACTTCACTGGCTCCCTGTATCAAAGCGCATACAGTACAAACTAGATACCATGTGCTACAAAAGCCTCAATAACTCAGCCCCCGATTACCTGTCAAACCTACTTGAGATCTATGTTCCCTCACGTACCCTCCGCTCTGCCTCCGATCCTCTGACTTTTCGCTTTCCACGCACTAAGCTCAATACCTATGGTCCACGAGCCTTCTCTGTTTCTGGTCCACTCTCCTGGAACAAACTTCCTCTCTCAGTCCGTCAGCAACCTACTTTTGTCTCCTTCAAGTCCGCTCTCAAAACTCACCTTTTCTCCTCCGCATAAAATCCTAACCTCATTCAACCCCCCCCCCCCCTCTGCAGCCTGTCTCCGCTCGGAGGGGAATCACATGGTTATAATATATAATTGTATATGCTATGCTCTCTATAATTTTCCATTGCTTTTATTCTTGCTTTTATTGCTTTTATTCTTTCTCCCCATTTATAGCCATGCGTGTGTGTGTGTGTGTGTGTGTGTGTGTGTGTGTGTGTGTGTGTGTGTGTGTGTGTGCGTGTGTGTGCGTGCGTGCGTGCGTGCGTGTGTGTCTGCTTCAGCGCTTAGATTTGATTTTATCAAGATTTTGCGCTATATAAATATTGTAATTATTATTATTATTATCATAAAAAGATCAAAGTACCTTTAAAAGATAACTACTAATCAAAGGACATAACTCTTGAGAATTATCTCCCATGTTGTATAGAACTTCTCAGATCTAACACAGTTTGCGTTACCCATTCAGCTAGCATAGAAGCGCAAACTATGTTAGATCTGAGAAGTTCTATAAAACATGGGAGATAACTCTCAAGGGTTATGTCCTTTGATTGTATTATAAACATTCTCCCTGCTTCCCTCTTATTTCTTTGGTATTACTAATAACATGAATTTCCATCCATATAATGCGAAGCCTTTTAATTCATTAACAGATTATAAAATTCGCTTTCGATTTGCTAGGTGCTTCATACCTTTACAAGAGGCTTGGATTGATAATTTGAAAGACATTTTAATGTCACACAGCATTTCTCCATTTCAGGTCTTCCAGCTCACTGTTGGCCATTCTCTCTGTCTCCACACCTGTGTCCCAGCAATACCCATGATGATGGTATGAGCGGACAGAGAGAAGAAGAGATGGTGATATTTAGTCCGTGTTTAGCTCACCTCAAAGGGAGAAGAGTGGCAGAATGGTTCAGACGTCTGCCTGCCACTCACTAAACTCCAGATTCCAGGGTTCGCTCCCCGTAGAGGCCTCTAATTTTCTCCTCAGTTTGACCGGAAAATCGAACTAAACGTCTAGTCCTTCCGAAGGGTACGAAAAACGAGTCAGACCCGTGTACTTTCTGGCTGCGCACGCTTAAGATCCCACGGCAGTTTAAAACCCTGAAAAACAAGGCATTGCCCGGCTGCTTTGGAATAAAATCTTGGAGAGATAGGTTGATTTCCCAGGTCCCACCCCTTGAAGACCAGTTAGCCTTGTTCTCTTTCTGAAGTCTTTGTAAAAAGAATGTGAATATGAATATGAATTTGAAGCGAGGGAGAGGGGATTGACGCCACCCTTCTGGTGCTGGCCCTGGGGAAAAGTTGAGGTCTCTGCCACCTCACTCCCCTACGACCCCAGGGTTATGGAACTATCTATGTAGGACCTCAGGACCTTACCAGCTCATGGATTTATGTGCTGGCTTAAGGCTTGTGCCGTGACCATTATGGACCTTTTCCATCACATGGCAACTTAGTGCATGTGGAATTCATTCCGAGCGCGGAGACGTCATCTTGAGAAATTGAACTGAAATTTAGCTCATCTCTGTGAAGAAAGCAAAAACAGATTTCTTCTTCATTTTTGTGGTAAAAATAGACAAATCTATATGAAATACTAGAACTATATTAAGCACCTGGGGAACCAAGACCCTTTCTATATTATGAAATATGCATATGGTTTATTTTTTTAGGTTACCTGTTCCATTAAGAATTTGCTCAAATATACAGTGGGGAAATCGTTATTGCTTTGTTTGTTGTTGTTTTGTTGTTGTTGTTTGTTTGTTTGTTTGCTTGTTTGCTTGTTTTTTGCTAGTCTTCAAAGTTTTGACTTTTTTCCACTATTCACTGCTTATGTAAATATATCAGCTCTGGGGCAGTGCCTGCTTAGTCTTTGATGATGAAGTTACACAATAAAAGTTAAACCTGGAAAGCTTCTTTATTTTGTCTAAGTGCGTGAGTTTAATGTCTGCTTCTGTCTGTCTGTCCGTATGTGTGCCTCTGTCTTTGGTTTTCCTATTTCCTCTCTGTCTCCCCACTCTCTCTCTCTTTATTTCTTTCTTTCTTTCTCTCTCTCTCTCTCTCTCTCTCTCTCTCTCTCTCTTTTCCCCCCTCTGTCTGTCTTCCCCCATCTTTCTCTCTTGTATGTGTTACTGTCTGATTGAGTGTGTGTGTGTGTGTGTGTGTGTGTGTGTGTGTGTGTGTGTGTGTGTGTGTGTGTGTGTGTGTGTGTGTGCGCATACTGAGTCCATGCATGAGCGCGAGTGTGTGTAAGTGTATGTCTGTGTATGTATGTGTGTGTGTGTATTGATGTGCGTGGGTTGGTATGTGTGTATGTCTACGTGCATGTATGCGTGTGTATGTCAGTGTGTACATATGTGTGTGTGTGTGTGTGTGTGTGTGTGAGTATGTGTGTGTGTGTGTGTGTGTGTGTGTGAGTTTTGTGTGTGTGTGTGTGTGTGTGTCTGTGTGTGTGTGTGTGTGTGTGGTGTGCGTGTGCGCGCGCGGCGCGCGTGCTCGTGTGTGTGTATTAAAAGAAAGTATGAATACAATTGAAGTTAAACAGCTTTCATGTATTTCCATCCATGTGATTTTAATCCTTTTACTCGATTTATCACCAATAATATCTGCTACTGGTTAGCTAGACCCACAGTAGTTTTACCAGAGACCTGAATGGACAGTTTGAAAGAGAACTGAATGTCACACAGCATTTCTCCATTCTGGATTTCTAGCTTACTGTTGACTGTCCACTCTTTCTCACAGCAATACCCATGTTGATGGTAGGAGCTAACAGAGAGAAGAAGAGATGGTGATATTAATTCAGTATTTAGCTCATCTCTGTGAAGAAAACAAAAACAGCTCATTGACCTTAGCGTACACATTGTGTATTTTCAGCTGTTCCCTTACGATCAGGAAACCTGTTTTATTGAAGACAGACGGTAAATGTCAGTGTGTGGAATGGTCTGTGATGTGAGTCAGTGTCAGTCTGGTCAATACTTCTTCTTCCAGACAAGAGAAATTATTTGTGGGCGTTGTCTGTGTGAAAACATGTCCCGTTAGTTAGTTAGTTCACGAAATTAATGAATAACATTTCTATTTACTCTCTTTCATCTGGTGCAGTATGTAAAGATTTTTCTTCATTTTTCTGGTAAAAATAGACAAATCTATCTGAAACACCAGAACTGTATTTAGTGCTAAGGGAACCAAGCCCCCTTCTATGATTGAAACATGGATAATTATGGTTTATTTTTTTTAGTCAGTGTTTCTAAAAAAAAAAAAATAGTCTGCTCAAATATACGGTGGGGAAAGCTGTATTTTTTTCTTATCGTTATCGTTTTGGTGTTTTTGTTGTTTTTTTCTGCTCTTCAAAGTTTTGACTTTGTTCCACTGTTCACTGCCAATGTAAATATATCAGTGTTGTGGCAGTGCCTGCTTAGTCTTTGATGACGAAAGTTACGCAATGAACGTGAAACCTGGAAAGGTTCCTTGTTTTTGTCTGAGTGTGTGACTTCAATGTCTGCTTCTGTCTGTCTGTCCGTATGTGTCTGTCTGTCTTTGCTTTTCCTATTCTCTCTTTCACCCCCTCCCCCATCTGTCATGTTCTTTCTCTCTCTCTCTCTCTCTCTCTCTCTCTCTCTCTCTGTCTATCTTCCGGCACCTCTCTCTTTTGCATGTGTTCCTGTCTTAGTGTGTGTATATGCGTGCATTTTGCGTCCGTGCATGCGCGCGAGCGTGTGTGCGTTTATGCCTGTGTATGTGTGTGTATATCCATGTGCGGGTATTGGTTTCTGTCTATGTGTTCGTGCATGTATGCGT
>JAPXFY010000013.1:88696776-88711776 GCA_030674185.1 Monoplex corrugatus | reverse complement strand
CCCAAACCCCTATTTCTAATTTCAGATATGTATAGTTATTTTAATTTTTAAAGTCAGAGTTGCAGAAAAAGCCACTCAGTTATGCACTGGGAAAAGCTTTTTTTTTCATAACTTAAAAAAATCTATTCCACTTACAGCATCAGTAACAACAACAACAAAACCACAAGTTACCTTTTCCTTTCACTGCCAATGTAAATGGGCCAGCAACGTAGTGACACCAGTTTAGCCTTTGATGTGGACGTTATGCTACGACATCAGTTAAACCAGAAAAAAAAATTTTTGGTCTCAGTGTGTGTGTCTATTGTCTTTGTTTCTAATAATTAAATGTAAATATACTAATTGCAGAAAATGAAAGGGACCTACAAAACCTTGTGAATATACTAGAAATAGAATGCACAGGTAAGGGGTTGGAACTTAACAGCTGGAAGACTGAGGTCATGGTGATCAGTAAAAACCATGAAACCCCCTCATGCAAAATAACAGCAAATGGCACAACCTTGACACAGGTTAAGTTGAAATACCTGGGAACGGTCATTTCATCAGACGGCAGATGCACATCAGAAATAGCAGTAGAATCGGCCAAGCCAAAACAGCATTCAAGAAGATGACAAGCATTCTTACCAACAAATGCCTATCAATTAACATCAGGAAGAGAGTTCTTGAATGTTATATAGAACCAGTACTGTTGTACTGATGTGAGTCTGCAAGCAAAGCTTGAACAAGATTGAGGCAGCCGAGATGTGGTTTCTAAGAAGAATGTTGAGAGTTCCATGGACAGCGAAGAAAATAAACGAGACAGTCTTGATGGAGGCAGACAAAAGTAGATCACTCATAAGGAAGATTAGGAAAAGACAGGCAACATTTATAGGCCATTTTATGAGGAAGGGGGATTTGGAGCACCTGGTCACAACGGGAAAGCTGGAGGGAAAGAGAGCACCGGGTAGACCCAGGGAGAAAATGCTGGACGGACTTGCAAAGTGGCTGGGGACGAGGAGGGTGGAGGAGATGCTAGGGGCAACGAGAGATAGAGACAGATGGAAGTCCATGATCGCCAACGCCATGCGGCAGGGCACCTGATAATGAGATGATCCTTAGCTTCCCTGCCTGCTTTTCTGTTACATGCCTCCAGCGTGTTCAGAATTCTGCAGCCCGTCTTGCCCTTCGTGAAAAGAGACGTGATCATATCACTCCCTTGCTTCACTGTCTCCTCTGGCTGCCTGTTTCTCAAGGAATTTCATACAAAAATCAACACATTGTGTTACAACTGTATTGATTGATTTGGTTCAGTTTTACATCGACACCCACCTCAAGTGATATGGCTGACGGGGATAACTACCCAGGGAAGTGGGAGAAGGTGGATTCCGACGCAGAACAACATGTTTAATGGGCAAAAAAAATCTATCTACACTGACACCACAGAACAACAATGATGTTAAGATGGGAAAGACAGAAGAGGGAAATATCTAATCCTAACTGACACCACCAGAACAACAATGATGTTAAGATGGGAAAGACAGAAGAGGGAAATATCTAATCTACACTGACACCACCAGAACAACAATGATGTTAAGATGGGAAGACAGAAGAGGGAAATATCTAATACTACACTGACACCACCAGAACAACAATGATGTTAAGATGGAAGAAGAGAGGAATCAATCTATATGACATCACAGAACACAATGATGTTAAGATGGGAAAGACAGAAGAGGGAAATATCTAATCCTACACTGACATCACCAGAACAACAATGATGTTAAGATGGGAAAGACAGAAGAGGGAAATATCTAATCCTATACTGACATCACCAGAACAACAATGATGTTAAGATGGGAAAGACAGAAGAGGGAAATATCTAATCCTACACATCCGACAAATTTCAAAAAAACCATGACACACAAAAACGTTAAGATGGGAAGAAGAAGAGGGAACTTATCTAATCCTACACTGACATCACCAGAACAACAATGATGTTAAGATGGGAAAGACAGAAGAGGGAAATATCTAAACTAATTTTTCCGGGGATATCATCACTGACACCACCAGAACACAATGATGTTAAGATGGGGCAAAGGAAAAAAGACAGACAGGAGAGGAAGAGGAAATATCTAATCTATACTGACACCACCAGAACAACTATAATGTTAAGATGGACAATGAGATGGCCAGTTTTAATGTAGCGCACCCTGGGATTCGAACCCACAACCATTAGCATGTGAATCCGACGCTCAAATCAACTGAGCTACTGGGGCCGGCTTCCAACTGTATCAATACTGCTTCACCTATTTATCTTTGTGAACATATCCAAATGTACATCCTTGCCTGACCTCTCTGTTTTGTTTCTGATACTACTTGTTTACAGATTCTACGATACAGATGTTCCACAGTAAGTCGCTGTTCTTTTTCTGTGACTGGCCCATCCATACAACTGGATCGAGCTTCCCTCGTCTATTTGACGGTCACATCTCTGTCTTCCTTCATGTTTAACTTGAAGACGTATCTTGTCTTCCAGCAGTGATTTCCTCCTCTATGTGCTGACCTTATGTCCTCTCTCCCTCTTCCTGTCCTTCCCCTCACCGTTTTTGTGTGTTCGTACCCTCTTGGAGTTTTGGTCATTGCGAGTGAAACTGTGGTGGATGATGAGAGTGTGCGCTTTGATTTGATGTTTATCTCAAGATGAGCACTTTATGAATGTCATTATTATTATTATTATTATTATTGTTATTATTACTTTATTATTATACTTTTTATTATTATTATCATCATCATCACTATTAGTAGTAGTATATAGTAGTAGTAGTTTGTAGTAGTATATTAATATTAATCATCATCATCATCATCATCATCATCATCATCATCATCATCATCATCATCATCATCATCATCATTATAATTGTTGTTGTGTTCTTCTTGTTCTTCTTCTTCTCATTATCAGTATTATTATTATTATTATTATTATTATCATCATCATCATCATCACTATTATTATTATTATTAGTAGTATAGTATAGTAGTATAGTATATATATCATTATATCATTCATATCATCATCATCATCATCATCATCATCATCATCATCATCATCATCATCATCATCATTATAATTGTTGTTGTGTTCTTCTTCTTCTTCTTCTCATTATCAGTATTATTATTATTTTATTATTATTATTATTGTTATTATCATATTATTATTATTATCATTATTACATTGTTGTTGTTGTTATGATTATTACTACTATGATTATTTAATGTCAGGTCAGAGCTAAGTCTCTGCTACAGTATGACAGTAGACTGTCGACTGCGCCTGTCTCCGCTGCCTTGTGGGTTATCCCTTGGGTGGGGAAAGGCTATGGGATTGAAACCCAGACAGAGCGTTCCACTGAGTATCCAGTATGCCGCGCCTGTGTGCATCAGACTTTGGCTTGAGATCCCACATGAGGGTACACAAATATAGTGCTAGGTTGGACTTTATCGACCACGATAGTCGACCATATATTGTTATTATTGTCGTCGTCGTCGTCGTCGTCATCATCATCATCATCATCGTCGTGTCGGTCGTCTCTCTCTCGTCATTATTATCATTCATTATTATTTTTATTATATTTCTTCATTTGTTCATATCATATCATTATTATTATTATTATTATTGTTATTAGTATATATTGTTATATTATCATTATTATGATGATGATATGATGATATGATTTTTGTATATATTATCATAATTATTATTATTATCATTATTGTCATCACCATCATCGTCGTCGTCAGCAGCAGCATCGTTATCATCATTATTTGTCTTTCTCTTTTCTGTGCTTTCGTGACTGTCCCTTGCCTGTCTGTCTATCTGTTGTGTGTCTGTCTTTCTCTCCCACTCTCTCTCTGTCTGTCTGTCTGTCTGTCTATCTGTTGTATGTCTGTCTTACTCTCCTACTCTTTCTCTCTGTCTGTCTGTCTATCTGTTGTGTGTCTGTCTTTCTCTCCCACTCTCTCTCTGTCTGTCTGTCTGTCTGTCTATCTGTTGTATGTCTGTCTTACTCTCCTACTCTTTCTCTCTGTCTGTCTGTCTGTCTGTTGTGTGTCTGTCTTTCTCTCCCACTCTCTCTCTGTCTGTCTGTCTGTCTGTCTATCTGTTGTATGTCTGTCTTACTCTCCTACTCTTTCTCTCTGTCTGTCTGTCTGTCTGTTGTGTGTCTGTCTTTCTCTCCCACTCTGTCTCTCTGTCTCTGTCTATCTGTCTGTCTGTCTGTTTTGTGTCTGTCTTTCTCTTCTACTCTTTCTCTCTGTCTCTGTCTGCCTGTCTGTTGTGTGTCTGTCTTTCTCTCCTACTCTGTCTCTCTGTCTCTGTCTATCTGTCTGTCTGTCTGTCTGTTTTGTGTCTGTCTTTCTCTCCTACTCTTTCTCTCTGTCTCTGTCTATCTGTCTGTCTGTCTTTCTCTCCTACTCTTTCTCTCTGTCTCTATCTGTCTGTCTGTCTGTTGTGTGTCTGTTTTTTCTCTCCTACTCTTTCTCTCTGTCTCTATCTGTCTGTCTGTCTGTTGTGTGTCTGTCTTTCTCTCCTACTCTTTCTGTCTCTGTCTGTCTATCTGTCTGTCTGTCTGTTGTGTATCTGTCTTTCTCTCTACTCTTTCTGTCTCTATCTGTCTATCTGTCTGTCTGTCTGTTGGGTATCTGTCTTTCTCTCCCACTCTGTCTCCCTGTCTATCTGTCTGTCTGTTGGGTATCTGTCTTTCTCTCTCACTCTGTCTCTTTGTCTCTGTCTGTCTGTATATCTGTCTGTTGTGTATCTGTCTTTCTCTCCCACTCTGTCTCTCTGTCTCTGTCTGTCTGTATATCTGTCTGTTGTGTGTCTGTCTTTCTCTCCTACTCTTTCTCTCTGTCTCTATCTGTCTGTCTGTCTGTTGGGTATCTGTCTTTCTCCCCCACTCTGTCTCCCTGTCTATCTGTCTGTCTGTTGGGTATCTGTCTTTCTCTCCCATTCTGTCTATCTGTCTTTCTCTGTCTGTCTATCTGTTTGTCTGTTGTGTATCTGTCTTTCTCTCCCATTCTGTTTATCTGTCTTTCTCTGTCTGTCTATTTGTTTGTCTGTCTGTCTGTCTCTGTCTCTGCCTCTCTCCCCCTCCTTTCCTCTC
This sequence comes from Monoplex corrugatus, assembly GCA_030674185.1. Taxonomy (NCBI): domain Eukaryota; kingdom Metazoa; phylum Mollusca; class Gastropoda; order Littorinimorpha; family Ranellidae; genus Monoplex; species Monoplex corrugatus. Next base: position 88,706,644 of record JAPXFY010000013.1, on the reverse strand, counting down.
TCTCTCTCTTTCTCTCTCTCTTCACAATGATTATTGTCTTTTAAAAAAAAAATTATGTCTGTATCTTCCTATGTCTAGGTTAGTTGGCTGGCCACATTTTAGGAAACTCTCACATAAATAGTTACAATGTTCCTTCAAATTCGGTTTTTACATTAAAACAAACTGGGTGACTATTGAGCTAAAACAGGGAAATATGGTAACTGAAATCATGATCCATTCACGTGAGGTCAGATTATTTCTAAGGTACCTCACATGTAGGAAAACTGAAACTAAATCTGTGGACGCAGCGTACACATTATGTTATTTTCAGCTGTTTGTTAATGATTGGGGTACAGGTTTGAATGCCACAGAGAAATGCCAGTGTGCGAAATGGTCTACTGTGTGAGACAGTTTCTGTCTTGCCGTTTGTTCTTCTTCCAGTAGAACATTGATTCTGTGTGGATGTTCTAAATGTGAAAACATGTTTTCTTAATTAACCAAGTTACTGAATGGAACACGTCATCTCTCTGTCTGTCTGCCTGTCTGTCTGTCTGTCTGTCTGTCTCCCTGTCTCTCTCTCCCTTCATCCTTTTCGCTTTCCACGCACTAAGCTCAATACCTATGGTCCACGAGCCTTCTCTGTTTCTGGTCCACTTTCTTGGAACAAACTTCCTCTCTCAGTCCGTCAGCAACCTACTTTTGTCTCCTTCAAGTCCGCTCTCAAAACTCACCTTTTCTCCTCTGCATAAAATCCTGACCTCACTCAACCCCCTCTGCAGCCTGTCTCCAGTCGGAGGGGAATCACATTGTAATATATAATTGTATATAATATGCTCTCTATAATTTTCCATTGATTTTATTCTTTCTCCCCATTTATAGCCGTGTTCGTGTGTGTGTGTGTGTGTGTGCGTGTGCGTGCGTGTGTGTCTGTTTTAGCGCTTAGATTTGATTTTATCAAGATTTTGTGCTATATAAATAAAATATTGTATTGTATATTGTATCCTCGCCATATGTAGCCATTTTCGTTTGATTTGTGAGATATTATACATACAACAGTTTCACTGAATATTTGTTTTTGATTTGTGAGATATTATAATACTACAGTTTCACTGAATATTTGTTTATGTCTGCAGCAATGGGGCCTATGAAAATCTCCAAACTTCAAATACAATTTTTAATATGTGTGTCTTGTTTTGCGATAGCCATGAGCAAAAGATCCACAAAACAAAACATAAGTACCTAATATTAATCAAAGGACATAACTCTTGAAAATTATCTCCCATGTTGTACTTCTCAAATCTAAAACGGTTTGCGCTACCCATTCAGCTAGCACAGAAGCAGATACAAAGTACAAAAACAGTAAGCTCAGAACACTCCTCAAAAAAAGGAGCGCCCAAGCCTTACCTTTATACTCTGCAACTACCCTACACACAACTATGAGAGAGGAGAGAAATACATACAATATATTGGTCTTATGTTCAAGATTGACATAGTCTTTTATTCTTGAACTGACCAAACACGCACACATAGGCAAGACAGAACATATACAGGGTTGCTTCCAAGGCATATAGGTAATACCAAAGAAATAAGAGGGAAGCAGGGAGAATTTTTATAATATTAATCAAAGGACATAACTCTTGAGAATTATCGCCCATAATCAAAGGACATAACTCTTGAGAATTATCGCCCATGGTATCTGTTTCTATGCTAGCTGAATGGGTAGCCCATGGGCGATAATTCTCAAGAGTTATGTCCTTTGATTAATATTATAAAAATTCTTCCTGCTTCCTTCTTATTTCTTTAGTAATAAGTACCTAGGCTAATTTCTTCTTTCTCGTTGTTTTTTTGTAACTGTCTGTGTCATGTTGTCACAGTTTGTTGTTTTCTGTGTTTGTGTCAAAGAGGTTGGGACTGCTGTTGCTGAATGCCAGGTTTGTAGACAGACGGTAAATGTCAATGGACAGAATGGTCTGATGAGTCAGTCAGCTTCTTCTGTCTTGTCATTCATTCTTCTTCCAGACGAGGGAAACGAAATGACTAATTGTAGGTGTTTCCCTGTGTATCAATATGTTCTATTTATTCACCGTGCTGCTGAACAAATAAGGAAATTGTATTTCTTTTTTCGGAATAGCGTATCAAAACTTTGCTAGCTTGTTTTGATTGATGTTCGGTTTAATTTGGTTACATTATTTAAAACTCGAAGAACACCCCAAATACTTTATCATATATTTACATTACACACACACACAACACACACACACACACACACACACACACACACACAACACACACACACACACACACACACACGCACACACGTACACACACATACACACACACATACACACATACACACAACATACACATACACATATATACACATACACACACAAACACGTGCGCGCATACACACACACACACAACCACACACAACACAACACACACACACACCACGCACACACACACACACCACACACACACACACACACACACACACACACACACCACCACGCACGCACACACACATACACGCACACGCACACGCACGCGCGAAAACACACCACATCACACACGTACAAACACGCGCTTAGACGCCCCCCCCCCCCCACACACACACACGCAGATAGAGAGAGAAATAGAGAGATAGGGACAGAGAGACAGCGAGGGGGTGGAAGGAGAGAGAGAGAGAGAGAGAGAGAGAGAGAGAGACAGAGACAGAGACAGAGACAGAGACAGAGAGAGAACATGAAAGAGATAGACAGACAGAGACAGAGAGAAAGAGATAGACACATAGTCACACTCACACACACACACACACACACACAGACACACACTCACACACACACACACACACACACACACACACACACACACACACACACACACACACACACACACACACACACACACACACACACACACTCCCGCAGGTTCTCAAAATGAAGACAACGTGTGGATAACTGGATAACTGCATCATACAGCCGAGAACAGCAACAAAGGCAACATTAGGACCAAAACACCACTGTTGCATTAGATTGTCTCATAGCGGTGTCGGTTTGATTTTATCAGCATCTAGGTTATTTGGTGGCTTGTAGTACTTACGCTAACACTTTCCTTGTCTCTGAACCTGGTTCTACTGTCATCTGTCATCCATCATCTGTGGCATGGTGTTGTTTCTGTGGCACTTGAGTCTCTGTTCTTGTCTGCTTCTTGCTGTCTGTGTTTGTGTCTGTGTCTGTATGTCTTTACATTTGTCTGTGTTTGGGCCTGTGTTTGTATATATCTTTATCTGTTTACTTCTTCCAGTGTTCTTGGTTTCTCTGTATGAGTGTCTGTCTCTTTTGCTCGCTCTTCATCTCATCGCCATCATAATTTATTTTATTGTCTTATTTGTTTTCTTCTTCTTTTCTCGTGTGATACTACTTGAGAATGTATGATTCTTGTCCTTTTTTCCTTTTAGGCTATTTGTATTCTTGTGTCAAAAACAGACTGATATCCACAGCTTAAACAAAAAACAAGAATACAAACAGTTTCTGTTTGCTGCTCCATTTTAGACTCCCCCCCCTCTCTCTCTCTCTCTCTCTCTCTCTCTCTCTCTCTTAGACTTTTCTCTCTCTCTCTCTCTCTCTCTCTTAGACTTCCCTCTCTCTCTCTCTCTCTCTCTCTCTCTCTTAGACTTCCCTCTCTCTCTCTCTCTCTTAGACTTCCCTCTCTCTCTCTCTCTCTCTCTCTTAGACTTCCCTCTCTCTCTCTCTTTCTCTCTCTCTCTTAGACTTCCCTCTCTCTCTCTCTCTCTCTCTTAGACTTCCCCCCTCTCTCTCTCTCTCTTAGACTTCCCTCTCTCTCTCTCTCTCTCTCTCTCTTAGACTTCCCTCTCTCTCTCTTTCTCTTAGACTTCCCTCTCTCTCTCTCTCTCTCTTAGACTTCCCTCTCTCTCTCTTAGACTTCCCTCTCTCTCTCTCTCTCTCTTAGACTTCCCTCTCTCTCTCTCTCTCTTAGACTTCCTCCTCTCTCTCTCTCTCTTAGACTTCCCTCTCTCTCTCTCTCTCTCTTAGACTTCCTCCTCTCTCTCTCTCTCTCTCTTAGACTTCCCTCTCTCTCTCTCTCTCTTAGACTTCCTCCTCTCTCTCTCTCTTAGACTTCCCTCTCTCTCTCTCTCTCTCTCTTAGACTTCCCTCTCTCTCTCTCTCTCTTAGACTTCCCTCTCTCCTCTCTCTTTAGCTTCTCCTCTCTCTCTCTCTTAGACTTCCTCTCTCTCTCTCTCTTAGACTTCCCTCCTCTCTCTCTCTTAGACTTCCCTCTCTCTCTCTCTTAGACTTCCTCTCTCTCTCTCTTAGACTTCCCTCTCTCTCTCTTTAGACTTCCTCTCTCTCTCTCTCTTAGACTTCCTCTCTCTCTCTCTCTTAGACTTCCCTCTCTCTCTCTCTTAGACTTCCTCCTCTCTCTCTTAGACTTCCTCCTCTCTCTCTTAACTCTCTCTCTCTCTCTTAGACTTCCCTCTCTCTCTCTCTTAGACTTCCCTCTCTCTCTCTCTTAGACTTCCCTCTCTCTCTCTCTTAGACTTCCCTCTCTCTCTCTTTAGACTTCCCTCTCTCTCTCTCTTAGACTTCCCTCTCTCTCTCCTCTTAGACTTCCCTCTCTCTCTCTCTTTAGACTTCTCTCTCTCTCTCTCTTTAGACTTCCTCTCTCTCTCCCCTCTTAGACTTCCCTCTCTCTCTCTCTTAGACTTCCTCTCTCTCTCTCTTTTAGACTCCTTCCTCTCTTAGCTTCCCTCTCTCTCTCTCTTAGACTTCTCCTCTCTCTCTCTCTTAGACTTCCCTCTCTCTCTCTCTTAGACTTCCCTCTCTCTCTCTCTTAGACTTCCTCCTCTCTCTCTCTCTTAGACTTCCTCTCTCTCTCTCTCTTAGACTTCCCTCGATCCTCTCTCTCTCTCTTAGACTTCCCTCCTCTCTCTCTCTCTTAGACTTCCTCTCTCTCTCTCTCTTAGACTTCCTCCTCTCTCTCTCTCTTAGACTTCCTCTCTCTCTCTCTCTTAGACTTCCCTCTCTCTCTCTCTCTTAGACTTCTCTCTCTCTCTCTCTTAGACTTCCCTCTCTCTCTCTCTCTTAGACTTCCCTCTCTCTCTCTCTCTTAGACTTCTCCTCTCTCTCTCTTCTTAGACTTCCTCTCTCTCTCTTCTCTTAGACTTCTCCTCTCTCTCTCTCTCTTCTTCCTCCTCTCTCTCTCTCTTAGACTTCCTCCTCTCTCTCTCTAACCTTCCTTTTCCCTCTCTCTCTCTCTCTAGACTTCTCTCTCTCTCTCTCTTAGACTTCCTCTCTCTCTCTCTCTAGACTTCCCTCTTCTCTCTCTCTTAGACTTCCTCTCTCTCTTCTCTTAACTTCCCTTCTTCTCTCTTAGACTCCTCTCTCTCTCTCTTAGACTTCCTCTCTCTCTCTCTCTAGACTTCCTCTCTCTCTCTCTTAGACTCCTCCTCTCTCTCTCTCTTAGACTTCCCTCTCTCTCTCTCTCTTAGACCTCTCCCTCCTTAGCTCCCTCTCTCTCTTCTTAGACTCTTCTCCTCCTACTTCCTCTCTCTCTCTTAGACTTCCTCTCTCTCTCTCTAGACTTCCTCTCTCTCTCTCTCTTAGACTTCCCTCTCTCTCTCTCTAGACTTCCTCTCTCTCTCTTTAGACTTCTCTCTCTCTCTCTCTTAGACTTCCTCTCTCTCTCTCTTAGACTTCCTCTCTCTCTCTCTCTTAGACTTCCTCTCTCTCTCTCTTTAGACTTCTCTCTTCTCTCTCTCTTGACTTCTCTCTCTCTCTCTCTCTCTTAGACTTCCCTCTCTCTCTCTCTTAGACTTCCCTCTCTCTCGTCCTCTCTTAGACTTCCCTCTCTCTCTCTCTTAGACTTCCTCTCTTCTCTCTTAGACTTCCCTCTCTCTCTCTCTTAGACTTCCCCTCTCTCTCTCTCTCTCTTAGACTTCCTCTCTCTCTCTCTCTTAGACTTCCCTTCTCTCTCTCTTAGACTTCCCTCTCTCTCTCTCTTAGACTTCCTCCTCTCTCTCTCTTAGACTTCCTCCTCTCTCTTTAGACTTCCCTCTCTCTCTCTCTTAGACTTCCCTCTCTCTCTCTCTTAGACTTCCTCTCTCTCTCTCTTAGACTTCCCTCCTCTCTCTCTTAGACTTCCCTCTCTCTCTCTCTTAGACTTCCCTCTCTCTCTCTCTCTTAGACTTCCCTCTCTCTCTCTCTTAGACTTCCCTCTCTCTCTCTCTTAGACTTCTCTCTCTCTCTCTCTCTTAGACTTCCCTCTCTCTCTCTCTCTCTTAGACTTCCCTCTCTCTCTCTCTCTTAGACTTCCCTCTCTCTCTTTCTCTTAGACTTCCTCCTCTCTCTCTCTCTTAGACTTCCCTCTCTCTCTCTCTCTTTAGACTTCCCTCTCTCTCTCTCTCTCTTAGACTTCTCTCTCTCTCTCTCTCTTAGACTTCCCTCTCTCTCTTTCTCTTAGACTTCCTCCTCTCTCTCTCTCTTAGACTTCCCTCTCTCTCTCTCTCTTAGACTTCCTCTCTCTCTCTCTCTTAGACTTCCCTCTCTCTCTCTCTCTTAGACTTCCCTCTCTCTCTCTCTCTCTTAGACTTCCTCCTCTCTCTCTCTCTTAGACTTCACTCTCTCTCTCTCTCTTAGACTTCCCTCTCTCTCTCTCTCTTAGACTTCCCTCTCTCTCTCTCTCTTAGACTTCCCTCTCTCTCTCTCTCTTAGACTTCCTCCTCTCTCTCTCTCTTAGACTTCCCTCTCTCTCTCTCTCTTAGACTTCCTCCTCTCTCTCTCTCTTAGACTTCTCTCTCTCTCTCTCTCTCTTAGACTTCCCTCTCTCTCTCTCTTAGACTTCCTCCTCTCTCTCTCTCTTAGACTTCTCTCTCTCTCTCTCTCTTAGACTTCCCTCTCTCTCTCTCTTAGACTTCCCTCTCTCTCTCTCTCTTAGACTTCCCTCTCTCTCTCTCTCTTAGACTTCCTCCTCTCTCTCTCTCTTAGACTTCCCTCTCTCTCTCTCTCTTAGACTTCCCTCTCTCTCTCTCTTAGACTTCCTCCTCTCTCTCTCTCTTAGACTTCCTCCTCTCTCTCTCTCTTAGACTTCCCTCTCTCTCTCTCTTAGACTTCCTCCTCTCTCTCTCTCTTAGACTTCCTCCTCTCTCTCTCTGTTAGACTTTCTCTCTTAGACTTCCTCCTCTCTCTCTCTCTTAGACTTCCCTCTCTCTCTCTCTTAGACTTCCCTCTCTCTCTCTCTCTTAGACTTCCCTCTCTCTCTCTCTCTTAGACTTCCCTCTCTCTCTCTCTTAGACTTCTCTCTCTCTCTCTCTCTTAGACTTCCCTCTCTCTCTCTCTCTCTTAGACTTCCTCCTCTCTCTCTCTCTCTCTCTCTCTCTTAGACTTCTCTCTCTCTCTCTTAGACTTCTCTCTCTCTCTCTGTCCCTCTCTCCCTTTCTGTCTTTGTCTCTCTCTGTTTGTTTGTCTGTCTGTCTGTCTGTCTCTCCTCTCTCTCTCTGCGCCTCTCTCTCTCTCTCTCTGCGCCTCTCTCTCTCTCTCTCTGATTTGTTTGTTTACAAAATATTAACTTCTTTGGGTAATCAGTCTGAACAACATTACAAACCCGTAAGACAAAAACATAAAAGGAAGCAAACAAACAAACAAACACTTTCACCCCTTGAAGCATAATAATTATTAATCAATCCTTACACACGAGGTTAGCTTTCATTTTCAGCGAAAGCAAAACAAATCATCAAAAACAACATGCTCATTAGTTATATTTAGTTAATTTGTCAATGATCGGAGAGCAAGTTTAAAGACAAATGGAAAATGTCAATGTGCAGAATTTTATGATGTTTGAGACAACATCAGTCTCGTCACAGATTGTTATTTCACACGTGGAACTTAAAAATAACAATTTGTAGGTTTCCTGTGTGAAACCATGTTCTATTAACAAGTTATTCATATTCATACTCATATTCTTATTCATATTCCTATTCCTATTCCTATTCCTATTCTTATTCTATTCTTATTCTTATTCATATTCTTTTTCATATTCTTATTCTTATTCATATTCTTATTCATAGTCATATTCTTATCATATTCATATCCATATTCATATTCATATTCATATTCACATTCATATTCATATTCATGTTCTTATTCTTATTCATATTCAAAATTTTATTCATATTCTTATTCTTATTCTTATTCATATTCATAATCATATTCATATTCATATTCATATTCATATTCATATTCATATTCATATTCTTATTCATATTCATATTCATATTCATATTCATATTCATATTCATATTCGTATTCACATTCATATTCATATTGGTATTGATATTCGTGTTCATATTGGTATTGATATTCGTATTCGTATTCATATTCGTATTCGTATTCACATTTATATTCATATTCATGTTCGCATCCATATTCATATTCTTATTTGTATTCATATTCATATTCATATTTATATTCATATTCATATTCATATTTATGTTCTTATTCGTATTCGTATTCATATTCATATTCTTATTCATATTATCATATTCATATTCATATTCACATTCATAATCTTATTCATATTCATATTCATGTTCATATTGATATTGATATTCATATTCATATTCATATTCATATTCATATTCATATCCATATTCATATCCATATTCATATTCATATTCGTATTCGTATTCATTTCTTTTTGTCACATGTGGATTAGCCATGTAAAACTCAGGCTGCTCTCCCCTTTGAGAGCGCGTCACCGCAGTGCAGCGCCACCCAATCTTTACACCAAGACTTCATCAAAGTAAGAAGACTGATTGGCCTTCAGGGGGAGGGACCTATCTCTCCAGAGTTTTTTTACCAGGGCAGCTGAGCAAATGCCTTGCTCTTCACGATTTTTAACTGCTGTAAGATCTTAAGCGTGCGCAGGCCAGAAGGCACACGGGTGGATGAGACAAGCCCGTTATCTTTCCATTTAGCTGCAGCCCTCTGAAAAATTATCTGCGCTGATCGTTAATGATAGACGGTCTGTACCAGACCATTTATCATTAGATCTTCGTATATGTAAAGTCTAGTTTTGTTTAGCTATATGGACACACAAAAACAAGTCAAAGTTTGTGTGGATCATTTTCAGGGTCACAGTTACATGGGACGTATACATGTACAGCGCAGACGAAAAGACAGGGAAAGCAATGTTATCTCACTGTTTTATTATTTGTTGGCAGTGTTTTGGGGATGAGAGTGTCATGATGTCTGTGATTATTATCAGAAAAGTACAGCTTTGTAATATTGCTTAATCATTCTCTGTCTCTCTGTCTCTCTCTCTCTCTCCCTTTTTATCTCTCTCTCTCTCCTTTCTACTTCCCTCCCTCTCTCTGTCCATCTCTCTCTTTGTCTCTCACTTTCTCCCTCATTCTGTCTGTCTGTCTCCCTATCTGTCTCTCTGTCTGTCTGTCTCTTTTTCTTTCTCTCTCTCTCTCTCTCTCTCTCTCTCTCTCCTTCTTCTTTCTTTCATTAATTTGTGTATTGAACAAGAACGTGGACAAGTCATAAAAAAGCTCTGTTCTGCCTCCATTCTGTGGTAATGAATAGAAAATTGTTTTGATGTCTTTTGCTGGCCTCTACTTAATACTTATTCATGAGTGGTTACACTGTGTCATAGTCTTCTTCATCCGGTGGGGTACAACTGATTATCTGTCTATCTGTCTGGTTTCTGTCTGTTTGTCTGTCTGTCTGTCTGTATCTCTGTCTTTATATGTCTCTGTCTCTATCTCTCTGTCTGTCACTCTCTCTCTCACAAATATACACATGCACACACACTCACATCCACATACATACATGCATACATACATACATACATACATACATACATA
>JAPXFY010000013.1:88684276-88686776 GCA_030674185.1 Monoplex corrugatus | reverse complement strand
AGTCAGAGGATCAGAGGCAGAGCAGAGGGTACGTGAGGGAACATAGATCTCAAGTAGGCTTGACAGGTAATCGGGGGCTGCGTTATTGAGGCTTTTGTAGCACATGGTGTTTGTACTGTATGCGCTTTGATACAGGGAGCCAGTGAAGTTGTGCCAGGAGAGGAGATATGTGGTCAGCTTTTTTCTTTTTGAGTACAAGGCGTGCAGCATTGTTTTGAATGCGCTGTAGGATGTGAATGGTGGAGCAGGAAGACCAGACAGGAGTGAATTGCAATAGTCAATGCGAGACATTATGAAGGAGAGAACGAGTTTTGCAGTTGTTTCGACAGAGAGATACTTCCTGATCAGCTTTATACGATGGAGATGATAGTAGCAGGATCTGGCAGTTTGAGAAACAAAGTTGTTCATGGAGAGGGTAGAGTCAATGCAGACACCAAGGTTTTTAGCTGAATCAGAAATTGGGACTGATGTGTTACATAATGGGAGAGAAAGAGGAGGCAGCTGAGAAGATTTCTGACGGGTGCCAATGAGGATAGCTTCTGTTTTGTCGTCATTAAGCTGAAGTCTATTGTGTGTCATCCAGTTCTTAATGTCCGAGTAACACTCAGTGGTGCGAGTCAACAGACGCTGTATATTATCAGGTGAGTCACTATCTTGAAGTTGGGTGTCATCAGCATAGAAGTGGTGTTTTATAGAATGGGAGTTGATGATGGTGGACAGGGGGAGGTGTAAAGAGTGAAAAGAACAGGGCCAAGGACAGATCCTTGTGGAACACCACAGGTCAGTATGCAGGTTGAGAGTAAGTGCCATTGATGAGAACGGTTTGTTTTCTGTTTGATAGTATGAAGTGAACCAAGACAGAGCAATGTCAGAGATGCCAAAAGTATGATGAAGTCTAGAAAGAGAATACCATGATCAATGGTATCAAAGGCTGCAGACAGATCAAGGAGTGTGAGGAAGAGACTTTGCCAGTATCAGTTGCAAGGAGGAGATTGTTGAGAATGTGTAGTAGGGCAGTTTCAGTGCTATGGCACTGGCGGTAGGCTGACTGGAAAGGATTGAGGAGATTGTTGGCAGACAGGTGAGAGTTCAGCTGGTTGAGGACGACTTTTTCAAGGAGTTTTGACAAGAAAGAGAGATTAGAGATAGGCCGGTAATTTTTCAGTTCATTTGGATCTAAATTGTGTTTCTTGAGGAGAGGGTGAACAATAGCAGACTTGAAAGAATCTGGGACAGTTCCAGTTTGAAGAGAAGTGTTGATGATGTCAGTGATGAATGGGAGGAGAGTAGGGAGACAGTCGGCGTAGAGAGAACCTGGAAGAGGATACGGTCTATTACCAGGAGTCAGTGGAGTTCTCTAAAAACACATGTAGCGTAATAACGCTTTGTTACTGTATTCAATCATCCTTCCAAAGAATATGCATATTCATGAATGCAAATTTGTAAGAAGCTGTTCCAAACGTAAGTCTATTTCTGAAATAGGTTATCAGAAAATAAATATCACATTGAAGAATATGAAGACAAGTTGTCATGGGAATTGCACACATTAAGATGAAAATGGCGTGAATACTCACCATTGATGGAAAACTGAGACACGATGATTACGATTTCTTATATATTTGCAACATTAATAATGTTTGCTCTCTCTCTGTCTGTCTGTCTGTCTGTCTGTCTGTCTGTCTCTGTCTCTCTCTCTGTCTCTCTCTCTGTCTCACTCTCTCTCTCTGTCTGTCTGTCTCTGTCTCTCTCTCTGTCTCTCTTGTCTCTATCTGTCTCTGTGTCTTTCTCTCTGCTCTCTCGTCTCTCTCTCTCTCTGTCTCTCTCTCTGTCTCTCTCTCTGTCTCTCTCTCTGTCTCTGTCTTCTCTGTCTCTCTCTGTCTCTCTCTGTCTCTGTCACTCTCTCTGTCTCTTTGTCTCTCTCTGTCTTCTGTCTCTCTTCTCTGTCTTCTCTCTCCCCTGTCTCTCTCTGTGTCTCTCTCTCTGTGTCTCTGTCTCTCTGTCTCTCTCTTATTTCTCTCTCTTTCTCTTTCTGTGTCTCTCTCTCTGTTTCTCTCTCTGTCTCTCTCTGTCTCTCTCTCTCTGTCTCTGTCTCTGTCTCTGTCTCTCTCTCTTTCTCTCTCTCTCTCTTTCTCTCTCTTTCCTCTCTCTCTCTTTCTCTCTCTGTGTGTCTCTCTCTCTTTCTCTCTCTCTCTCTCTTCTCTCTCTCTCTCTTCTCTCTATCTCTCTTCTCTCTCTCACTGTGTGTGTGTGTCTCTCTCTCTCTCTAAATTGCCTGCGTCTATTTTTATGTTCATGCTGATGTTCTATAAAGAATGTCTATAAAATTCGTGTACATCCTTTGAAAACAATGGAATACCAATGACTTCAATGCATTTTGAAGCTTGAATCTTACTATGTGATTTTTGCTATGCTTTGTTAATAACATATGTCATCATCATCAGGTGCTCTGCCGCATGGCGTTGGCGATCATGGACTTACATCTGTCTCTATCTCTCGTTGC
>JAPXFY010000013.1:88671776-88676776 GCA_030674185.1 Monoplex corrugatus | reverse complement strand
CCCTATCCAACAATTACAAAACTTAACTCTTTGACTCTGAACCCTATCCACCAACTGCTAATACTTAACTCTTTGACTCCTGCACCCTATCTACCAACTGCTAAAACTTAACTCTTTGACTCCTGCACCCTATCACCAACTGCTAAAACGCAACTCTTTGACTCCTGCACCCTATCCACCAACTGCTAATACTTAACTCTTGACTCCTTCACCTATCCACCAACTGCTAATACTTAACTCTTTGACTCCTGCACACTATCCACCAACTGTTAATACTTAACTCTTTGACTCCTTCACCCTATCCACCAAATGCTAATACTTAACTCTTTGACTCCTGCACCCTATCCACCAACTGCTAATACTTAACTCTGTGACTCCTGCACCCTATCCACCAACTGCTAATACTTAACTCTGTGACTCCTGCACCCTATCCACCAACTGCTAATACTTAACTCTTTGACTCCTGCACCCTATCCACCAACTGCTAATACTTAACTCTTTTACTCCTGCACCCTATCCACCAACTGCTAATACTTAACTCTTTGACTCCTTCACCCTATCCTCCAAATGCTAATACTTAACTCTTTGACTCCTGCACCCTATCCACCAACTGCTAAAACTTAACTCTGTGACTCCTTCACCCTATCCACCAGCTTCCTGCAGGAAGGGATAGGGTGAAGGAATCAAAGGGTTAGGTTTTTGCTTTGCTAGCATGGTTGACAATGCAAAATGCTGGTGGACAGTGTGCGGGAGTCTGCAGATTAAAGTCTGCGTCAATGTGCACATGCCAAAACACACACACACACACACACACACACACACACACACACACAACACACACACACACACACACACACACACACACACACACACACACACACACACACACACAACATGCTCCATCAGACATCCCCTGGCAAACCCGTTTCTGCCTACCTCTTAATCAAAACACAACAAGTCAACTCTATATTTCTCATTCCCATGCAGCATAGGAAAAAGAGATTGCTTTTTCGTGTCAAGAATGAGTTATAATCATCAGGCCAATTTCTGAGTTGTGGGCTGAGACTGAACTTGAGATATAAGATCTGAAGTGTGTATCTGTGTTAATAGCCACTGAGAGACTCAGTTGCTAAACCTGTAATAGCGCGTTCGTGTACCAGAGACAGACTCCATTCAACACTAAGGAACATTACTTAAAAATAATCTGCATGAAATTATATGGCGTGGTGGAAAAGTTTGAAGGATGCTGATAATGCCTGAAATGAAATAGACCTAGAAAACCACCACCATCTAAGTATTTTAACCCTTTGATTCCCGCATCCTATACATCATCATCATATATCATCATCATCATCATCATCATCTATCATCTATCATCTATCATCATCATCATCATCATCATCATCATCATCATCATCATCAACATCATCATCAGGTGCCTTGTCACATGGCGTTAGTGATTATGGACTTCCATCTGTCTCTATCACTTGTTGCCTCAAGTATCTCCCCCACCCTCCTTGTCCCTAGCCACTCTGCAAGTCCGTCCAGCATTTTCTCCCTGGGTCTACCTGGTGCTCTCTTTCCCTCCAGCTTCCCCGTTGTGACCAGGTGCTCCAAATCCCCTTTCCTCATAACATGGCCTATAAATGTTGCCTGTCTTTTCCTAATCTTCCTTATGAATGATCTTCTTTTGTCTGCCTCCATCAAGACTGTCTCGTTTGTTTTCTTTGCTGTCCACGGAACTCTCAACATTCTTCTTAGAAACCACATCTCGGCTGCCTCAATCTTGTTCTGGCTTTACATGCTGACTGTCCACGCCTCGCAACCGTATAACAGTATTGGTTCTATGTAACATTCAAGAACACCCTATCCACGAACTGTAAAAACATAACGCTTTGACTCCCTCACCCTATCCACCAGCTTCCTGCGGGAAGCTGGTGGATAGGGCGAGGGAGTCAAAGAGTTAAGTTTTTAACTTTGCTGGCATAGTTGACACTACAGAATGCTGGTGGATAGGGCCAGGGAGCCAAAGAGTAAAAGTCTTTGTCAACGTACCCACAAAACACACGCACACACAACATGCTCCATCAGACATCCCCTGGTAAACCCCGTTTCTTCCTAACTCTTAATAAGCAAAACACCACAAGTCAAGTCTGTATGTCTCATTCCCATGCAACACAGCGAAAACCTCGTGGCCTCTTTAAACTCGAGTGAGCCTGAAGCCCATCACATTGAAGAATATGAAGAAAAAATTGTCATGGGGATTGCACACATTCAGATGAAAATGGCGTACATATTTGCCATTAACGGAAACTGACACGTGATAATTATGATTTCTGATATGGATTAAAGGTTGGAGGGAAAATGATAAACAACATTCGGTACGCAGATGACACCGTGCTAATTGCAGAAAATGAAAGGGACCTACAAAACCTTGTGAATATACTAGAAACAGAAAGCAAAGGTAAGGGGTTGGAACTAAACAGCAGGAAGACTGAAGTCATGGTGATCAGTAAAAAACATGAAATCCCCTCCTGCAAAATAACAGCAAATGGCACAACCTTGACACAGGTTGATAAGTTCAAATACCTGGGAACGGTCATTTCATCAGACGGCAGATGCACATCGGAAATAGCTGGCAGAATGGGCCAAGCCAAACAGCATTCAAGAAGATGACAAGCATTCTTTCCAACAAATGCCTACCAATTAACATCAGAAAGAGAGTCCTTTAATGTTATATAGAACCAATACTGTTGTACGGATGCGAGGCGTGGACAGTCAGCAAGCAAAGCCAGAGCAGGATCGAGGCAGCCGAGATGTGGTTTCTCAGAAGAATGTTGAGAGTTCCATGGACAGCAAAGAAAACAAACGAGACAGTCTTGATGGAGGCAGACACAAGTAGATCACTCATAAGGAAGAGTAGGAAAAGACAAGCAACATTTATAGGCCATTTTATGAGGAAGGGGGATTTGGAGCACCTGGTCACAACGAAGAAGCTGGAGGGAAAGAGAGCACCAGGTAGACTCAGGGAGAGAATGCTGGATGGACTTGCAGAGTGGCTGGGGATGAGGAGGGTGGGGGAGATGCTGGGGGCAACGAGAGATAGAGATGGTTGGAAGTCCATGGTCGCCAACGCCATGCGGCAGGGCACCTGATGATGATGATGATGAACTGTTATGTATTTTGAAGTTTAAATCGTGCAATATGATTTAACTATGCTTTGATAATAACAAATGTAAACGCACACACAACATGCTCTACCAGACTCCCCTGGCAAACCCGTTTCTGCCTACCTCTTAATCAAAACAAAACAAGTCAACTCTATATTTCTCATTCCCATGCAACACAGCAACAAGCTGGTGGCCTCCTAACTCCAGTGTGCCTGAAGCCCAGGACTGAAATAAGACAGAAATGCAATCGCATCGAATTGCAACAATCCATTAACTTATGTTAATGGCAAGAATGCAAATGCACGGCGGCCTTTGCTCACCTCTGTCCGTGGGGAAATTTCCTAGCGTTTCAGGCCATCCTCATTCACACACAAAAAGACATTCACTGCCATGCAGGGAAAAATGTTTTGTTGACAGGTTTGAGGAGGATAAAGAATAACTGACCACAGAGGTTATTACGTTGGCCTAAGAAGACTAAGACAAACTATGGAACAAAAAACACATCATTCTGGTTTTCCACTTTCTAATTTTTTTAATTTCTATTTCATAGTGCTGTATAGTATGACATGTTAAATGTACAATGTCAACGGTGGAAGTTGACAGCAGAGAGATATTTCTGAATTCTCTTCTTGACAACATCATGGTTTTCCTTTGACATCAAATTTCAGAGTTTATAGCAACCTAATATACTATTGCAAAATAACAAAATACTTGCCTGAATGTAAGTGCGTAATAAGTGTTTTAACTTTGTTTTAACACAAAGGATACTTTATGTCTCACTTTTTTTTAAACAAAAATAAATGTACTCTGTGTGTGTGTGTGTGTGTGTGTGTGTGTGTGCGTGCGTGCGTGCGTGCGTGCGTGTGTGTGTGTGTGTGAGTGTCTGTCTGTCTGTGTATGTACAATGTATGCTAGCTAGCTGTCTATATACATTTCTCTCTCTCTCTTTTCTCCTCTCTCCTTCTCTCTCTATTATATCTATCTATACATGTGTGAGTGTATGTGTGTGTGTGTGTGTGTGTGTGTGTGTGTGTGTGTGTGTGTGTGTGTGTGTGTGTGTGTGTGTGTGTGTGTGAGTGTGTGTGTGTGTGTGCATATATGTGTATATGTATATATGTATATACATATATGTATATATATGTATATATATATATATATATATATATATATATATATATATATATATACAGGGTGTTTTAAAAAGAATACGCCAAAATCATCACGTGATGTGTCAAAAACGAAAAAAATTACAAACCTCTAGCATAAACACATGTGTTGTATATACATTCAAGTTTCATTTCATGTTTTATAAGTGCTCAATGTGGCCACCACCGGCAGCGCGGACAACATCAAGCCGATATGAGAATTCCTCCCAAACGCGCCTCAGCATGTCACGGTCCACCGTGTTGATTGCAGCTGTTATTCGATCTTTCAAGTCATCGATACTTGCTGGAAGTGGTGGAACATAAACTTGGTCTTTAACATACCCCCACAAGAAAAAGTCACACACAGTGAGGTCCGGGGATCTGGCAGGCCAAGCACAGAGAGCAAGGTCTTTAGCACCTCTCCTCCCAATCCATCGCTGAGGCACGTTTTCATTCAGATAAGCTCTAACCCCGAGATGCCAATGGGGTGGTGCTCCATCTTGCTGAAAAATGAAGTCATTCGAATCTGCTTGCAGTAAAGTGAATAGCCAGTTTTGGAGCATTTCGAGATAGGTTTGTCCTGTAACGGTGTTTCCTTCAAAGAAAAAGGGACCATAGACCTTGTCTTGAGACACAGCACAGAAGACGTTCACTTTAGGGGAATCTCTTTCATGCTCAACAGTTT
>JAPXFY010000013.1:88659276-88661776 GCA_030674185.1 Monoplex corrugatus | reverse complement strand
ATTATATAATAAAGGGGTAGTAACTGCCACGATTTGTGTTGATGTTTATCTCTGTATGGATATGACTGAGATTGATGTAAATGACTGATTGACATATTTAGTTTTGTTGGTTGATTTATTTGTTGATCTGACATCCACTGGATGTTATTCGCTATATGCCACATTGGTAATGAGAGAGGGAGAGAGAGAGAGAGAGAAGAGAGGGAGAGAGAGAGAGGAGAACAGAGACAGAGACAGAGGTCAGAGACAGAGAGAGCAGAGGAGAAGAGAGTAGAGGAAGAGAGGACAGAAAACAGAGAGACAGAAGAGAAAAAAAAAAAAGTTAAGCACACACACATTCATACACGTATAAAACACACACACACACACACACACACACACACACACACACACACACACACACGCACACACACACACAGACATACAAATACACACATATGCCAACACACACACACGCACATGAAAGAGAGAAACAGACAGACAGACAGAGGCAGACAGATGCAGACAGTGAGATAGACACAGATAGACGGGAGACAGAGATTAGGAAGATAAAGACAGAGAGACAAAGAGGGAGAGATGGAAGAAAGAGAGCTGCGGTATATCATAATTGTAAAGGACAATGACTATGACAGCAAAAGTAAGTCTTCAGTCTGGCTTAGACATATTGGAAAGAATAAATATACTGGACAAGGGGATCCAGACAGCTGAAGCAATGAAATCGAATGGACAGAAATGAAAACTTTAAAAAAAATGAAATAAAATAAAACATATAGTTTCGTTTGTGACTTTTATCTTTCAGCCGAAGAACCAAGACGACATGTAAATTGATCAGGTACATACATAAGATCACAGATTGTCATCACAATACACATATGATAAAACAATAGCAGAACAAGAATCAAATGGTTTAAAGTTCCATTTATGATCAGAAGGTCGTGGGTTCGATTCGTCTGGCCACCTCCAGCTGGTGGATGAAAGGTGAAGATTGTTTTTTTTTCGATTTCCCAGGTCGAAATGTGATGTGTACATATTCCAGTGCCTTAACTCCGTTCGTGTTGATGGATGCAGAATAACATGTATGCACAGTGAAGATGCTGTAAGATATTTCAGTGGTTGGTTTATGGAAACAGAAAATACCCAGCATTACGCCAACAATGCAATGCTGTGCAACAATATTGGGGAAATGCGGTCATCGACATAGAGCTCGAGTTTCTCCGTATTCCAGGAACCAGAAAAAAACACGAAAAAAGACTAAGAACGCGTATCTAATACATCTTTAAGCCAGCCACTGAAATGACTTACAGGATTTCACTGTGTATACATTATATTCTGCATGCCCGTAAACACGAAGGGAGTTAAGGCATTGGAACTGGTATACATCACATAAATACGCATTCTTGTTCTCTTTTCGTGTTTTTTTTTCTTTGGTTCCTGTTTGCTGAACGCGGGCAGTCACACTGTTTTGGATCTCTGTATTCCATTAAAAACTGATCGTGTGTGATGTGCATTAGTGGTAAATGCTTTTAGGAACAGAGCTGTACAGAAACGATTTATGACAGCAACAACGACGTCAATGAATGATGTTGATAATGATAACAATGACAGTGATGGTTGTGGATAGTATATGATGATGATGATGGTGACACGACGACGAAACGAAAACAATAAAAAAAATAAAAAATAATAATAATAATAAAATAATAAAAGATGATGATGATGATGTATTTATGATGTGAATGATGATGATGACGAGAGACGGAAGAATGTTAGGATGAAGAGGACGAGGACATACGATAACAATGACAACGATGATGATTATAATGATGATGACGACGACGACGAAGGAGGAGGAGGAGGATTCGGTAGACTTGTGGTGAAAAGTGTAATAGTGTGAGAAGAATAGGCTTTGTCATTTTCATACGAAAACAATGGGGTGTTGTCTTAGGTTTTCACGAAGACGTATAGTCAATTCACTGTATGTACCACTCAAAAATTTGTCTGTATAATGTGTTTAAATACACCAGTGCGGAGCTGGCTGCAGATCAAATGTTGGCAGTGGCAACAGAAATGGACAGATCGATAGTGAAGTCCATGGTTTGTAGACAGGGGGGTACAGCAGAGGTCAATCAGATATTGTTTTAGCAACAGTGTCTGATCAAGATTACTTCAGTCTACTTGGCACATCTTTCAAAGCGGGATGGTATTACGCCAATGTCTATTTGAGCTTGTCAGATGGCTGTTTGAAAGCTGTAATAATGATCTCTCTCTCTCTTCTCTCTCTCACTCATTTATCTATATATATATATATATATATACATTATATATATATATATATACGATATAACACACACATAATATATATATATATATATAATATATATATATATATATATATAATATGTATATATGTATATGCATATATATATACACAGATATGTGTGTACACATATCTATATATATTTTATAATATATATGTATATCATATATACATATATATTAT
>JAPXFY010000013.1:88654276-88656776 GCA_030674185.1 Monoplex corrugatus | reverse complement strand
ACACACACACACACACAACACACACACATGCATGGCTATAAATGGGGAGAAAGAATAAAAGCAATGGAAAATTATAGAGAGCATATATGTATATTCCGATGTTTACCCTTCAAGGCTATTGATCCTGTCTTGTTTTCTTTTTGTTTTAATGCTCTTTCGTCATCACTTAAACAGACGTCATATCCTCAAGCAAGTCACAAGCATTAAAGTATACAGCATTGCACCAGGATTGTGAGTAGAATGTGAACACCACAGACCAGAGATCCAAACCCTGAGGGCCACCAAACCAAGGGATATTGGAATGGACACCAATCCATTAGTCACGATAGATTGCTTTCTGCTGATAATATATAGCTTCCATCAGAAGAGTGTTATCGTCGGAGACACCCAAAATAGCCTGGAGTCTTCTGAACACAGAGGAATGACCACGGAGTTGAAAGCGTCACGTACATCTATACAGGAGCATTACTAGCGATAAATTCCCATCACTTTTCGTGAGGAGCCGCATTAGGAGAAAACACACAGAGACCAGCCATCCCGCTAACATATCACCCAGCAATCAACGAAGTGGTTGACCGACTAGCCCATCAACAAATCAAATACGAAACTTACCAATAAACCAAACAACCAGGCCGTCAACCAATCAGTATGCAATCAAGAAATATTAAAATTAAGATCAAATCAAACAACAAAATCCAAAGAAATCAATATTACAATGGGGTTTTTTCTCAAGTATTTTCACTGCAAAACGTTAAAAAATTGAAGGATAGAACCCCAATGGAAGAACCACTTTTCTTGGGTGTTTCTGAAATGAAAATGAGATCAAAGACTATTTATCTGCATTTTTCAAGATTTTGCTGTTAAGTTGTCGTACCAGTGTGTAGTTACTCTCATTGTGAAATTGTAGCAGTGGTACCAGTAGTGTCCGAAATGATTCCAAACAAATATGAGATGTATACTGATCGAAAGGAAAATCAAAATTTGGCAACAGTGGGATGAAATGAAAATAGGACTTCAAGGTTTCATGTTCTAAATTGCAAAAGACATCATGCTCAGCTTGTTGCCATAATTTCATCTTGCAATTTGCTACTTGCGCGCGTGTGTGTTCATAATATGTCTGTCTGTCTGTCTGTCTGTCTAGCTCTCTCTCTCTCCCTTTCTCTCTCTACCTCCCTCCTCTCTCTTTCTCTCTCTCGCTGTCTGTCTCTACCTCCCTCCTCTCTCTCTTTCTTTCCTGTCTCTTTCTGGCACCCCATCCACCCCCTCCTCTTTCTCTGTGTCGATGTGTGTATATTGGAGTGTCTTTGTGTGTTTTGCATCGTGTTTGCTTGTTTGTTGTTTGTATATTTGTTTGTGTGTGTGTGTGTGCGAGACACATAAGCGCACATCATGTCTAGAAAGAAAAGGAAAAGAGAAGAAGAAGAAGAGAAGAAGAAGAAAAAAGGAGGAGAAGAAAGAAAGAAAAGAAAAGAGGAAAGAAAGAGAAAAGAAGAAAGAAAGAAAGAAAGAAAGAAAGAAAGAAAAAGGAAAGAAAGAAAGGAAGAAAAAGGAAAGAAAGAAAGAAGAAGAAAGAAAGAAAGAAAGAAAGAAGAAAGAAGAAAGAAAGAAAAAGAAAGAAGAAAGAAAGAAAGAAAGAAAGAAGAAAAGAAAGAAAAAAGAAAGAAAGAAAGAAAGGAAGAAAGAAAGAAAGAAAGAAAGAAGAAAGAAAGAAAGAAAGAAAGAAAGAAAGAAGAAAGAAAGAAAGAAAGAAAGAAAGAAAGAAAGAAAGAAAGAAAGAAAGAAGAAAAGAAAGAAAGAAAAGAAAGAAAGAAGGAAGAAAAAGAAAGAAAGAAAAGAAAGAAAGAAAGAAGAGAAAGAAAGAAAGAAAGAAAGAAAAAGAAAGAAAAGAAAGAAAGAAAGAAAGAAAAGAAAGAAAAAGAAAGAAAGAAGAAAGAAAGAAAGGAAAGAAAGAAAGAAAGGAAAGAAGAAAGAAGAAGAGAAAGAAGAAAGAAAGAAAAAAAAAAGGAAAAGAAAGAAAGAAAGAAAGGAAAAAAAAGAAAGAAAGAAAAAAGGAAAGAAAGGAAGAAAGAAAGAAAAGAGGAAAGAAAGAAAGAACGAAAGAAAGAAAGAAAGAAAGAAAGAAGGAAACCTAAAATACGATCTGGAAAAAAAAAAGAAAAAAAAAACAAACAAAAAAACAAAAACAAAAAAGGGCCTTAAAGATCAAAGGTCCAGGAAAGTTTTCCACATTTCCTGTCTCACCCAAACACAGGACTGACGGGTATGTGTGGAGCACAACGAGTACTCCCGTAGTGGACACACACACACAGAGAAACGTCCGCAGGCAACACGGAAGTGACGAAACCTTACACTGTTAGAATTATTTACTCCACAGGACAACCTCCCTAAAGCCATCCTTCGGGATTTGTGACAGAACGCCGACCCCACAGGCGAAAGATACGAAAAAGGATGATAAACATAAAGTCAGCTCAGTCTGTTTGTGACATTACTCGTACCCCCC
>JAPXFY010000013.1:88629276-88634276 GCA_030674185.1 Monoplex corrugatus | reverse complement strand
AGAGAAGAGACAGAGAGAGAGAGACAGAAAGACAGAGAACAGACAGACAGAGAAGAGACAGAGACAGAGAGACAGAGAGAGGACAGAGAGAGAGAAATAGAAACTACCAAATCAACCAACGGCATCGATGCTGTTTTCGTCTCAGGATAATACAAATTAAACTACTGACTATCAAAGCATGCAGTCTGCAAGTGAACACCGCCTCAGCATCCACACAAATGCACAAAAAAACAATTGTGCAATCTCATTCCTTTCTCCCTTCCCCCCCCCCCCCTCCCCACTTTCCTTTTTTGTTTCACTGTCTGTTGAAGAGATCAAAAACTCCAAAGAACCATAGACCTGTGCTGTCACTCAAGAAACAGATTTGCACAACAGCTGACAAAAATCCGTCTTACCACCACCACCTACTATACACACCACCACCACCACTATGATCACCACCACCACACCACCACTACCACCACCACCACCACCACACCACCACCACCACCACCACTACTATGATCACCACCACCACCACCACAACCACCACCACCACTACTATGATCACCACCACCACAACCACACACCACCACACTATGATCACCACCACCAACACCACCACATCACCACCACTACTATGACACCACCACCACCACACAAACCACCACCACCACCACTACTATGATCACCACCACCACCACCACCACCACCACACCACCACCACTACTATGATCACACCACCACCACCACCACCACAACCACCACCCCACCACTACCATACACCACCACCACAACCACCACCACCACTACTATGATCACCACCACCAACACCACCACAACCACCACCACTATATGACACCACAACCACCACCACCACTACTATGATCACCACCACCACCACACAACCACATCACTACAATGAATCACCACCACCACACCAGAACCACCACGTACTATGATCACCATCACCACCACCACCACCACTACTATGACATCCACACTCACACCACATCACATACTATCGATCACCACCACCATTCACCACACAACCACACTACTATGAAGCAACCACCAACCACTAATATGACCAACCACACACCACCATTACTATGATCACCACCACCAATAACCATAATATGAAACCACCACCACCACTATACTATGATCACCACCACCATACCACCATTATGAAAAGAGAAAAAAAAGTGAGAGAAAAAAGAGAGTGGACAGAGAGATTGAAGAGCCAAGAGAGAGAAGGAGAGAGAGAGAGAGAAGAGAGAGAGAGAGAAGAGAGAGAAAAGGGGAAAGAGAGAGAGAGAGAGAGGAAAGAGCGAGAGGAGAAGAGAGAGAAGAGAGAGAGAACAGAGAGAAAGAGAGAGAAGAGAGAGAGACAGAAGAGAGAGAGAGAGAGAGAGAGAGAGAGAGAGAGAGAGAGAGAGAGAGAGGAGAGAAGAAGAAGAGAAGAGAAGAAGACAAGAAGGAAGAAAGAAAGAGGACAGAGTAAGAGAAGAGAACGAGAGAGAGGACGAAAGAAATCATAGATAGACAGAAGATAGATCAGATGAGAGATCAGAGCAGAGAGAACAGAGTAGATGCAGATCGAGAGAGAGATGACATGATATGATTCTTGTTTCTCAGAGAGTTTTGACTTGAGCTGTTTCAGTGATGCAGAGAAGAAGAGCAAGACAGAAGAGAGAAGAGAAGAGCAGTTAGAGAGAAGAATACTAAACAGGAAGAGAGAGATCATCAGAGAAGACAGACAAATAACCAGTTAGAGAGACATCCAGACGCAGAGGAGACAGAAGTAGATGAGCCACAGAGAGAAGATGGACGAAAGATAGAGAGACAAGACTTGAGGAAGAGTTTGAGAGGAAGCAAATCGATAGGGTGAGATGATGTCTAAAGGTTAAGTTAAGCTATTAAAGTACAGGTAGACAAACAGAATGTGGGTACAGGGGGGAAGTGAAATACAACATCTTCAATCAACTTCACTAAGAAATTAAAATTACACATATAATAAATCAGTACAAGTGCCCATTGAATTGCAGCATTAAAACAATGTGCATTCATTCCTTTTCATCTTTGCCCCCCCTCCTTCCCACTTTTCTTCTGTTTACACTAATCATTTGAATGAGATCAAACTCAAACGACCATAGCCTTGCTGTCCACTCAGCAACAATTTCACAACAGCGGACAAAATCCACTACCACACATCAACGCCAACCACCACCACCATATCACCACACATCATCCATCACCAACTAACCACCACCACCACCTTACTACTATAGACCACCACACCATTCACCAGATCGAACCACACCACCAGCACATCCATCACCACCACCACAACAGAACCACACACATCACCACCCAACAGCACCACCACCCAACCACACCACTACTAAACACCACCAACATCACAATGACCACCAACCACACGCACCACCACCATACCACCACCAAACCAAACCACAACAAACCACAAACAACCACATACACACAAAACCACCCCACACTACACCACCACACCACAACCACCAACACCACTCAACAACCAACAAAGCCACCACCACCACACAACGCCACACACAACCACCACCACCACAAATCACCACCATTACCACACCAGGCATCCATCAATAGAAGACTTCAGCTTCATGGGGGGGGGGGGGGGGGGGGGGGGGGGGGGGGGGGGGGGGGGGGGGGGGGGGGGGGGGGGGGGGGGGGGGGGGGGGGGGGGAGAGAGAGAGAGAGAAAGATGAGAAAGAGAGAGAGAGAGAAAGAGAGAAAAAGCGAGAGAGAGAGAGAGAGAGAGAGAGAGGAGAGAGAGAGAGAGAGAGAGAGAGAGATTGTGAGATTGACAGAAATGAAAGAGAAAGAAAAGAAACAAAAATGTGAAAGGAAAAGTAAAAAGGAAGAACTTTAAAAATGAACGATTGTGAACGTGGCACGGTAATCATTCATTCATTCATTCATTCATTCATTCATTCATTCATTCATTCATTCATTCGTTCATTCGTTCGTTCGTTCGTTCATTCATTCATTCTTTCATTCATTCTTTCTTTCTTTCTTTCTTTTTCTTTGAAGCTGTTGTTGAGTGCATTCCAGAAACTGACAGTACCACGTTACAGACTTGCTCACAGCGTTTACTATTTCCTGGAAGCATACTCTTCCCAAATCCTGGAAATCATTTCTCAAAAATCTTCATTAACCCTTTGACTCCCACACCCTATCCACCAACTGCAAAAACTTAACCTTTTGACTCCCTCACCTTTACCAGCAGCTTCCTGCAGGAAGCAGGTGGATAGGGTGAGAGAGTCAAAGGGTTAAGTTTTTGCTTTGCTAGCAGGGTTGACAATACAGAATGCTGGTGGACAGGGTGCGGGAGTCAAAGGGTTAAACTGTAACGTTTCTCTTCAATGCAATTGTCACTGAAATGAAATCGTAAATAATGTATGCACATGTATAAAAGTATAATGTATGTATCAACGATGCTGCGCAGTTGAAATTTGGTTGGCATTGTACACATGTATTTGCGTTACACTGTGTTGGTTTTTCAGTGTTTCACCAGGAAACGTTACTAATATAAAATGGGATGTAGCTTTTGGCATGAGGGATATTACGGTCTGCTGTCATTAAAACATCATCGTCCTCTCTCCATTTCATTGTCCACTCAAGCGGTCGACTCAAAACAACCACAGATTCAAGCTGCCATACAACAAAACCCATATCTAACAGAAATGACAAGCATCCATCTTAACGCAACTACCACCACCAGCATCCTATCAATAGAAGACTTCAGCTTCATGGACCAGTGTGACCAAGGTGGAAAGTGATGCTACGATCATTGGGCAGAGATAGATTGAAGGGAAGTCCTGATGTTGAGGAACTGTTCCATCTTCACGCAGTCATCTCATCACAAACCTGGAACCTTAGAAACAAGCTAGCGAACAATCCGAGGAGAGAGACAAAAAGGGTGAGAGAAAGAGAGAGAGAGAGAGAGAGAGAGAGAGAGAGAGAGAGAGAGAGAGAGAGAGAGACAGACAGACAGACAGAGACAGAGACGGAGACAGAGACAGACAGATAGAAACAGAGAAAACAAACATTTAGCAAACGAACATGCAAGAGACACAGAGAGATACACAGACAAAAAACAACAACAAACATTTACTCAAACGAACATGCGAGAGACACAGAGAGATACACAGACAAACAGGCAAGACAGACAGACAGAGACAGAGAGAGATAGAGAGAGAGAGAGAGAGAGAGAGAGAGAGAGAGAGAGAGAGAGAGAGAGAGCTGAAAGCGAGAGGCCCGGAGACAGAACGTAGGAGAGCCAGAACCAGAGAAAGAGACAGAGAAAGAGACATACATGTGAAAGACCATTTTATGAGGAAAGGGGAATTAGAGCACTTGGTCGCAACAGGAAAGGTGGATGGAAAGAGAGCACCAGGTGGACCCAGGGAGAGAATGCTGGAGGGACTTGCAGGGTGGCTGAGGACAGAGAGGGTGGAAGAGATGCTTGAGGCAACAAGGGATAGAAACAGATGGAGGGCCATGATCGCCAACGCCATGTGGCAGGGCTCTTGATGATGATGATGATGATGATGATGATGATGATGATGATGATGATGATGATGTGAAAGGAGAAGTAAAAAGGAAGAACTTTAAAAATGTTGCCTTGCTAACGTGGCTTGACGTTTCTTTCTTTCGTTCTTTCTTTCTTTCCTCCCTTCTCTCTCTCCTTCATTCCCTCATTTTTTTCTTTCTTTCTTCCTTTCTGTCTATCTTTGAAGCCTGTTGTTGAACGCATTTCCAGAGACTGAGAGTTCCTTCTTGCTAACACAGGACCGGAACCTTGAAAGTGTGCTGTACCCTGGTGCTAAGTCTCAAATTTCCTCGTTAAACATTAGCGTTTCTCTTCAATGCAATGGCGACATAAATGAACCTATAAAAGAATGACATGCGAAATTAAACGAAGGTGCACTTCTTAAATTGGTTTGCATTTAACATGT
>JAPXFY010000013.1:88606776-88611776 GCA_030674185.1 Monoplex corrugatus | reverse complement strand
GGTTTTTTGTTGTTTGTTTATTTGTTTGTGTGTGTGTGTGTGTGTGTATGTGTGTGTGTGTTTGTGTGTGTGTGTGTGTTTTGCGTGTTTGTGTGTGTGAGTGTGTGTATGTGTGTGTGAGTGTGTGTATGTGTGTGTGTGTGTGTGTGTGTGTGTGTGTGTGTGTGTGAGTTGTGTGTGTGTGAGTGTGGTGTGTGTGTGTGTGTGTGTGTGGTGTGTGTTTGTGTGGTGTGTATGTGTGTGTGTATGTGTGAGTGTGTGTGTGTGCGTGTGTGTGTGTGTGTGTTTTCCTCCCATCCCATTTTCTGTCTTTTCCCCTCCTTTTCCTTATTATTTTCTTTTCTTTTTGACCACTTTTTTGTGAAGGTGTTGTTGAGTGCATTTGCAGAGATTGATAGTTTCGCGTTACCACCATGTGGCGTTTTCTATTCCCGGAAAGCATTCTCTTCTCTGTGGCCCGCAATTTAACTCTCAAGATTGATGCTTTCTGCTTGTGTGCTTCCTGCAGATCGGTGTTAAAATACCACATCATGTTTTGTCTGTAGAATGCATCACAGAGGCTATTTCAGCAAGGAGGGTTTGAGGTGTTTTAGTATAGACACGATCTTATAACTTTTCAAACTGTCACCTCTGTCTGTGTCTGTCTTTGTCTCTATCTCTGTCTGTCTAGACAGTCTGTCTCTGTCTCTCTCTCTCTCTCTCCTTCTCTCTCTCTCTCTCTCTCTCTCACACACACACAACACACACACACACTTTTTCTGTGCTAAATTCTCTTTCTCTAACTGTCTAACTGTCTGTTTGTCTCTTTCTCCTTCTCTTTTACCCTCTCTGTCTCCCCCTCTCTCTCCCTTCCTCTCCTCTCTCTTTCTCTCTCTCTCTCTGTCTTTCCCTCCCTCCTCTCTCTCCCTTATTCTTCTCTCTCTTTCTCTGTTTGTCTGTCTCTCTGTCTCTGTCTGTCTGTCTGTCTGTCTCTCTTTCTTTCCGCCCCCCTCTCTCTCTCCGTTCCTCTCACTCTCTCTCCCCTCTCTCTCTCTGTCTCTGTCTTTGTCTCTGTCTGTCTCTCTGTCTCTCTCTGTCTGTCTCTGTCTCTCTCTGTCTGTCTGTCTCTCTCTCTCTCGTACTGTCTCCTCAACCAAACAGCTTAACATAACACCAGAACACAAGCTACTACCACACCAGAAAAAGAGGAGGTCTTGTTGTAAACAACCCACCCCACACACCCACCACCACCACCACCACCCACCACCACCACCCCACCACCACCACCACCACCAGTCCACACCACACCCCAGCCAACGACCAACCAGGTCAGACACAAGTGTAGACCAAGAATGAACCAGAATGCGTGAACAAGGTACACAGAGGCAGAAAGTGATGCACAGAAACGGGAGAGAAAGTTCGACCAGGAGACCGGATGAGCAAGAAGCAGACACTGAGCGTGAGCATAGGTGTGAGAAGAGAGAGAGACAGAGAGCAGAGGAGAGAGAGAGTGAGAAGAGAGAGAGAGAGAGAGAGAGAGAGAGAGAGAAGATAGAGAGAGAGAGATGAGAGAGAGAGAGTGAGAGAGAGAGCAGAGACGAGAGAGAGAGAGAGAGAGAGGAGAGAGAGAGAGAGAGAGAGAGGAATGGGAAGAGATAGAGATAGAGAAGAGAGAGAGAGAGTGAGAGAGAGAGAGATAGAGAAGAGCGAGCGAGCGAGCGAGAGAGAGAGAGAGAGAGAGAGAATGAGAAGAGATAGAGAAGAGTGAGAGAGTGAGAGAGAGAGAGAGTGAGAGAGAGAGAGAAGTGAGAGAGAGAGATAGAGAAGAGCGAGCGAGCGAGAGAGAGCGAGAGAGAGAGAGACAGAGACAGAGACAGAGACAGACAGACAGACAGATAGAGACAGAGAGTGAAACAGACAGAAACAGAGAGAGAGAGAGAGAGAGTGAAACAGACAGAAACAGAGAGAGAGAGAGAGTGAAACAGACAGAAACAGAGAGAGAGAGAGTGAAGCAGACAGAAACAGAGAGAGAGAGAGAGTGAAAC
Organism: Monoplex corrugatus; assembly: GCA_030674185.1. Classification (NCBI taxonomy): domain Eukaryota; kingdom Metazoa; phylum Mollusca; class Gastropoda; order Littorinimorpha; family Ranellidae; genus Monoplex; species Monoplex corrugatus. The sequence goes on along the minus strand of JAPXFY010000013.1, from coordinate 88,609,752 downwards.
AGACAGAAACAGAGAGAGAGAGAGTGAAGCAGACAGAAACAGAGAGAGAGAGAGTGAAACAGACAGAAACAGAGAGAGAGAGAGAGAGTGAAACAGAGAGAAACAGAGAGAGAGAGAGTGAAACAGACAGAAACAGAGAGAGAGAGAGAGAGAGAGTGAAACAGACAGAAACAGAGAGAGAGAGAGAGAGAGTGAAACAGACAGAAACAGAGAGAGAGAGAGAGAGAGAGAAAGAGGAGAGAGAGAGAGAGAGGGAGAGAGAGAGAAAGAGGAGAGAGAGAGAGAGAGACAGACAGACAGACAGACACACAAGGACAATGATGCTATATATTTCTATTTGCGTTGAAGGAAAGACACAGAGAAACAGAAAATGACATTTACAACAACCACAACGACAATAGTTTTTCTGTCGTTGGAAATTCTTAGTTAGTAGTCCTTACTTTTGAAAGGTATCGTCTACCAAGACCACAGAACAAAGACGTGAGAGAAAAGAGAAGAGAAGAGAAGAGAAGAGAAGAGAAGAGAAGAGAAGAGAAGAGAAGAGAAGAGAAGAGAAGAGAAGAGATGAGAAGAGATGAGAGAGAGAGAGAGACAGACAGACAGACAGACAGACAGAGACTGAGAGAGACACAGAGAGAGACACAGAGAGAGACATAGAGAAACAGAGAGACCGAGAGAGAGAGAGAAAGAAAGAAAGAAAGAGAGAGAGAGAGACAGAGACAGAAAGAGAGAGAGAATAATGATAATATTTGTTAGACCGACTCCAGCGAATCCAAAACAATGCTGCTAGGCTCGTCTGTAAAGCTTCTAGATCTGAACATATCACTCCTCTTCTTCGCTCTCTCCATTGGCTTCCTGTACCTGATCGTATATCGTACAAAGTATCTACTTTGACCTTTTCTGCTGTTTGTGGTTCTGGCCCAGAATATCTTTCTGAACTACTCCCAGTGTATACTCCATCCCGCCAACTGCGTTCCTCTTCTGACACTCGACTTCTCACGATACCATCTGCAAGAACTAAGACTTATGGTGAAAGGTCCTTCTCTTTCCAAGGTCCCAAAATATGGAACAAACTCCCTGGCAGCCTTCGTCACTCTGACTCCCTCGTCTCTTTCAAATCTGGTCTAAAGTCACATCTCTTCTCGAAGAGCTCGGATACGACTTAACAGAAGACATGTCTGTGAGTCACTATCACATGTGCATAAGCGAGTGTGTGCATGCATGTCAGTGTGTATGTGTGGGGGGAGGAGGGGGGATAAATGTAGCTGTGTGCACGTGCGTGTATATTGTGTGAGTGGAAAACTTGGACATTGCTTAGTCTGTTAGTGACCGTACTTAGAATGTGTGTAAGTAAGTGGGAATGTATTTTATGTGCTTGTGTGTATAGGATGCTGACGTATGTGCGCATGTTAAACACGGTATTTTGTATCGGTTTGCTACCCTCTGTTGTCTAATGACTAGAGTGTTTGTGTCGATTTTGTAATGCAATACTATTTTGTATGTTATTGCTCATGTCATGTTTCTTTTTGTCTACAATGCCATGTCTATGTCCACGTAATGTGCTACAATTGTGTATAGATCTAGCATCGATTTGTGAAGCACCTTGAGCAGTTTGTCTGGATAGTGTGCTCAAAAAGTACCCATTATTATTATTATTATTATTATGATAATGATAGCATTGCTTATACTTTATTTCCATCAGCAAGACGTAAACGTCATTTCTTCAAATTTACCGTTTGCTAGCATGCTGGGTATGTGTAGGATTGCATAAGCCAGCCACAGACATGACTTACAGAATCTTTAACGTGCGTGTTTGATAGTCTGCATACATATACATAGGAAGAGGGTTTAGAAAATGGCAGGCCTTAACACACGATAAACTGGGAGATCAGAACAACCCTCACCTTTACCTACAACCAGAGATGTCTGGAGGGATTGATCCCAGGACCTTCCAACTACATGTAGAAGTCCAATGGTTTACACACTCAATCACCGCTCCGGTCAGAGAGAGTGTTAAGCAGACAGACATATAGACAGACATATAAGCCGATAAACAGACAGACAGATAGACAGAGACAGGCAGACAGACAGATAGACAGACAGATAGACGTACAGATAGACAGATAGAACAGACATATAGACAGACACACAGTCACACAGACACAGATAGATATATAGACAGACAGACAGATAGACGTACAGATAGACAGACGGACAGACCGACACACAGTCACACAGACACAGATAGATAGATACACACACACACACACACACACACAGATAGACAGACACACACACACACATAGATAGATAGATGGACAGACCGAAAGACAGATAGACATAGAGACGGATATATAGACAGACACGCAGAGACACACACACAGACAGACACACATACACACACACACAGACAGACACACAGACATACACACAGACAGATAGACAGAAACAAAGGCGGAAAGACACACACACACACACACACACACACACACACACACACACAGACAAGCAGACACACACACAGACACATAAACACAGACAGACACACACATACACACACATAAACACAGACAGATAGACAGACACACAGAGACAGACGCACATACATACACGCACAAACACACAGACAGACACACACAGACACACACAGACACACACAACACACACACAGACACACACACACACACACACATAAACACACACATACACACGCACACGCACACAGACAAACAGACGAATAGACAGACAGGGAGACAGACAATAGGATCGTGGAGACAGAGAGGGAAGGACCACAGCCCTATCTTGCACAGGGATGGCCGCTTGAAGGTTTGTTATTTGTCACCTTGATGTTTGGTTTTCACTGCAGTGAGGGCTGGGCTGGCTCGGCGTGACGACACAGCGCAGATTAAATTTCGCCGTTTGATATATCCATGGGGTCTGGAGAAGGGCGAGCGATCACTGGAAAGAGAGAGGAAA
>JAPXFY010000013.1:88586776-88594276 GCA_030674185.1 Monoplex corrugatus | reverse complement strand
TTTGTGCTTGAGAAAGATGTGTTGCTGCCTTGTAATTACTGGTTTCACACACCTCTGCTCCCGTCACCCTCTTTGTGTCTTTGTTCTTGTGCTGGAACTGCTGCCAGAGACGCTGCTGCTGATTAATTGTGCTTGTGCTTTTTAGTCTTGTCTCTGTGCTGTGTGTCTTTCTATAACTGTGTCTTCTCTGTTTTCTTTCTTTTCTTTCTGTTTGTGTGTTTTCTTTCCTTCTTTCTTTCTCGTTTTTTCTTCTATCTCTTGATGTATTTGTTTGGGTTTTTTTTTTTTTTGTCTTGTGTTTGTGTTTGTGTGTGTGTTGTGTGTGTGTGTCTCGTGTGTGTGTGTGTGTTGTTTTTGTGTGTGTGTGTGTGTGTGTGTGTGTGTGTGTGTGTGTGTGTGTGTGTGTGTGTGTGTGTGTGTGGTGTGTGTATGTGGTGTGTGTGTGTGTGTGTGTGTGTGTGTGTGGTGTTTGTGTGTGTGTGTTGTGTTTTGTGTGTGTGTGTGTGTGTGTTGTGTGTGTTGTGTGTGGTTGTGATTATTTGTAGTTCTTTTTTATGTTCTTCTCCCTCTGTCTTTGTCTCTTTCTGCAAACTTTCTTCTCTTTCTTTCTCTGTCTTCTTTCTCTCTCTCTCTCTCTCTGTCTCCTCTCCATTCCTCTATCCCTCTTTCTCTTTTCTTTCTCTGAATCTGTGTGTGTGTGATGTGTGTGTGTGTGTGTGTGTGTGTGTGTGTTTGGTTGTGTGTGTCTGTGTGTGTGTATGTATATAAATGTGTGTAGTGTGTTGTATGTATGTGTGTGTGTGTGTGTGTGTGTGTGTGTGTGTGTGTGTGTGTGTGTGTGTGTGTGTGTGTGTGTGTGTGTGTTGAGTGTGTGTGCGTATAAATGTGTGAGAGGGGGGGGGGCGCGTGCGCATGTGTGTGTTGGTAATTACATGTGTTTTCTCTTTTCCTCTCTCTGTGTCTTTGTGTTTCTCCATGACTCCAACTTCTTTCATTTCGTACCTGCCTTTTGAGTCAACTTCAAAAAAACAGAAAATGGAACAAGACCTCAACTTTGAAATAAAATATGGAAAAAGACCTATCACCTGTGTCAGTGTGACTGCAATCGATCATAGGGCAAATATTCAACAGGTGACAGCAGGTACAAGTAGATAGATGTTGAAATAGCTTGGTCATCGAGTTCATTGTTAATCCTTGTCTGTGTTGTGTGTTAGTCTGTCTGTTGTGTTTGTCCTGGTCTGTGCTGTGGTTCTGTCTGTGTTGTCTGTCCTGCTCTGTGTTGTGTGTTTGTCTGTTTGTCTGTGTCTGTCCTGGTCGTTTGTGTCTGTCCTGACCTCTGTTGTGTGTTTGTCTGTCTGTGTCTGTCCTGGTCGTTTGTTCTGTGTCTGTCCTGACCTGCGTTGTGTGTTTGTCTGTCTGTCTGTGTTTGTCCTGGTCTGTGCTGTGTGTCTGTCTGTGTCTGTCCTAGCTGTGTTGTGTGTTTGTCTGCCTTGTCTGTCCTTGGTCTGTGTTGTGTGTTCTGTCTGTCTGTCTGTCCTGGTCTGTGCTGTGTGTTTGTCTGTCTGTGTCTGTCCTGGTCTGTGCTTGTGTGTTTGTCTGTCTGTGTCTGTCCTGGTCTGTGTTGTGTGTTTGTCTGTCTGTCTGGTCGTGTGTTGTGTTTGTCTGTCTTGTCTGTCCTGGTCTGTGTTGGTGTGTGTGTCTGTCTTGTGTCTGTCCTTGTCTGTGTTGTGTGTTTGTCTGTCTGTGTCTGTCCTGGTCTGTGTTGTGTGTTTGTCTGTCTGTGTCTGTCCTGGTCTGTGTTGTGTGTTTGTCTGTCTGTGTCTGTCCTGTCTGTGTTTGTGTTTGTCTGTCTGTGTCTGTCCTGTCGTGTGTTGTGTGTTTGTCTGTCTGTGTCTGTCCTGGTCTGTGTTGTGTGTTTGTCTGTCTTTGTCTGTCCTGGTCTGTGTTGTGTGTCTGTCTGTTTTTCTGTCCTGGTCTGTGTTGTGTGTTTGTCTGTCTGTGTCTGTCCTGGTCTGTGTGTGTGTTGTCTGTCTGTGTCTGTCCTGGTCTGTGTGTGTGTTGTCTGTCTGTGTCTGTCTGGTCTGTGCTGTGTGTTGTCTGTCTGTGTCTGTCCTGCTCTGTGTTGTGTGTCGTCTGTGTCTGTCCTGGTCTGTGTTGTGTGTTTGTCTGCTGTCTGTCCTGATCTGTGTTGTGTGTTTGTCTGTCTGTGTCTGTCCTGGTCTGTGTGTGTGTTTGTCAGTCTGTGTCTGTCCTTGTCTGTGTTGTGTGTTTGTCTGCTTGTCTGTCCTTGTCTTGTGTCGTGTGTCTGTCTGTCTGTCTGTCCTGGTCTGTGCTGTGTGTTTGTCTGTCTGTGTCTGTCCTTGTCTGTGCTGTGTGTTTGTCTTTCTGTGTCTGTCCTGGTCTGTGTTGTGTGTGTGTCTGTCTGTCTTGCCTGTCCTTGTCTGTGTTGTGTGTTTGTCTGTCTGTGTCTGTCCTGGTCTGTGTTGTGTGTGTGTCTGTCTGTGTCTGTCCTGGTCTGTGTTGTGTGTGTGTCTGTCTGTGTCTGTCCTGGTCTGTGTTGTGTGTTCGTCTGTCTGTGTCTGTCCTGGCCTGGCCTGTGTTGCTGGCTTTCTGTTTCTCCTTGACCATGACGTGTAATCACTGGCTTCACACTCCTCTACTCTCTGTCTCTCCTTCCTATTTATCGCCTTGGTCTTCTTGTGTCCTTGCTTCTGGCTTCCACATGGACGATTGACGGTGTGGTGGTGGTGTGGGGGTGTGTGGTGGGTTGAAAGGTGGAGTGAAGGGTTGGTGAAGGTCATGGTGGTGAACTCTCTCCGCTTATTTTCTTTCTGTCTCCCTCTGTCTCTGTCTCTCACTCGCTCGCTCTCTTTGTCTCTCTCTTTCTCTCTGTCTCTTCTTCTCCCTATTTCTCTGTATCTCTCTCTGTCTCTGTCTCTCTCTCTCTCCCCCTCTGTGTATGTCCGTCTGGCTCTCTCTCTCTGGCACTTCTCTTCTCTCTCGTCTTCTTCTCTTTATATTACCTTCTCTGTTTCCCTCTCTCTGTCTCTTTCTGTCTCTCTCTGTCTCTCTGTCTTTCTCTGTCTCTGTCTGTCTCAGTATCTTTCTCTCCCCCTCTCTCTCTCCCTTTCTCTCTCTCTCTCTCTCTCTCTCTCTCTCTCGTTCAATCTCTGTATGTATGTTTCTCTCTCTCTCTCTCTCTCTCTGCCATTTTTCTTTCTCTCTGTCTTCTTCTCTTTGTGTCACTTTCTCTGTTTCCCTCTCTCTGTCTCTCTCTTTCTGTCTGTCTGTCTGTCTCTCTGTCTGTCTGCCTCTCTCTCTCTCTTTCTCTCTCACTCACTCGCTCACTCACTCACTCACTCACTCACTCACTCACTCACTCACTCGCTCACTCACTCACTCGCTCGCTCGCTCGCTTTGTGTCGTTCACTGAATCTCAGTATCTGTTTTTCCTCTTTGTCTATGTCTGTCTATCTGTCTCTTGCTTTTCCTGAGTATGTGCGGGCGTGCGTGCATTTGTGTGAGTGCGTGCGTATGTGTGCGTGCATGTGTTGTGTGTTTGTGTGTATGCGTGTACATTCATGCGTGCATGGTTAATTGTGTCATTTATTCTTCTCTCTGTGTCTAAGCGTCTCGCCTTGATCTTGACATCTCTCATTTCATAGCTGCTTTTGAAGTGAACCTTTAACAAACAGTTACCAAGATTTCTAACTGATGGAACAAGATATATCAAGGTGTTTCAGTCTGGCTACAATCGACCACATTAAAACATGACAAGCACGCAACATGTCACACAAGGTGCTATTAATTCTTGTTCAAAAGAAGATTGTCAGTTGTGTGTACTTTGTTAATCCAGAGCAAATTTGACGATATCCAATTACAAGCAATATACCACCCAAGGAAGACTGAAGTCATGGTGATCTGTAAAAAAACCATGAAATCTCCTCATGCAAAATAACAGCAAATGGCACAACCTTGACACAGGTTAATAAGTTCAAATACCTGGGAACGGTCATTTCATCAGACAGCAGATGCACATCGGAAATAGCTGGCAGAATCGGCCAAGCCAAAACAGCATTCAAGAAGATGACAAGCATTCTTACCAACAAATGCCTCTCAATTCACATCAGAAAGAGAGTCCTTGAATGTTATATAGAACCAATACTGTTGTACGGTTGTGAGGCGTGGACAGTCAACAAGCAAAGCCAGAACAAGATTGAGGCAGCCGAGATGTGGTTTCTAAGAAGAATGTTGAGAGTTCCATGGACAGCAAAGAAAACAAACTAGACAGTCTTGATGGAGGCAGACACAAGTAGATCACTCATAAGGAATATTAGAAAAAGACAGGCAACATTTATAGGCCATTTATGAGGAAGGGGGAATTTGGAGCACCTGGTCACAACGGGAAAGCTGGAGGGAAAGAGAGCACTGGGTAGACCCAGGGGAGAGAATGCTGGACGGACTTGCAGAGTGGCTGGGGACGAGGAGGGTGGGGGAGATGCTAGGGGCAACGAGAGATAGAGACAGATGGAAGTCTATGATCGCCAGCGCCTTGCGGCAAGGCACCTGATGATGATTGATGATGATGATGATGATGATGATGATGATTATTGAGGATGCATGATGTTTTTTGTTGTCTGTGTTTCTTTCCTGGCTTGTGTTGTTAAAGTTTTTTTTCCATTTGAAAAAGATGTATTGTTGCCTTGCAATAACTGGTTTCATACGTATCTGTCTTTGTCATTATTACCATCATCCTTTGTCCTTCTCTGTTGTCTCTTTTTTCATCTGATGTCTTTGATCGTGAGCGTCGGCACTGATGATTATTATATATATAATATTATAGTAATAATGGATAATAATTGATATACATAGATAAGATAGATAGATAGATAGATAGATAGAAAGGTAGATAGACTAGATAACATAGATAGATATATGGATAGACAGAGAGAAGACAGATAGATGGTAGATAGATAGAAGATAGATGAAGATAGATAGATAGATAGACAGAAGACAGAAGAATATATATAGATAGATAATGATAGATAGATAGATAGATAGATAGAATGATAGATAGAGAGATAGATAGAAGATAGATAGGTAGATAGATAGATAGATGCATAGATACATAGAAGATAGATAGAGATAGATAGATGATGAAGATGATAGATAGATAGACAGATGATAGATAGATAGATAGATAGATAGAAGAGATAGAAGAAGATAGATAGATGAATAGATAGATAGATAGACAGACAGACATATAGATAGATAGATAGATGATAGATAGATAGATAGACAGATAGGATAGATAGATAGACAACAAACGATAAGATAGATAGATAGATAGATAGATAGATAGATAGATAGATGGATAGATATGTGTGCTTGTTGCGTGTGTGTGTAGTGTGCGTGCATGTTGTGTGATGTGTGTGGTTTTTGTGGGGTGTGCGTGTGGTGTGTGTGTTTTTATGTGTGTGGCGTGTTTTAGTGTGTGGATGTGTGTGTGTGGGGGGGGGAGGTCCATGTAAAACTAATTTGCATTTTTGTTTTTTTGTTTGGGTGTAGTATTTTCTTCTGTAGTTCTGTCTCAGCCCTTTATCAGGACGTGTTTTGTCTTCTCCTCCAGTTGCTTCTGGCATTTCCATTGCTGATTAATTCTGAATTTTGGACATGTTTCTGTTGCTCTCTGTCTGTCTGTCTGTTGTCTGTCTGTCTGTCTCTTTCTCTCTCTCTCTGTGTCTCTTTCTCTCTTTCTATGTCTCTATCTCTCTTCTCCTCTCCCTCTCTTCTCTCCCTCTGCTCTTCCCTCTCTGTCTTTTTCCCCTCTCTCTCTCTTTCTCTCTCTTTCTTCTTCTCTCTTTCTATGTCTCTATCTCCCTTCTCCTCTCCCTGTTTCTCTCTCTCTCTTCTCTCTCTCTGTGTCTCTCCCCCTCTCTCTCTCTTTCTCTGTCTCACTCAGCATCTTTCTCTGTCTCTTCCCTCTTCTCTCCTCTGTCTCTCTGTCTCTTCTCTCTCTCTCTTCTCTCACTATGTCTCTGTCTGTTTTTCTCTGTCTTTGTCTCTGTCTCTCTTCCTCTTTCTCTCTCTTACTGTCTTTCTCTCTGTCTCTGTCTGTCTGTTTGTCCTGTCTGTCTGTCTGTCTGTCTCTCTCTCTCTGCGTTTTTCTCTGCTTGTCTTTTTCTGTCTTTTTGTCTTTTTGTCTGTCTCTGGTCTTCTCTGTCTCTCTGTCTGTCTGTCTCTCTCTCTATCTCTCTCTCTCTTTGTCTCTCTGTCTCTCTTTCTCTCTGTCTGTCTGTTTCTCTCTCTCTCTCTCTCTCTCTCTCTCTCTCTCTCTCTCTCTCTTTCTCTCTCGTCTATTTTCTCTTCCTCTGAGATAAAGTTCTATCAGTTATTTTTCAAACAACTAATACATCAAATTTCTACTCAAAAAGTCAATCTTTATTCAAGAGAGGATTGTGGCTGTTTTAAGCTTAGCTAGAGCTGGCCAAATTTGAGGATTATAAATTTAGGGAACAAAGGACCGTACCCCCTCAAGTTACACAGGAAAGAGATAATACTGAGAGATAGCTTGCCTATCATGTTCTTTCCCTAATCCTTTCTGAGGGTCGTGTTTTTTTGTCTGGTGTTTTCTTCCTTGGGCTTGTGTCGTTGACATTCTTCATCTCCTTGGAACGGGCGTGTTGTCGTCTGTTAACTACTGGTTTAAAATTAACACACATCTGTCTTTGTCATCACCACCACAATTGTCCTCTCTCTCTCTCTCTCTTTGTTTCTTTGTTTACTGAGTATTGGCTTGTCTATCAAGCATTGTCCATTAATTTCTTTGTCTATTGTTTTACGTTTGACAAAGGTCAGTTGGTCCGAAAATTTGAGCTCGGCTTGTTTTATCATGTCTTGTCTTGTCTTGTCTTGTCTTGGTTTGTCTTGTCTTGCATTGTCTTGTCTTGTCTTTCCTTGCCTTGCTGGTTTTGTCTTGCCCTTTCTGGTCTTGTCTTGTCTTGTTTTTGTCTTGCCATGTCTTGTCTTGCTTTGTTTCGCCTGTCTTGTCTTGTCTCGTCTTGCCTTGCCTTGCCTTGTCTTGTCTTGTCTTGCCATGTCTTGTTTTGCTTTGCTTTGCCTGCCTTGCCTTGCCTTGCCTTACCTTGCCTTGTCTTGTTTGTATTGTCTTGCCTTGCCTTGCCTTGCCTTTGTCTTGTCCTTTATGCTTGCCTTGTCTTGTTGCCTTGTCTTGTCTTGTCTTGTCTGTCTTGTCTTGTCTTGTCTTTGTCATGTCATGTCTTGCTGCCTTGCCTTTCCTTGTCTTTCCTTGTCTTGCCTTGTTCCTTGTCTTGCCTTGCCTGCTTGCCTTGCCTTGCCTTGCTTGTTTGTGTCTTGTCTTGTCTTGTCTTGTCTTGCTTGCTTTACCTTGTCATGTTATATCAAATACGCAATCTGATTCATTTTTATGTATTTCCTGGTTCCTTCTTTTGCTTGAAAGCTGGCTGTCAGTTGATTAAA
>JAPXFY010000013.1:88574276-88579276 GCA_030674185.1 Monoplex corrugatus | reverse complement strand
GCCATGCGTGTGTGTGTGTGTGTGTGTGTGTGTGTGTGTGTGTGTGTGTGTGTGTGTGTGTGTGTGTGTGTGTGCGTGCGTGTGTGTGCGTGCGTGCGTGCGTGCGTGTGTGTCTGCTTCAGCGCTTAGATTTGATTTTATCAAGATTTTGCGCTATATAAATATTGTAATTATTATTATTAATTATTATAACTGAATTTAATTCAGTTTCGTTCAGTTCAGCTCAAAAAGATTTTTGCAGAAATGTTCGTTTTTAGCATATGGATAGTTTTGTCAGTGAAGGAAAAGAACTTCATGTGCCTAGTATTGATGGATTTGAACTCAGGCAGTGTCACTAACTGAAAGAAGATCATTTCCAGTTACAACGACCTGAAGTTTATATTTTAACAACGTTTGTATGTCGCACACACGTGTCACAAAAACAATACTCCCCAGAACAACAGAGGATGTGAAAGGTAAACACACCAATCTTCCACGTGTGTTTGTAATGAAAAACGTGTGGAGACATACACAACAGGGTTGGATGGATGGATGGATGTGGATATCAGGTAGGAGTTAACTGGTGGGAAATGACTGGGCAGGGATGGAGAGAGATATTTTCATGCCAGTATTACAGGAAACAGGAAATGGCTTCCATCCTTTAGAGCCGATGGCAGAAAGACTTTCAGGAAGTGCAAGGATTCCCACAGGTGAATCAACACAATCTTTGTGCATCGTGTCTAGACTCTGACTCCATAAATTGTGACACATGTCTTAGAATAAAAGAAAGAAGAAGGAAGATAAAGAACTGATGGAGGGAACTGAAGTTGGTAAATATACAGTTTGTCTATGTACAATGAAACAGTCTGAACTTGCGCTGTTAAAAACATTTTGTTTCTTGTGACCTTCAAAATGTGTACCTCAAGTTCTTTTGAAACATAGAGAAAACGTTGTTATTTCTGTTTTTCTGGGGGGTGGGGTAGCGATGGGGGCTAACTCGATCATCTCTGTGTGAATAAAAAACTGATTTTCCAAATATCTTCAAAACATTTGAACATTGTTTTAGATTTGTATGCCAAACCCTTTTAAAACAGATAGAAATATTTTTGAGCTAATTGAATCATCTCTGGGATTAGAAAACTGATTTTACAAACATTTTAAAAAGAATGAATTTGAAAACTGTTTTCAAAAGCTTTGATTCCATGTTCCCAATAAATTCATTAATAATTATTATCCTGACAATTATTTAGTTCTGGTTTAGTTACAATCTATGGAAAAACAGCTGAGAAATTTGCTCTCCAAAGGATTGGATCTGTGATAATTTTTTTCAGCACATCCACAAATAAATGTAAGACATTCACGTAGACGGACAGACAGAAACTAGTTAACAGACACATATTCATACACAGAAATGTTTTTCTTTTCAGGAAGTTTCGTTTTTAGCACATGAATAGATTGTCAGTGAAGGAAAAGAACTTTATGAGCCTGGATTCGATGGATTTGAACCCTGGCAGTGTCATCAACTGAAAGATCATTTCCAGTTACAACGACCTGAAGTTTATATTTTAACAACATTTGTATGTCGCACACACGTGTCTCAAAAACAATACTGGCCAGATCAAAAGAGGATGTGAAAGGTAAACACACCAATCTTATACGTGTGTTTGTAATGAAACACGTGTGGAGACATACACAACAGGGTTGGATGGATGGATGGATGTGGATATCAGATAGGAGTTAACTGGTGGGAAATGACTGGGCAGGGGTGGAGAGAGATATTTTCATGCCAGTATTACAGGAAACAGGAAATGGCTTCCATCCTTTAGAGCCGATGGCAGAAAGACTTTCAGGAAGTGCATGTATTCCCACAGGTGAATCAACACAATCTTTGTGCATCGTGTCTAGACTCTGGCTCCATAAATTGTGCCACGTACCTCGGAATAAAAGAAAGAACCAGGAAAATAAAGAACTGATGGTGGAAGCTGAGGCAGGTAAAGGCACATCTAGTAAGATGTACGGCGAAACAGCCTGAACTTGCGTTGTTAAAAACATTATGTTTCCTGTGACCTTCAAAATTTGTGTATAAAAATCTTTTAAAACTTAGAGAAATATGTTGTTGTTGCTGAGTTTTTGTTTTGTTTTGTTTGTTTGTTTGTTTGTTTTTGTTTTGGGTTGGGTGGGGGTGGGGGTGAGGTGGGGGATGGGCTAACTCAATCATCTCTGTGTGATTAGAAAAATGAGTTTCCAAATATCTTCAAAAATTTCGAAAATTGTTTTAAAAGTGTATGCCAAACCCTTTTAAAACGTATAGAAATATATTTAGGGCTAACTGAATCATCTCTCTAAGATTAGAAAAGTGATTCTACAAATATCTTTTTAAAAAAAACTTTGAAAACTGTTTTCAAAAGCTTTGAGATTCCATGTTCTTGACATATTCATTTGTAATTACTAGCCCGACAATTATTCTTATCCTGGATTATTTACAATCGATAGAAAAACAGCTCAGAAATTTGCTGTCCAAAAGAATGGATCTGCAATTAATTTTATCAGCACATCCACGAATTTCTCTCAGACATTGACATACACATGCAGACAGATAAACTAGTTAACTAACATACATTTATACAAAAAGACAGAAAGACAGACAAGCAAACAGACAGTTAGACGGACAGACAGACAGACAGATTGACACTATGAGTCAGCTGGAATCAATTATTTGTTTCGTTATTTCCCAAGAAAAATTGAACAACTTTTTCCATTTGCGTTTCTTCACGATTTCCTGCGAGGAAGGGAAACATTTTATTGTGCTTGTGCCCAAGGGAAGTAATTCGTGGTGTCAAAACTCCCGTATCAGTTGGAGCAGTGAAAATACTTTTTCATGTCATACCCTCCTTTCTACCCCCCCTCTCTGTCTCTCTCTCTCTGTCTCTCTCTGTCTCTGTTTCTCTCTGTCTCTCTCTCTCAGTCTCTCTCTCTCCGTCTTTCTCTCTATCTGTCTCTCTCTCTCTCTCTGTCTCCCTCTGTTTCTGTCTCTCTCTCTCTCTGTCTCTGTCTCTCTCTCTGTCTCTCTCTCTGTCTCTGTCTCTGTCTCTCTCTCTCTCTCTCTGTTACTCTCTCTCTCTCTGTCTCTCTCTCTGTCACTCTCTCTCTCTTTCTCTCTCTCTGTCACTCTCTCTCTCTCTGTCTCTCTGTCTCTGTCTCTGTCACTCTCTCTATCTCTCTCTGTGTCACTCTCACAATCTCTCTCCCTGTCTGTGTCTGTCTGTTTGTCTGTCTGTCTGTCTGTCTCTCTGTCCTCCCCTTTTTCTCTCTATCTCCCCCTCTCTCCACCTGCTCTCTCTCTCCCCATCTCCCTCTCTCTCTTCCTCTGTCTCTCTCCATCTCCCTCTCTCTCTTCCTCTCTCTCTCTCTCACTCTCTGTTTTCTCTTTCTACTCTCTCTCTCTCTCTCTGTTTCTCCTTCACGCGTGCACACAGACAAAGACACACAGATATATGCATTCAGACACACAAAGTAACACACACACACTCACACACACACTCAAACACACTCACACACACAACAACACACACACACACACACTCACACACACACACACTCAAACACACTCACACACACCACAACACACACACACTCACACACACACACACACACATGAATTAACACACACACACACACACCACAACAACAACAACAACAAACACACACACACACACACACACACCACTCACTCACTCACTCACACACACACTCAAACACACTCACACACACCACAACACACACACACACACACACACACACACACACACACACACACACACACACGCACACTCTCACGCACACACACACATACACACATGAATTAACAAACACACTCACACACACACACACACACACACACACACACACACAACACGCACGCACGCACACACACACACACACACACACACACACACACACACACACACGAACAAAAAACACACACACACACACACGCATGAATTACCATTTTATTACCTACGCTTTTGTCTCTCTCTCTAAAATACATCAAATAGTGTTACTCCAAGATTTCCTGATATACTACACCTTACATCATCGATTTATTGATTATTTTTATTTTTCAGCATTCTCTATAGTTCCTAGCAGATATGTAGATTCACAACGGCAAGTTTGAAAAAAAAAAAGACATGTAGCTCTTCACTTCGGCGGCAGCAAAATAAAGCACCACTGTCGTTGTCGTTGTCATAATCGTCTCTCCAGTATGTCTTGATATCCAAAACAAGTGTGACTGCCCGCACCCAAGCAAACAGGAACCAGAAGAACAAGAAAACCAAAGCAAGCGTGTATTCAACACAACAAGGCAAGACAAGCGCAAATTTTCGGCCAACCGGCCTTTGTCAAGCGCGAATGCACGGTCATAAACAGACCACAAACAACACCAAAACAACGGATAATTAAAAGAGGACTAAAAACTTCCCTGCCGCCTGGTCCCTTTTTATCCACTGGACGAGGCGGCAGGGAAATTTTTAGTCCTCTTTTTATTATCCGTTGTTTGTGGTTTGTTTGTGACCGTGCATTCGTGCTTGACAAAGGCCGGTTGGCCGAAAATTTGTGCTTGTCTTGTCTTGTTGTGTTGAATACGCGTTCACTTTGGTTTGCTTGTTCTTTTGGTTTATGTCTTGATAGTCATTTATGGGGGAAGGGCGTAATCATTGAGAGAAGGAAGAAGAATTTACTCGATGGAGTTTCAAGAAGAACCACGATGATGATAATGATGATGGGGTTTCAGGAAGAACCACGATAATGATAATGATGATGGGGTTTCAAGAAGAACCACGATAATGATAATGATGATGATGGGGTTTCAAGAAGAACCACGATAATGATAATGATGATGGGGTTTCAAGAAGAACCACGATAATGATAATGGTGATGAAGTCTCAAGAAGAACCACGATAATGATAATGATGATGGGGTTTCAAGAAGAACCACGATAGTGATAATGATCATGGGGTTTCAAG
>JAPXFY010000013.1:88564276-88566776 GCA_030674185.1 Monoplex corrugatus | reverse complement strand
TGTTTGTATCTTACACTTGACAAAGGCCAGTTGGCCAGACATTTGCTCCTGACTTGTCTTGTTGTATGAATACGCGTTTTATTCTTTTTTCGTGTTTTTTTTCCCGTTCTTCAAGCTAAAACAGCATTCAGAAAATGAAAAGCGTTATTACCAACAAAATGCCTATTAATAATATCAAGAAGAGAGTTCTTCAGTCTTATATAGAACCTATACTGTTGTACGGATTGAAGGTGGTCAGTCAACATGCAAAATCAGAACAAGACTGAAGCGGCTGAAATGTTGTTTCTAAGAAAGAATGTAAAGAGTTCCATGGACAGCATCGAAAACAAACGAGACAGTCTTGAAGGAAGCAGACTCAAAAAGAATATCAATGAAGAAGATTAGGCAAAAAGACAAGGAACATTTATAGGACATTTTATGAGGCAAGAGAAATTAGAGCACCTAGTCACAACAGATTGAGGCAGCCGAGATGTGGTTTCTAAGAAGAATGTTGAGAGTTCCATGGACAGCAAAGAAAACAAACGAGACAGTCTTGATGGAGGCAGACACAAGTAGATCACTCATAAGGAAGATTAGGAAAAAAAAAACAGGCAACATTTATAGGCCATTTCATGAGGAAGGGGATTTGGAGCACCTGGTCACAACGGGAAAGCTGGAGGAAAAGAGAACAACGGGTAGACCCAGGGAGAAAATGCTGGAAGGACTTGCAGAGTGCTGGGACGAGAGTGGCTGGGGACGAGGAGGGTGGGGGAGATGCTAGGGCAACGAGAGATGAGAGACAGATGGAAGTCCATGATCGCCAACGCCATGCGGCAAGGCACCTGATGATGATGATGAGTCACAACAGGAAAGCTGGAAGGAAAATGAGCACCAGGTAGACCCAGGGAGAAAATATTGGACGGACTTGCAGAGTGGCTGAGGACACAGAGGGTGGGAGATGCACTTGCAGCGACAAGGGATAGATCTGTATGGAGGGCCATTATCGCCAACGCCATGCGGCAGGGCACATGATGATGATGATGTTGTGTTGCATCGTATTATGTCCAGCTGTCTGCAGTAAAGCCAACGAAGCCAGAAAGCCAACGCAGTCAGCTACCAACTTGCCCCTCTCCTGAAACACCCCAGCATTCCCACCAGCACTAAGGCGAAACTCAATCACGCCATTTTTCTACCAACGCTGACATACCAGTGCCAGACATGGTCCCTAACTAAAGTCCTCGAGAGAAAACTGGTCACCTGTGAAATGAAATGCCTGAGGAAAGCAGTAAACAAGACAAGGCGGGACAAGATCAGAAATGAGGTGATACGAGACATGGTAGGAGCAACACCAATCCTACAACACATCGAACATATGAGGATCAAGTGGTTCGGACACCTCACACTTATGCCCCTAAACCACCCAGCTCTTCGGGCATACAACACCAGATACTCTGGCTGGAGAGCCAGAGGAAGACCAAGACGACGATGGAGCTACTCCGTGGCAACACCCTCAGAGCTCACGAGATGTCCCTTCTCCAGGCCACCCGCCTTGCTGCTGACAGACGACTGTATCTCCCCGCGACGCCCACCGGTACAAGCGGAAGGAAAAAGTAAAGTAAGTAAAGTCTGCAGTAAAGGTTTCTACATAAGTCTTTATCGTTTAGCAACAATATGGAGAGAGAGAGAGAGAGAGAGAGAGAGAGAGAGAGAGAGAGAAGAGACAGAGGAAGAGAAAGAAAGAGAGAGAGAGAAAGAAAGAGAGAGAGAGTGAGAAAGAGGGGAGCGAGAGAGAAAGAAAGAGAGTGAAAGAGAGAGAGAAAGAGAGAGAGAGAAAAAGAGAGTGAGAGAAAGAGAGAGAGAGAGAGAGAGAGAGAGAGAGAGAGAGAGAGAGAGAGAGAGAGAGAACGTCATGAACATAAAGAAACACCCCCTGATTTTTTTCTGCTATATTAATACTTCCATTGTCTAACACTGACAGGCGGAGATATGGATTCAGCTGCGGAACATTTTCACGTTCTTGACCTGTTTCTGCCGTCGCTTCTGAAGTCTGGAACCCACTTCCTCTTTCCGTAACACCTGCATGCATACCTCTCCCACACCCTCCCAAGTCGTTTTCCACCTGTGTTTAAGTTCTATCCAATATAAGCATTCATCTCATGCTCGGGTGTATATATTCACACATTCTTTATTAAAAGCACACGTGGCAGGTGAGATGCCCACTGCTATTTCTCTGACACACCCTTGTCTGTTATGGTGTTCCCTTTCAGATGTGTATATATAAACAGCAAGAAGACTGAAGTCATGGTGATCAGTAAAAACAGAAATCCCCTCATGCAAAATAACAGCAATGGCACAACCTTGACACAGGTTAATAAGTTCAAATACCTGGGAACGGTCATTTCATCAGATGGCAGATGCACATCGGAAATAGCTGGCAGAATCGGCCAAGCCAAAACAGCATTCAAGAAGATGACAAGCATTCTTACCAACAAATGCCTATCAATTAACATCAGAAAGAGAG
>JAPXFY010000013.1:88551776-88559276 GCA_030674185.1 Monoplex corrugatus | reverse complement strand
CTCGGCTGCCTCGATCCTGCTCTGGCCTTGCTTGCTGACTGTCCACGCCTTGCATCCGTACAACAGTATTGTTTCTATATAACATTCAAGGACTCTCTTTCTGATGTTAATTGATAGGCACTTGTTGGTAAGAATGCTTGTCATCTTCTTGAATGCTGTTTTGGCTTGGTCGATTCTGCCAGCTAGTAGGTATACAGTTATGAAAAAAGAAAACACGTACAATACTCATTGCATTTATTATACAAGCAAATGAATACTGCATATACATGGAATAACAAGCACAGCCTTAATCCCTCAGATACTCAAATTGCTTGCCGTCGGTATTCACACACTCCTCTAATCGAGAGCGGACACTCATGCGCACTCTAGCACAAAGATCTTTATAAGCATCAACTTCTTGACAAGCCTGCAAGATGAACTGAATCATGTCATCAACAGTGCGCGGCTTGCGTGCGAAAACCCTTTCCTTTACATATCCCCCCCCCCCCAAAAAAAAAAGTCCATCTGTCTTCCATTATTGTTTTAAAATCCATTTGGGCTCCTCGTCTGTCAAATTACCAGCCATGGTTAAATAAAATTGCCGCTTAGATCTAAATTATTTGCCGCTTGACCTGAAAAAATAAAATAAAGTAAAATAGCATATAAGTTGATAAAATATAATTATCTGAATTGTTAGCGCTATAATAAATAATTTAATGAATTAATATGTAATAATGATAGTTATTACTGTATACCTACTTTTGCACCCCCCTGTATATTTCATGACAGGCAATCCTTTAGCGTGTCCTATGATTACTTAACCTCCATCTTGTTGTATTTCTTGTGTGAATGTATGTGCGTGAGTGCATCTTCTGTCTGCTCAATCTCTGTTCCTGTCTCTGTCTGTCTGTCTGTCCTGTCTTCTCTTCTGTTCTCTTTCTCTCTGTCTCTCTCTTCTGTCTGTCTTCTGTCTCTATTTCTGTTCTCTCTCTCTCTTCTTTCTTTCTCTCTCTCTTTCTTTCTCTCTCTCTCTTTCTCTCTCTTTCTCTGTCTTTCTCTTCTCTTCTGTTTCTCTTCTGTCTTCTCTCTCTCTTCTGTTCTCTCTCTCTTTCTTTCTCTTTCTCTCTGTCTCTCTCTCTTCTCTCTGTTTTGTCTGTCTGTCTGTCTGTCTCTCTTTCTGTCTCTCTCTCTTTCTTTCTCTCTCTCTCTTTCTCTCTCTCTCTCTCTTTCTTTCTCTTTCTCTCTGTCTCTCTTTTCTCTCTGTTTGATCTGTCTCTGTCGTGTGTCTGTCTGTCTCTCCTCTCTCTTCCCTGTCTCTCTGCTCTCTGTCTCGTCTCTGCCCTCTGTGTTCTCTTTCACTCTGTACTCTGTCTCTCTGTTGTCTCTTCTCTCTCTCCCACCCTCCTTCTCTCTCTCTCTCTCTCTCTCCTCCATCTCCTCTTCTCTCTCTCTCTCTCCCTCTCTTTTTCTTTCTTTCTTTCTTTGCCTATAACTATCAATTTTCACAATGGATTTTTTTAGCTTATATTTTTGTAAATCGTTTTGCTATTTTTGTATCCCGTCGGAAGGTCTTATGGCCTTCTGAATAAAACATTTGATATTGGGGTTTTTCTCTCTCTTCCTGAATTTTTTTTTCTAGACAATTAACTTATTTCACTTGTTGTTTTTGTATATTTCTTTCAAAATTTTATCTCATTTATGCATCTAATGTTTTGTTTTCTTTAATATACTTTTCGAACCGCAATATTTAATTCCTATTTTTAAAATCTGTAACGTTGAAAAAGCTTCATTTCATTCTTTTTTTTTTCTTCTTTTTTTCTTCTTCTCTTCTCTGCTTCTGCTTCTTCTTCTTCTTCTTCTTCTTCTTCTTCTTCTTCTTCTTCTTCTTCTTCTTCTTCTTCTTCTTCTTCTTCTTCTTCTTCTTCTTCTTCTTCTCTTCTTCTTCTTCTTCTCTTCTTCTTCTTCTTCTTCTTCTTCTTCTTCTTCTTCTTCTTCTTCTTCTTCTTCTTCTTCTTCTGTTCTTCTTGTTCTTCTTGCTTCTTCTTGTTCTTCTTGTTCTTCTTCTTCTTCTTCTTCTTCTTCTTCTTCTTCTTCTTCTTCTTCTTCTTCTTCTTCTTCTTCTTCTTCTTCTTCTTCTTCTTCTTCTTCTTCTTCTTCTTCTTCTTCTTCTTCCTTCTTCTTCTTCTTCTTCTTCTTCTTCTTCTTCTTCTTCTTCTTCTTCTTCTTCTTCTTCTTCGCTTCTTCTTCTTCTTCTTCGCATTCTTCTTCTTCTTCTTCGCATTCTTCTTCTTCCTCTTCTTCTTCGCATTCTTCTTCTTCTTCGCATTCTTCTTCTTCTAGTCCTCCTCCTCTTCCTCCTCCTTCTTCTTCCCCTCCTCTTGCTCTGTCTTTGTCTACTCTATGTCTGCCTGTTTGTCTATCTGACTCTCTCTGTGTCTCTGTCTCTCTCTCTCTCCCTCTCTTTCTCTCTCTCTCTCTCTCTGTCCTCTCTTT
This sequence comes from Monoplex corrugatus, assembly GCA_030674185.1. Classification (NCBI taxonomy): domain Eukaryota; kingdom Metazoa; phylum Mollusca; class Gastropoda; order Littorinimorpha; family Ranellidae; genus Monoplex; species Monoplex corrugatus. The sequence goes on along the minus strand of JAPXFY010000013.1, from coordinate 88,556,804 downwards.
CTGTCTCCTTTCTCACTAATTTGTTCACATAACCCAACTCCCAGCTAAGTTTCTTGATTTGACTTTTTCGTGGTAGGAGGACAAACATAGTTTTCTCAAAAAGCAGACGACAGAGCTAGCGGTAACCGGAAAGACCAAAATCATGCGTGCAGACAAACAGAATTCCATCTCTTCTTCTTTTATACGTTCACTTGTCCAATCATGGGGTTGCGGTCAGAAGGGAGATGACGGTCTGCAGTGAGCTGAAAGGCCTGATGTGGAGAAATGCTGTGTGACGTCAAGGTCTCTTTATACGCCATTGATCCATATCTTCCTTGGTCTGATCTCGTTTATATCCACTATATTTTTATTATGTTTTGTGTCATAGTCATTTAAATTCATTACACACATTCATCTCATCATCATCATAGGTGCCCTGCGCATGGCGTTAACTGCAAGGACTTTCATCCTCTCTATCATCTCGTTGCCCCTACAAACTCCCACCTCCTCCGACCACACCAGCTCTGCAAGCTCCAGCATTTTCCTGGTCTACTGGTGCTTCTTTTCCTCAGCTTTCGTTGTGACCAGGTGCTCCAAATCCCCCTTCCTCATAAAATGTCCTATAAATGTTGCCTGTCTTTTCCTAATCTTCCTTATGAATGATCTACTTGTGTCTGCCTCCATCAATACTGTCTCGTTTGTTTTCTTTGCTGTCCATGGAACTCTCAACATTCTTCTGAAAAACCACATCTCGGCTGTCTCAATCTTGCTCTGTCTTTGCTTGCTGACTGTCCACGCCTCGCATCCGTACAACAGTATTGGTTCTATATAACGTTCAAGGACTCTCTTTCTGATGTTAATTGATAGGCATTTGTTGGTAAGAATGCTTGTCATCTTCTTGAATACTGTTTTGGTTTGGCCGATTCTGCCAGCTATTTCCGATGTGCATCTGCCGTCTGATGAAATGACCGTTCCCGGTTTAAACAGTAAGTGGGGTGGATTATTATCCTGAAGAATTTATTCATCTGTGATTCAATTTTTTTATACCTCTCTCTATAAACGTCAGCGGCCCCGACAGACAGACTGATTGATATGTGTTGACAATAATCTTTTGTTTGTTTGTTTGGTTGGTTGTTTGTTTTGTTTGCTTGTTGTTTGTTTGTTAGTTTCTTTGTACGTTTGTTCGTTTGGTTTATTTGTTTCTTTCTTTCTTTGTTGTTTGCTTCTTTGTTTCTTTGTTTTTTGTTCGTTTGTTCGTTTGGTTTGGTTTCGTTGTTTCTTTCTTTCTTTGTTTCTTTGTTTTTGTTTTAGTTTGTTTGTTTGTTTCTATCTACCTTTCTTTCCTTCTTTCTTTTGTTTTGTTTTGTTTTTCTTTGGAAAAAGATTGAACAAAATTTTTGCTCTGTGTGTGTGTGTGTGTGTGCGTGTGTATGTGTGTGTGTGTGTGTGTGTGTGTGTGTGTGTGTGTGTGAGTGTGTGTGTGTGTGTGTGCGTGTGTATGTGTGTGTGTGTGTGTGTGTGTGTGTGAGTGTGTGTGTGTGTGTGTGTGTGTGTGTGTGTATGTGTGTATGTGTGTATGTGTGTGTGTATGTGTGTGTGTGTGTCTGTGTGTGTATGTGTGTGTGTGTGTGTGTATGTGTGTGTGTGTGTGTGTGTGTGTGTGTGTGTGTGTGTGTGTGTGTGTGTTTGATGGTTTTGTTTATGTGTTTGTTTTTCATGAGTTCTCGTGTTGCAGCAGACACCCCCTTTTCCTCTGCCATAGCACTTCCCAGTGCCCAAGGGACGTAATCCGCTGTGTTAAATCTTCCATATCAGTCACTGTGGCAGCCTCAGACTGCTTAAATCTCTCTCTCTCTGTCTGTCTGTCTCTCTCTTTCTCTCTCTCCCTCTCTCTCTGTCTGACTCTGTATCTGTCTCTGTCTCTGTCTCTGTCTCTCTCATTCTCTCTCTCTCTCTCTCCCTCCCTCTCTCATTCTCTCTCTTTCTCTCTCTCTCTCATTCTCTCTCTCTCTCTCTGTGTCTCGCTCTCTCTCATTCTCTCTTTCTCTCTCTCATTCTCTCTTTCTCTCTCTCTGTCTCTCTCTCTCTCCCCCCCTCTCTCTCTGTCTGTCTCGCTCTCTCTCATTCTCTCTTTCTCTCTCTCATTCTCTCTTTCTCTCTCTCTCTCTGTCTCTCTCTCCCTCTCCCTCTCTCTATCTCTCTGTCTCGCTCTCTCTCATTCTCTCTTTCTCTCTCTCATTCTCTCTTTCTCTCTCTTTGTCTCTCTGTCTCTCGCTGTGTCTCCCTCTCTCTCATTCTCTATTTCTCTCTCTCATTCTCTCTTTCTCTCTTTCTCTCTCTCATTCTCTCTTTCTCTCTCTCTGTCTCTCTGTCTCCCTCTGTGTCTCGCTCTCTCTCATTCTCTCTTTCTCTCTCTCATTCTCTCTCTCTCTCCCTCTCTCCCTCTCTCATTCTCTCTCTCTCCCTCTCTCACTCTCTCTCTCTCATTCTCTCTCTGTCTGTCTGTAGTTCTAATTCTGTCACAATACAGCCATTAAAAAGAGCCCAGTCTTTTTTTTTTTTGTAACAATTTAAGACATTTATATCGTTTAAACATTGGACAATAAGTAATCGTGTATTGTATGCCCTCTGTCAGACAAATGCCATTCATCGATCAAAATCAAATCCTTTTTATCCTTTTGCATAATTTTCTAATTTTATATATAATTTTCTAATTTTATATATAATTTTTTCTTTTAGTCCTAAGAAAATTGAACAAATAGAAAGTTTTGTTTGTTTGTGTTTTTATCATTTTCTCTGATGCAGGGAGACAATTACTGTGTACGTGCCCAAGGGAAGTAATTTGCACTGCTAAATCTCCCACGTCAGTGGCAGTCGCGGAATTAAACTTACCCCTCTCTGTCTATGTCTGTCTGTGTCTGTCTGTGTCTGTCTGTCTGTCTATCTGTCTGTATCTGTCTGTCTGTCTGTCTGTCTCTCTTTCTCTCTCTCTCTCTCTTTCGCAAAATGCGCAGGACAAAGTATGTGACGTCTTAGAAAAAAAATTGAGCTTCTGTTTGTCTGTCTGTCTGTCTGTCTGTCTGTCTGTCTCTCTTTCTGCCTCTTCCTCTATCTTTTTTGCCTCACTCCCCCTTCAGTATCTGTCTAGTTGTCTTTCTGCCTGTTTGTCTGTCTGTCTGTCTGTCTCTGTCTGTCTGTCTGTCTCTGTCTGTCTCTGTCTGTCTTTCTGTCTGTTTGTCTGTCTATCTATTTGTGTGTGTGTATGTGTCTGTACATGCCTGTGTATACATGTATGTGTATGTGTTTGTGTGTATGCCCGCAAAAGCATGTGAAACCTCAATACATCGCACACACGTGCACCTGAGGACAAAAACATTGAATTTACAGGATGCTTTGGAAGCAATTACCAAGGTGGAATATCTCACAGGCTTGGAGGATTGTCTTTCTGCAGGCAAGGTCACGGAATGCTCAGAACATGGCTGGAATATTCTATTTTAGTTTCACTGAAATATGGTCTGACGTGGAAAAAATTAACGACTCGACACAGAGAGAGTCTGTTTGTACATGAGCAAATCCATTTTGCTGGAGCAGTGATATTTTGTTTGCAGGAGAAATCGCTGGGAATGGAATGTGTTTAAGTACGTAGATATACATTATGTGACCTCCCACCACGAAAATCAGTCTTAACTCGCAGTCAGTCGAACAGCACTAGGAGCTGAAAAGGTGACTGAGGATCTATCTGGGGTGTTTTGACATTTTCTCAAAATTGATTTCTGTAGACTATAATCTATCCCTCTATCCCCCACGGAAATATTTTTCTTAAAAAATATATATTAATCAATTCAAATCGGTATTTTAATGCACTGATGCAGAGGAAAGAACGCAATTTCCTACCAGAAGAACCTATTTTTGTCTCTTATTGTGAAACGTAACCTGTACAGTACCCCCACATGTAATATACTGAGGGATAGCTCTTGGTGCACCTTTCAGATAATGACAGAGAAAATTAGAAACAAACTGGGTCAAAGCCACCAAATAAAGAAATTTAAGGAAAATGTGTAGGAGAGCACACAAAAACTTTAGAGGCCGTTTTCTCAAAATGGCCGTCATACAACTAAATGACTTTAAACATACATAACTTCTACATTTTTTTTAGTGCAAGCTTTATTCAAGTACCAAAATAATCAGCAGAATGTACACTTTCCAGTGATATGTATATCTCAAAATGCCCAAAATGCTAGTTAAGACTGATTTCGTGGTGGGAGGTCATATATGTCCTTATCTTATGTCTTTGCTCTTTTTACTTAGTAATTTGTCCGTCTGATTATTGGCCTGATTTCATAATATTTAATTACACTGATAATTGAAAGATTTTTGTCACAAAGAGAATAAAGGAAGCTGTCATTATTATAGTCTCCATTAACTCCACAGGGGCTCTGCATCAAATATCTTTTTACCAGATTCCTCCTGCTATGTCGTTTATGCCACCATTGTAATTTTTCCCAGGTTATCATGGACAGAAACAAAAAGATCAAAGACAACGACGGAAATAGGTGCTCCTATGGAGCAGCTTCGTCCTGTAGGGACCGTCATGCGGCGCAGGTGACACCAGACCCTCAGCAAGGTACTGCGAACCCTAAACTAGACCCAGGGAGAAAATGCTGGACGGACTTGCCGAGTGGCTGGGGACGAGTAGGGTGGGGAGATGCTAGGGGCAACGAGAGATAGAGACAGACGGAAGTCCATGATCGCCAACGCCATGCGGCAGGGCACCTGATGATGATGGTGATGTCGTTTATGTGCCAAAGCTGGATCTCTACAAATGTTTTGCTTGTCCCTTCTGCAACCATTGTCACTCAGTCGATTACTGTTTGTTTGCTTGCTGTTTTTGTTTTTGTCTTCTCTCCGTCTCCCTCCCCTACAGTTCCGTAGAGGACTGTTAACGGGGTCATTGGATTTGATCCATGTCCTATCAATCTAGTTTTCTTTTTTAACGAATTCAGCAGATCTTTATATGGTCCACTGTGCTGTTTGATGGTTTGACGCGTT
>JAPXFY010000013.1:88536776-88539276 GCA_030674185.1 Monoplex corrugatus | reverse complement strand
ACATGCATTATATAATTACAGCAAATGGCACAACCTTGACACAGGTTAATAAGTTCGAATACCTGGGAACGGTCATTTCATCAGACGGCAGATGCACATCGGAAATAGCTGGCAGAATCGGCCAAGCCAAAACAGCATTCAAGAAGATGACAAGCATTCTTACCAACAAATGCCTATCAATTAACATCAGAAAGAGAGTCCTTGAATGTTATATAGAACCAATACTGTTGTACGGATGCGAGGCGTGCACAGTCAGCAAGGAAAGCCAGAGCAAGATTGAGGCAGCCGAGATGTGGTTTCTCAGAAGAATGTTGAGAGTTCCATGGACAGCAAAGAAAACAAACGAGACAGTCTTGATGGAGACAGACACAAGTAGATCACTCATAAGGAAGATTAGGAAAAGGCAGGCAACATTTATAGGCCATTTTATGAAGAAGGGGGATTTGGAGCACCTGGTCACAACGGGAAAGCTGGAGGGAAATAGAGCACCAGGTAGACCCAGGGAGAAAATGCTGGACGGACTTGCAGAGTGGCTGGGGATGAGGAGGGTGGGGGAGATGCTGGGGACAACGAGAGATAGAGATGGTTGGAAGTCCATGGTTGCCAACACCATGCGGCATGGCAGGGCACCTGATGATGATGATGATGATGATGATGATGACAATTACATCATCGAAAATTGTCACTTTCAAAACTTTCCTCAGTTTATACCTCATCGGTGTAACAGTCAACAGATCTTTCGTTTGCTGACCCGATCCAACATTTACATGTAATGAAGGAACATAGTAATCAGGACATGACGATCAGCAAGCTTTAATGAGAGCATTAAAGCATCAAACAATTCTTAAAAAATATCCATATACGAATATATTGTTCCATTTTTAGTAATCAATACTTGACTATCAGCAAGCTTAATCGGTACATTAGAGCATCAAACAATTCCTTAAAAAAATATCCATATACATATGTATCGTTCCATTGCTCGATCTGCTGGTCAAGCATTCAGTCTCTTAGTATAGTCAATAGAAATACAATTAATACAATCACCAATCGATCAACAATTGATCAGTTGATCATCTGACTTGCGAAATGATCATTTCACTTTACCGATCGAATCAAACAAAGACCCACCACATTCATTGTACTGTGGTAAACGATTGATCATCTATCACTTAATCATTCAATTTCTTATACAAGCAGAGAGAGAGAGAGTGCAAGAGAGAGAGAGAGAGAGAGGGAGAGAGAGGAGAAGAGAGAGAGAGAGAGAGAGAGAGAGAGAGAGAGAGAGAGAGTGCGACAGACAGATAGACAGAAAGATGTGGAAAGATGGATCCATCATTTATTCATTTTAGCCCGTTGTGAATGGTTAGTAGGCAGTATGATATTATGACATAAGGGAGAGACAAAGAGAGGGGGCAGACAGACAGACAGACAGAGACAGACAGACATACATACTTGCAGACAGAGACAGAGCAGACAGACAAAAAGACAGACAGACATAGACAGACAGAGACAGACAGAGACAGACAGATACAGACAGACAGACGGACGGAGAGACAGACAGAGACAGACAGACAGACAGACAAAACCAAACAGACAGACAAAAACAGACAGACAGACAGACAGAGTCAGAGAAATGCACAATGAATCAATGACTACAGAGCTTTCATGGCTGTCCACCACATCTTTGTCTACACACCGATATTTCCTCAATACGTCTGTCAGATAGAAGACAGTCGTGTGTGTCTTGGTACTTCTACACGTGAATAAGATGTTACGTTGTGTGTGTGTGCGTGCACACGTAGGTGCGTGTGCTTGTGTGAATACGTGTGCTTGTGTGTGTGTGTGTGTGTGTGTGTGTGTGTGTGTGTGTGTGTGTGTGTGTGTGTGTGTGTATGTATGTGTGTGCATGGAGAGTGAGACAGAGGAGGGAGAGAGAAGAAGGAGGAGAGAGAGAGAAAGATGGAGAAAGAAAGAGAGAGAGAGAGAAAGAGAGAAAGTAGATGGAGAAAGAGAGAGAGAGAGAGAAAGAGAAAAAGAGAGAAAGAGAGATGGAGAGAGAGAGAAAGAGAGATGGAGAGAGAGAGAAATGGAGAGAGAGACAGAGAGAGAGAGAAAGAGAGATGGAGAGAGAGACAGAGAGAGAAAGAGAGATGGAGAGAGAGAGAGAAAGAGAGATGGAGAGAGAGAGAGAAAGAGAGATGGAGAGAGACAGACAGACAGAGAGAGAGAGATAGAGAGAGAGAGAGACAGAAAGAAAGAAAGAGAGAGAGAAAAAAAGATATCCATGCTGAGAGTTTTCTTGTTTCAGCCATATAGGCGTTACTTAATTTTATGACCATTGTTTTTGTGAAATTATAATAGGCACAATCTTATTATAATTTACACATATATCACGCCTAAACGAATATTATCCATCAAGGAATTTCACTTACTTTTTGTTAGGCCTGATCGGTTCAGCGAACCCTCGTCAGACACATACACACACACACACACACAC
>JAPXFY010000013.1:88509276-88526776 GCA_030674185.1 Monoplex corrugatus | reverse complement strand
AAAAACAGATGACGAAATAGTAAATAAACAAATAAAAAAGTGGAACAATATCTCAACACATTCTGATGTGACAGTAGAAGATTGTTGGTTTGTTCCAGATTTGTGAAGTTTGGCCAGCAGCAGGATCCTTTGTATTGGTGCCAGTGGCTAGTGGTGGCTGGTAATCAAGGAAGTGGTATAAACTGCCAAGATCTGTCTCCCTATCTTACACACATACTAAGGTGAGTGATCGGTCAAATTCTCTTTACAGACGTAAAGGACTATTGACTATACGCATGCGCGCGCGCGCACACACACACACAACACACACACACACGACACACACACACACACACACACACAAGCACATACAACCACACACACACACTCACAATACACATATACACAACAAAACAACTCACACAACACACAACAACAAACACACAACACACACCAGACACACACACACACAACACACAACACACAGACACACACACACACACATACACACACACACACATACACACACACACACATACACACACACTACACACGACACACACACACACACACACACAACACACACACACACACACCACACACATACACACACACCACACACAGCACACACATACACACACACACCACACACGCACACACATACCACACCACACCCACACAACACACACACAACACATACACAACACACACACTACACATACATGTAATTGTTGGTGAACACTGGGTCTAACGCATGGCTTATTTTTGCGCGAAGAGCAATCATCACATGGATGACTTCATCGAAATGTAGGGAGTTTCTTCATTCAACGGCGATTCATCGTGCTCGGAATATGCCATACGCTCTCCGTCCCAGTTTGCACTCAAGACTCCTTCAAACTGCACACAGCATGATGCACTGCAATATCTTGAAACAGAAGGACGTGACTGATAAAACACTAAGCTGACCCTTCAAAATGACTGGAAAATTAACCCTTTGACTCCCGTACCCTATTCACCACTAGCAAAAATTTAACCCTTTGATTCCTGTACCCTATCCACTACCAGCCAAACTTTAACCCTTTGATTCCCGTACCCTATCTACCACCAGCAAAAATTTAACCCTTTGATTCCAGTACGTATCCATCACCAGCAAAAATGTAACCCTATGAATCCCGTACCCTGTCCACCACCGGCAAAAATTTAACCCTTTGAATCCCGTACCCTGTCCACGACCGGCAAAAATTTAACCCTTTGAATCCCTTACCCTATCCACCACCGGTAAAAATTTAACCCTTTGAATCCCTTACCCTATCCACCAGCTTCCTGCAATCCACCACCAGAAATATTTAGCCCTTTGAATCCCTTACCCTATCCACAAGCTTCCTACAATAAGCTCACAAATATGGTAAGGGAGTCAAAGGGTTAAATTTTTGAATTGCTGTCATGGTTGATAAAGCATGATGCCAATGGACAGGTTGAATGAGTCAAATGGTTAGCACTAAAATAGATGCAAGCAGACCAGTCTGTATTTGTAGGCAGGAATTTGAACTCCTTACCTCAGATGTTATATAGAACCAATACTGTTGTACGGATGCGAGGCGTGACAGTCAGCAAGCAAAGCCAGAGCAGAATCGAGGCAGACGAGATGTAGTTTCTCAGAAGAATGTTGAGAGTTCCATGGACAGCAAAGAAAACAAACGAGACAGTCTTGATGGAGGCAGACACAAATAGATCACTCATAGGGAAGATTAGGAAAAGACAAGCAACATTTATAGGCCATTTTATGAGGAAGGGGGATTTGGAGCACCTGGTCACAACGGGAAAGCTGGAGGGAAAGAGAGCACCAGGTAGACCCAGGGAGAGAATGCTGGACGGACTTGCAGAGTGGCTGGGGATGAAGAGGGTGGGGGAGATGCTGGGGGCAACGGGAGATAGAGATGGTTGGAAGTCCATGGTCGCCAACGCCATGCGGCAGGGCACCTGATGATGATGATGACCTCAGATGTCGAGTCCACAGCTCTGTTCACAGGGTCAAACAGCCTGTTGTAAAATGTGTGGCCAGTTTTAGGATCGAATCCATGGCCTACCCTTTCTCAGCTTTGGCATTTTGACCAGCTGAAGTGTCAGGGCCGTGATGGCTTTATCTCCACTTGCTTCAGTGTCACTTTCATAGGCTAGGTAGGACCTCAGGACCTGGCCAGCTCATGGGTTTATGTGCAGGCTTAAGGCATGTGCCATGATCACCATACACATGGCACCTGTGACGTTAGTGCATATGGAATTCGTTGTGAGCGTGGAGACGTCGTCTTGAGAAACCGAAACTGAAACTGAAACTGCCACCTTCATCATCATCATCATCAGGTGCCCTGCCGCATGGCGTTGGCGATCATGGACTTCCATCTGTCTCTATCTCTCGTTGCCCCTAGCATCTCTCCCACCCCCCTCGTCCCCAGCCACTCTGCAAGTCTGTCCAGCATTTTCTCCCTGGGTCTACCCGGTGCTCTCTTTCCCTCCAGCTTTCCCGTTGTGACCAGGTGCTCCAAATCCCCCTTCCTCATAAAATGGCCTATAAATGTTGCCTGTCTTTTCCTAATCTTCCTTATGAATGATCTACTTGTGTCTGCCTCCATCAAGACTGTCTCGTTTGTTTTCTTTGCTGTCCATGGAACTCTCACAACATTCTTCTTAGAAACCACATTTCGGCTGCCTCAATCTTGTTCTGGCTTTGTTTCTTGACTGTCCATGCCTCACATCCGTACAACAGTATTGGTTCTATATAACATTCAAGAACTCTCTTCCTGGTGTTAATTGATAGGTATTTGTTGGTAAGAATGCCCGTCATCTTCCCGAATGCTGCCACCTTCACAGGCACTAATTATTTTAAGAGCTAAAACCACACTGCTTTAAAGTTATGACGGCGGAGTCTTGATCCACTACATCAAGCATCAGACTATCAGGCAAGATAAGCCGGAGCTCCTGAGTTTGATACCTGGTTGTAGACTAGTTTGTCTCCCCTCTCTGTAGGTCTGTGAACCAGCGAGCTGGATGCTGGTCTTTCAGAAGAGACGTTGAACCGAGATCCCACATGTGGCATGCATTACTGCACGTTAAAGAACAGATGAAAGCGAGGAAGATGTCCCGGATAAATTGCGTAGAAAATCCACTCGCATAAGTAAACAAATATTTACTCAGGGAAAAAAGGAAGGGAAAAACGTGGTGCTACTTTGTGACACATGGTTTCCAACATAGAGCAGTCCAGATGTCTTTGTTTAACCCTTTGACTCCCGTACCCTGTCCACCAGCACCCTGTATTGTCAGCCATATTAGCAAAGCAAAGTCTTAATCAGGAAGCTGGTGGGTAGGGTGAGGGAGTAAAAGGGTTAAGTTCTTGTAGTTGATGGATAGGGTGAGGGAGTCAAAGAGTTAAATTCTTGCAGTTGATGGATAGGGTGCAGGAGTCAAAGAGTTAAGTTCTTACAGTTGATGGATAGGGTGCGGGAGTCAAAAGGTTTGCTGGAGTCAAAGGGTTAAGTTCTTGCAGTTGATGGATAGGGTCTGGGAGTCAAAGGATTAAATATGGTTTAACAGAAGTTAACAAGAAACACCACCAGGGTTCTGGGTGGGACCCAGAGCACCAATGCCTCGCCACTCTCCGGACACTCACCTCCCAAGCTCCCGACGCCATTCGATAGTCATTTCATCAAGCAAAGGGGGGCTGTTCATGCGTTGCATGACCCATTCGGACCCAGTCATCAGTCACCTGGTTTACAAACCGAATGGCAAGGTGGGGAGATGACAAATCCCGGGACATAAGATAGCATAAAACAAAATATGAAAATATTAAGTTACATAAAACAAAATATGGAAATACTAAGTTACATAAACAAAATATAAAAAATACTAAGTTACATAAAACACAATATGAAAACACTAAGTTACATAAAACAAAATATGGAAATACTAAGTTACATAAAACAAAATATGAAAATACTAAGTTACATAAAACAAAATATGAAAATACTAAGTTACATAAGAAATATGAAAATATTGTTATACGTAAATTACAAATATATGAAAATATTAAGTTACATAAAACAAAATATGAAAATATTAGGTTACATAAAACAAAATATGAAAATATTAAGTTACATAAAACAAAATATGAAAATTCTAAGTTACATAAAACAAAATATAAAAACACTAAGTTACATAAAACAAAATATGAAAATACTAAGTTACATAAAACAAAATATAAAAATACTAAGTTACATAAAACAAAATATGAAAATATTAGGTTACATAAAACAAAATATGAAAATATTAAGTTACATAAAACAAAATATGAAAATTCTAAGTTACATAAAACAAAATATAAAAACACTAAGTTACATAAAACAAAATATGAAAATACTAAGTTACATAAAACAAAATATATAAAATATACTAAGTTACATAAAACAAAATATGAAAATACTAAGTTACATAAAACAAAATATAGAAAATTCTAAGTTATATAAAACAATATATGAAAATATTAAGTTACATAAAACAAAATATGAAAATATTAAGTTACATAAACAAAATATAAAAATACTAAGTTACATAAAACACAATATGAAAACACTAAGTTACATAAAACAAAATATGGAAATACTAAGTTACATAAAACAAAATATGAAAATACTAAGTTACATAAAACACAATATGAAAACACTAAGTTACATAAAACAAAATATGAAAATACTAAGTTACATAAAACAAAATATAAAAATACTAAGTTACATAAAACACAATATGAAAACACTAAGTTACATAAAACAAAATATGAAAATACTAAGTTACATAAAACAAAATATGAAAATACTAAGTTACATAAAACACAATATGAAAACACTAAGTTACATAAAACAAAATATAAAAATACTAAGTTACATAAAACAAAATATGAAAATACTAAGTTACATAAAACACAATATGAAAACACTAAGTTACATAAAACAAAATATAAAAATACTAAGTTACATAAAACAAAATATAAAAATACTAAGTTACATAAAAGAATATATGAAAATACTAAGTTTATATAAAACAAAATATGAAAACACTAAGTTACATAAAACAAAATATGGAAATACTAAGTTACATAAAACAATATATAAAAACACTAAGTTACATAAAACAAATATGAAAACACTGACATATCTACTGAAATAAAATCGCAGTTGCCTGTAGTCACGTTGAGCTGAGCACTCCGTGTTTTGAGAACAATCCTCATGGCCTCCATGTAGTTTGTAAGTAAACAAGAGAAGGCAGTCAGGGCACGAATGCCAACATTAGATCAACTTGACGCCATGCCGTTTCTTCATTTTTAGAGAACGGAGTGACCAAGAGGTCACGACCGCCATTGGTATAGCTTAGTGCTGTCTTCTTCGCCAAAAAGAAATAAGAGATCCCCAGTTTCTGACCTCAAAAGATGGACATTTCTCTTGCTCCCGCTCAATGCCAGAGAGGAGAGAGTGGCAGAATGGTTAAAACGTTCACCTGCCAATAATTAAACAGCAAGGTTCTAGTGTTCGTTTCCCGTGGAGGCCTCGATTTTTCGCCTCAGTTTGACCGGAAAATTGAGCTAAACATTAAGTCCTTCAGAAGGGGACGAAAAACGAGTCGGACTCATGTGCCTTCTGGCCTGCTCACTCTAAAGATCCCACGACAGTTGGAAATCGTGAAGAGCAGGCTTTCGGGCGACTGCCCTAGTACTAGACATTGAAAGACAGGTTGATTTACCAGGTCCCTTCCCTTGATGGCCAAATTAGCCTTCATGTCTTTTTTAAAATCCCGGTAACAGAGAGCAGCCCGAGTTTCACATGAAAACTTCACTGTGACAAAAGAAATTAATATGAATATGAATAATATGATACAATGCTGACTTACTTCCAGCGGTATAATGTGGACAGTCAGTCAGTCAGTCAGTCAGTCAGCAGTCAGTCAGCCAGTCAGCCAGTCAGTCAGCCAGTCAGCCAGTCAATCAGTCAGTCAGCCAGTCAGCCAGTCAGTCAGTCAGTCAGCCAGTCAGTCAGTCAGTCAGCCAACCAGTCAGTCAGTCAGTCAGTCAGTCAGCCAGTCAGTCAGTTAGTTAGTCAGTCAGCCAGCCAGTCAGTCAGCCAGTCAGTCAGTCAGTCAGTCAGTCAGTCAGCCAGTCAGTCAGTCAGTCAGTCAGTCAGCCAGTCAGTCAGTCAGTCAGCTAGTCAGTCAGTCAGTCAGCTAGTCATCAGCAGTCAGTCAACCAGTCAGCCAGTCAGTCAGTCAGTCAACCAGTCAGTCAGTCAGTCAGTCAGCCAGTCAGTCAGTCAGTCAGTCAGCCAGCCAGCCAGTCAGTCAGTCAGTCAGTCAGCAGTCAGTCAGTCAGCCAGTCAGTCAGTCAGTCAGTCAGTCAGTCAGCCAGTTAGTCAGTCAGTCAGTCAGCCAGTCAGTCAGTCAGTCAGTCAGCCAGTCAGCCAGTCAGTCAGTCAGTCAGTCAGTCAGCCAGTCAGTCAGTCAGTCAGTCAGTCAGTCAGCCAGTCAGTCAATCAGTCAGCCAGTCAGCCAGTCAGTCAGTCAGCCAACCAGCCAGTCAGTCCATAAGTAAGCAGTAAAGTTTGGAAAAAACAACAACTAGTCAGCGAGAAACGGCAGAGAGCGCAAAACTGACCAAACAGAAACAAAGTTTCGTCCACATCGCTCTTCTCCGACCTTCTCTGGCCGTTAAGTCGTAATTGTACGATTAAGAAATTACTAGAACGAAAAGAAAAAAAAAACAGCTGACATTTTTATTACTTTCGTTTCCCACCAACGTCCATTGAAATGTCAGCGACGGGAAGAAGAAAACGAACAAAGAGGATAGCAAGAAAACCAACAAAGAAACAAACAAACAAAAATATAAGCGAGCAAGCAAGCAAACGAAACAAAAGGAAACAAAACAAGCAAAAGAGATAAACAAAGAAAACAAACAACAGAAGAAAAAAGGGCCATGGGCGATTTACAGCCTTGATCGACTGAACAGGACCACCGTAAAAGTTGTGTTTTTGCTGTAGATGGTGAACAAAGCACTGCCGATAGATAGCTTACGCACATTTTCCGGTCAATTACCTCCCGTAGCGCAAGAGTTAACGGTCCTGGTGGCGGGTCGAAAGGTTGTGGTTCCTGTCCTTCCACTTTAAATTTAATTGTTGGATGTTTTCTTTGCTTAAAAGTTTTGTCGTTTGGTTGGCTGATTGGCTGATTGGCTGGTTGCTGATTGGTTGCTTGCTGGGTTGTTTAGTCGCTTGGTTGGATTTCTGTCAGCCTGAATTGTGCCTGTTATGGATATCGACAGGCAAACAGAAGCCTGAATTGTGCCTGTTATGGGTTTTGACAGCCACACAGAAGCCTTAATTGTGCCTGTTATGGGTTTTGACAGGCAAACAGAAGCCTGAATTGTGCCTGTTATGGGTTTTGACAGGCACACAGAAGCCTGAATTGTGCCTGTTATGGGTTTTGACAGGCACACAGAAGCCTGAATTGTGCCTGTTATGGGTTTTGACAGGCACACAGAAGCCTGAATTGTGCCTGTTATGGGCTTTGACAGGCAAACAGAAGCCTGAATTGTGCCTGTTATGGGTTTTGGCAGGCAAACAGAAGCCTGAATTGTGCCTGTTATGGGCTTTGACAGGCAAACAGAAGCCTGAATTGTGCCTGTTATGGGTTTTGGCAGGCAAACAGAAGCCTGAATTGTGCCTGTTATGGGTTTTGACAGGCAAACAAAAGCCTGAATTGTGCCTGCTATAGGTTTTGACAGGCAAACAGAATCCTGAATTTTGCCTGTTATGGGTTTTGACAGGCAATCAGAAGCTTGAGGTGCCTGTAAATCCTTACGGTGATTATCGCTGGGAATTACTGCCGCAGTAAGAGAGGAAGCCAAACCAATAATTCTTCTTTTTTCAGTTTGTTTGGAGTTTGTTCAAAAGGAATCTATCGCAGTCGGACGATTCCATATACGCTCCACCAAATCTGCCAGCAATTATCTGATAGTCTCACCAAACCTGCGCAAAACCATATGCCCTGGTTATGTGTTGAACTGGGGATTGGGGAACAGAGAAGGGCCCTATGGAACACTAAGCTGACACCAGCAAAACGATGGTAACATTAAGATAAGCAGTAAAAAGGCCGTGTTTTAAAGTTGCAGGCTGAGATGCAAATTTGTTGTGATTTTGCTTCGTCCATCCACAAGTGTACTTAATGTTGATCCACCTGTGCATTTCTCCTTGGGTTTCACTTGTGTGCCATGTGTACTTGAGTGTCATGCCATTAGAGCACCTGGTCACAACAGGAAAGCTGGAGGGAAAGAGAACACCAATGTCATAAACCATCTACACAGACTGTCTGCTTCATTTGATAGAGCCGTGGATTCAAAATCTGATATCTCAAGATCAATCCCAGCCCATAACAGTAAAAACTGGCCTGTTGGCTGCCCATCTTAATGTTTCCATCATTCTGGTGGTGACAGCTTAGTGTTTCATCAGTCCCTCTCCCCATCCTCAGTTCCAACCCTTGTCAGACTAAGGGTTTTGCTCAGCCTCAAAAAGCTTGCCGTATTTTACTGATTATTTAGGCAGAGCGCATATGGTAGTTTACTACATTCCATTATCGGTTGGAGTTCGTCCAGGCTGTCTTCTGTCTCCCACACGTTCCAGCATGTCATTGAAGTTGTTTGTTATTGTCACTGACCTGGCCGATTTACCGTCAAGTCTTTATAAACTTAAATTTGGGCATGCGCATGATGACTGACACACTTCAATATACATGTGACTACATCTCAAAAAGAACCGGCTGACTGATTGGTTAATATTTTGGTTGATGCGGCAGACATCTTGTTTATGCATATGTACATACCCTAACCTGACTGAACAGAATCACATGATCGAAAACCTAAAAATAACATCCACCTCGTGCGAGTCATCATATCACTAGTGTAGTCACATTTTGTCTTATGACCTGGTAAGTCTAGAAAACGCCTCTTTCCCGCATTGTTACGTCCAATTGTTCCAACAGCTAGATCTATCCCGCATTTTTCGCACTAGTTCCTCAAAGGAGTTGTGTGGAGCACATATGGAATTAACCAAGAGCGCTCTGAATCCCTCTTAGATAAGCTCCAGAGTTAAGTAAGGTGAGTGACTCAGTACAGACACAGAGCGTAGACCCACCTTTAGGTCAGACATCATGAAATGGGGAACAAGATGGAAGCAGGGAATGTGAGAACGAATATGAATGTAATTCTTGTTAAACCAGCCAACCTGACTGACACCGTGATGAGTAGATATTTGAAATATTTGAACACGAAATGACAAACGCTCCGATCAAACGCACGTCTCGCCATCACTGATCTAAAAAAGTAAACACAGGCGGCCTTGAGATGGTTGCCGTGTCCAAACAAATAAAAATCATAAACCAATCACAAGTTTGTGGATGTTATTTTCAGGTTTAAGATCACATGACTGTTTCTTCAGGTCATGGTTGATACATGAGCACAAGCAAGATGTCTGCCGTATCACCCAAAATACCAACCAATCACCTGCTGGTTCGGTTTGAGATCTAGTCACATGTCTTGAAGATGATGTCAGCACAGTCAGATTTGGAGGAAGAACCATCACGAATGTTCGCTTGGCAGATGACAATTGATGGCCTAGGCAGGCAGTGAGCAACACTCCCTAAGCTTGTCAAAAGCATCGACAAGATAATGACAAGGTAATCAGCACCTAGAAGACCAAGCTGACGGTCAGCCACAACACCTCCATCACTACTGATACAATGTCCACTGACTGAAACTAGGAACTGTTCATCAGTTCACTTACCTGGGATCCAGTGTTAGCAGCGAAGGATCCACACCAGAAATTCTATCAATGGCAGCAAAAAGTGTCAGCGCTGCTTAGGCTATAACTGGTACGGATGGACAAGAACATTTCCGTAAACACAAGTTAGGTTCTTACGTGCATCGTTGTATTCCATCTTCCTGTATGTATGTGACACATATACTGTTGTACGGATGCGAGGCGTGGACAGTCAGCAAGCAAAGCCAGAGCAGGACTGAGGCAGCCGAGATGTGGTTTCTCAGAAGAATGTTGAGAGTACCATGGACAGCAAAGAAAACAAACGAGACAGTCTTGATGGAGGCAGACACAAGTCGATCACTGATAAGGAAGATTAGGAAAAGAGAAGCAACATTTATAGGCCATTTTATGAGGAAGGGGGATTTGGAGCACCTGGTCACAACGGGAGGGCTGGAGGGAAAGAGAGCACCGGGTAGACCCAGGGAGAGAACGCTGGACGGACTTGCAGAGTGGCTGGGGATGAAGAGGGTGGGGGAGATGCTGGGTGCAACGAGAGATAGAGATGGTTGGAAGTCCATGGTCGCCAACGCCATGCGGCAGGGCACCTGATGATGATGATGATGATGATGCGACACATGGACCATTAGTCTACATTTGGAAAGACAAGACCAAACCATGGATACGAGGTGTTATCGCAAGATACAAAACATACACAACATCACACACACTGATTATACTAAATACATGTATACAAAACATCACACACACTGATTATACTAAATACATGTATACACAACATCACACACACTGATTATACTAAATACATGTATACACAACATCACACACACTGATTATACTAAATACATGTGTACAAAACATCACATACACTGATTATACTAAATACATGTAAACAAAACATCACATACACTGATTATACTAAATACATGTATACACAACATCACATACACTGATTATACTAAATACATGTATACACAACATCATATACACTGATTATACTAAATACATGTATACACAACATCAGGTACACTGATTATACTAAATACATGTATACACAACATCAGGTACACTGATTGTACTAAATACATGTATACAAAACATCACACACACTGATTATACTAAATACATGTATACAAAACATCAAATACACTGATTATACTAAATACATGTATACAAAACATCACATACACTGATTATACTAAATACATGTATACAAAACATCACATACACTGATTGTACTAAATACATGTATACAAAACATCACATACACTGATTGTACTAAATACATGTATACAAAACATCAAATACACTGATTATACTAAATACATGTATACAAAACATCACATACACTGATTGTACTAAATACATGTATACAAAACATCAAATACACTGATTATACTAAATACATGTATACAAAACATCACATACACTGATTGTACTAAATACATGTATACACAACATCACATACACTGATTATAATAAATACATGTATACAAAACATCACATACACTGATTATACTAAATTCATGTATACAAAACATCACACACACTGATTATACTAAATACATGTATACAAAACATCACATACACTGATTATACTAAATACATGTATACAAAACATCACATACACTGATTATACTAAATACATGTACACAAAACATCACATACACTGATTATACTTAATACATGTATACAAAACATCACATACACTGATTATACTAAATACATGTATACAAAACATCACATACACTGATTATACTAAATACATGTATACAAAACATCACATACACTGATTATACTAAATACATGTATACAAAACATCACATACACTGATTATACTAAATACATGTATACAAAACATCACACACACTGATTATACTAAATACATGTATACAAAACATCACATACACTGATTATACTAAATACATGTATACAAAACATCACATACACTGATTATACTAAATACATGTGTACAAAACATCACATACACTGATTATACTGAATACATGTTTACAAAACATCACATACACTGATTATACTAAATACATGTATACAAAACATCACATACACTGATTATACTAAATACATGTATACACAACATCACATACACTGATTATACTAAATACATGTATACAAAACATCACATACACTGATTATACTAAATACATGTATACAAAACATCACATACACTGATTGTACTAAATACATGTATATAAACATCACACACACTGATTATACTAAATACATGTATACACAACATCACATACACTGATTATACTAAATACATGTATACAAAACATCACACACACTGATTATACTAAATACATGTATACACAACATCACATACACTGATTGTACTAAATACATGTATATAAACATCACACACACTGATTATACTAAATACATGTATACACAACATCACATACACTGATTATACTAAATACATGTATACAAAACATCACATACACTGATTATACTAAATGCATGTGTACAAAACATCACACACACTGATTATACTAAATACATGTATACAAAACATCAGGTACACTGATTGTACTAAATACATGTGTACAAAACATCACATACACTGATTATACTAAATACATGTATACAAAAGATCAGATCATATTACCAGTGAACAAGTATGCTAAACCATCGAGCAACACACCAAACCATATGAGGATTTGATGACATCAGTAGACAAACATTCGCTGGTATTGCCATGTAAAAGGATTCACGGGCTTTGTTAAATAACTCCAGGGAATTGCTCAGGGAGGGGGACGGAAGCGAACACGAAAAAAAATAAATGATGACAGAAAGACAATATTTCGGAATGACAAATTGAAGGATATGTAGAGACCCAGGCTTTTACACACAACCAACAGAGCTGAAAGGATATGGTTAACACTTCTTTAGTGCCGTGCCCGAATGACTCTTCACGGAATTACGGAAAAGAAAGACGAAGAGTATGGAACTGTTCCAGTGCCATAAATCATGACTGACCGAACTTCAAACCTTTAAAATTCCAACTGAATTGTTTTTGATAATAATCATTAAAATTTCTCGATCCCTTGCAAAGACCCACTCGCCAGCAAATCCTTGACAAAACCTACAATCAATATAAAATGCAAAGCTGAATTCGTCTGAATGAATAGCGCAGAAAAGCATGAAAAATAATCAATAACAATAAAAAATTTTAAAAAGCACCGAACCACCAGTTAATTGTTATGTTTGAGACATGAATTGAACTGCAGGATTCCACGCTCAAGCCCGTGGATTTCACATCCATTCACACAGCCAGCCTGGTTAACTCTTTGACTCCCTCACCCTGTCCACCAGCATCCTGCATTGTCAACCATGCTAGCAAAACAAAAAGTTAACCTTTTGACTCCCGCACCCTGTCCACCAGCATCCTGCATTGCCAACCATGCTAGCAAAACAAAATATTAACCCTTTTACTCCCGTACCCTGTCCACCAGCATCCTGCATTGTCAACCATGCTAGCAAAACAAACTGTTAACTCTTTGACTCCCTCAACCTGTCCACCAGCATCCTGCATTGTCAACCATGCTAGCAAAACAAACTGTTAACTCTTTGACTCCCTCAACCTGTCCACCAGCATCCTGCATTGTCAACAATGCTAGCAAAACAAACTGTTAACTCTTTCACTCCCTCAACCTGTCCACCAGCATCCTGCATTGTCAACCATGCTAGCAAAACAAACTGTTAACTCTTTGACTCCCTCAACCTGTCCACCAGCATCCTGCATTGTCAACAATGCTAGCAAAACAAACTGTTAACTCTTTGACTCCCTCAACCTGTCCACCAGCATCCTGCAAGCAATTTTTGTTTTGCTAGCATTGTTGACAATGCAGGATACTGGTGGACAGGGTGCGGGAGTCAAAGGGTTAATATTTTGTTTTCCTAGCATTGTTGACAATGCAGGATACTGGTGGACAGGGTGCCGGTGTCAAAAGGTTAACTTTTTGTTTTGCTAGCATTGTTGGCAATGCAGAATGCTGGTGGACAGGGTGCGGGTGTCAAAGGGTTAACTTTTCGTTTTGTTAGTATGGTTGGCAATGCAGGATGCTGGTGGACAGGGTGAGGGAATCAAAGAGTTGTTTTTGAAGTTGATGGATAGGGTTTGGGAGTCAAAGGGTTAATATATTGTTTTGCTAGCATGGTTGGCAACTCAGGATGCTGGTGGACAAGGTGAGGGAGTCAAAGAGTTAACAATTTGTTTTGCTGGCATGGTTGACATCGCAGGATGCTGGTGGACAGGTTGAGGGAGTCAAAGAGTTAACAATTTGTTTTGCTAGCATTGTTGACAATGTAGGATGCTGGTGGACAGGTTGAGGGAGTCAAAGAGTTAACAATTTGTTTTGCTAGCATGGTTGACAATGTAGGATGCTGGTGGACAGGTTGAGGGAGTCAAAGAGTTAACAATTTGTTTTGCTAGCATTGTTGACAATGTAGGATGCTGGTGGACAGGTTGAGGGAGTCAAAGAGTTAACAGTTTGTTTTGCTAGCATGGTTGACAATGCAGGATGCTGGTGGACAGGTTGAGGGAGTCAAAGAGTTAACAGTTTGTTTTGCTAGCATGGTTGACAATGCAGGATGCTGGTGGACAGGTTGAGGGAGTGAAAGAGTTAACAGTTTGTTTTGCTAGCATGGTTGACAATGCAGGATGCTGGTGGACAGGTTGAGGGAGTGAAAGAGTTAACAGTTTGTTTTGCTAGCATGGTTGACAATGCAGGATGCTGGTGGACAGGTTGAGGGAGTCAAAGAGTTAACAGTTTGTTTTGCTAGCATGGTTGACAATGCAGGATGCTGGTGGACAGGTTGAGGGAGTCAAAGAGTTAACAGTTTGTTTTGCTAGCATTGTTGACAATGCAGGATGCTGGTGGACAGGTTGAGGGAGTCAAAGAGTTAACAATTTGTTTTGCTAGCATGGTTGACAATGCAGGATGCTGGTGGACAGGTTGAGGGAGTCAAAGAGTTAACAGTTTGTTTTGCTAGCATGGTTGACAATGCAGGATGCTGGTGGACAGGTTGAGGGAGTCAAAGAGTTAACAATTTGTTTTGCTAGCATGGTTGACAATGTAGGATGCTGGTGGACAGGGTGCGGGAGTTAAAGGGTTAATATTTTGTTTTGCTAGCATTGTTGGCAATGCAGGATGCTGGTGGACAGGGTGCGAGTGTTAAAAGGTTAACGTTTTGTTTTGCTAGCATGGTTGGCAATGCTGGAAGCTGATGGACAGGGTCAGGGAGTCAAAGGGTTAACTTTTTGTTTTGCTAGCATGGCTGACAGTGTAGGATGCTGGTGGACAGGGCGTGGGAGTCAAAGGGTTAAGTTTTTGTTTTGCTAGCATGATTGGCAATGCAGGAGCATTAGAGCGCTGACGAAGATGGCGAGAACGCCATCGAAAGCTACGGAACTGTGAGTAGCGATTTTTACACTGTTGGGAGACCTTGTTCTTCAAAATCGGTAGCATTATGTCTACCCCCCAACTGTTGAAACTTCCCCTACGAAATATTAACCCTTTCACTACAGCACCCTGTCCACCAATATCCTGCATTGCCAACAATGCTAGCAAAACAAAATATTAACCCTTTGACTCCCGCACCCTGTCCACCAGCATCCTGCATTGCCAGCCATGCTAGCAAAACAAAAAGTTAACCCTTTGACTCCCTGACCCTGTCCATCAGCATCCTGCATTGCCAATCATGCTAGCAAAACAAAAACTTAACCCTTTGACTCCCACGCCCTGTCCACCAGCATCCTACACTGTCAGCCATGCTAGCAAAACAAAAAGTTAACCCTTTGACTCCCTGACCCTGTCCATCAGCTTCCAGCATTGCCAACCATGCTAGCAAAACAAAACGTTAACCTTTTAACACTCGCACCCTGTCCACCAGCATCCTGCATTGCCAACAATGCTAGCAAAACAAATTGTTAACTCTTTGACTCCCTCAACCTGTCCACCAGCATCCTACATTGTCAACCATGCTAGCAAAACAAATTGTTAACTCTTTGACTCCCTCAACCTGTCCACCAGCATCCTACATTGTCAACAATGCTAGCAAAACAAATTGTTAACTCTTTGACTCCCTCAACCTGTCCACCAGCATCCTGCGATGTCAACCATGCCAGCAAAACAAATTGTTAACTCTTTGACTCCCTCACCTTGTCCACCAGCATCCTGAGTTGCCAACCATGCTAGCAAAACAATATATTAACCCTTTGACTCCCAAACCCTATCCATCAACTTCAAAAACAACTCTTTGATTCCCTCACCCTGTCCACCAGCATCCTGCATTGCCAACCATACTAACAAAACGAAAAGTTAACCCTTTGACACCCGCACCCTGTCCACCAGCATTCTGCATTGCCAACAATGCTAGCAAAACAAAAAGTTAACCTTTTGACACCGGCACCCTGTCCACCAGTATCCTGCATTGTCAACAATGCTAGGAAAACAAAATATTAACCCTTTGACTCCCGCACCCTGTCCACCAGTATCCTGCATTGTCAACAATGCTAGCAAAACAAAAATATTAACCCTTTGACTCCCGCACCCTATCCATCAACTTCAAAAACGACCCTTTGACTCCCTCACCCTATCCACCAGCATCCTGCATTGCCAACCATGCAAACAAAACAAAAAGTTAACCCTTTGACTCCAGCACCCTGTCCACCAGCATCCTACATTGCCAACCATTCTAGCAAAACAAAAAGTTAACCCTTTGACACCGCACCCTGTCCACCAGCATCCTACATTGCCAACCATGCTAGCAAAGCAACATATTAACCCTTTGACTCCTCACCCTGTCCACAGCATCCTACATTGACAACCATGCTAGCAAAACAAAATATTAACTCTTTGACACCGCACCCTGTCCACCAGCATCCTACATTGCCAACCATGCTAGCAAAGCAACATATTAACCCTTTGACTCCTCACCCTGTCCACAGCATCCTACATTGCCAACCATGCAAGCAAATCATTGTTAACTCTTTGACCCCACACCCTCTCCACCATCATTCTGCATTGCCAACAATGCTAACAAAACAAAATATTAAACTTTTGACTCCCTGACCCTATCCACCAGCATCCTGCATTACTAACCATGCTAGCAAAACAAAATATTAACCTTTGACTCTCTGACCCTATCCATCAACTTCAAAAACAACTCTTTGACTCCCTCACCCTATCCACCAGCATCCTGCATTACCAACCATACTAACAAAACGAAAAGTTAACCCTTTGACACCCGCACCCTGTCCACCAGCATTCTGCATTGCCAACAATGCTAGCAAAACAAAAAGTTAACCTTTTGACACGGGCACCCTGTCCACCAGTATCCTGCATTGTCAACAATGCTAGGAAAACAAAATATTAACCCTTTGACTCCCGCACCCTGTCCACCAGTATCCTGCATTGTCAACAATGCTAGCAAAACAAAAATATTAACCCTTTGACTCCCGCACCCTATCCACCAGCATCCTGCATTGCCAACCATACTAGCAAAGCAAAATATTAACCCTTTGACTCCTCACCCTGTCCACAGCATCCTGCATTGCCAACCATGCTAGCAAAACAAAAAGTTAACCCTTTGACTCCAGCACCCTGTCCATCAGCATCCTACATTGCCAACCA
>JAPXFY010000013.1:88499276-88504276 GCA_030674185.1 Monoplex corrugatus | reverse complement strand
AGAGAAACACACTGTGACACACACATCAATGGAGAGAAATGTTATAGTTTGGGTTTTAAAAAAAATCTTTTCAGTTGGGGTTATGGGTGAGTATTATCTCTGCGAGTGTGTGTGCGTGCGTGTGCATGTGAGTGTGTGTGTGTGTGTGTGTTTGTGTGTGTGTGTGTTAGTGTTTGTGTTTGTGCGTGCGCGCGAGCAGGCGTATGCGCGTGTTTGACTTTTTATCATCCCTGACTGGCTATTCTGTTGTCAAGAAAAAGCGCTATTGTCCCATTGTCGACGGATGGCTAATTGTGTGTTTGTTTATTGAAGGAGGAGAGAGATAGAAGGAGAGGGAGAGGGAGGGAGAGAGAGAGAGGGGAGGGAGACAGACAGACAGAGGCAGAGACAGAGAGACAGTGACAGACAGAGACAGAGAGAAAGACAGAGAGACGAGACAGATAGATGGACGGACAGACAGACGGACAGACAGACAGCCAGACAGACAGAGAGACAGACAGACAGAAACAAACTGAGACACACACAGCAATGGAGAGAAATTCTATAGTTTGGGGTTTTAACATTTCTCTTTTCAATTAGGGTTATGTGTGAGTGTTATCTGTGCGAGTGTGTGTGCGTTCGTGTGTACGTGCGCGCGCGTGTGTGTGTGTGTGTGTGTGTGTGTGTGTTGTGTGTGTGCGTGTGTGTGTGTGTGCGCGCGCGCGCGCGCGAATGAGTGTGAATCTCTCTGTCTCTCTCTCTCTCTCTTCTGTCTTCTCTTTCTCTCTGTCCTCTGTCTCTGTCTCTTTCTCTCTGTCTCTCTGTCTCTCTCTCTCTCTGTGAGTGTGTGTGTGTGTGTGTTTATTTGTGCGTGTGCGAGCATGCGTATGCGCATGTTTGACTTTTTCTCATCGCTGACTGGCCATTCTCTTGTCAAGAAAAGCGCTATTGTCCCACTGTGAGGGATGGCTAATTGTGTGTTTGTTTATCGGAGGAACTGTAAACACTGAAGCGGAAATTTGTTTGCCTGAAAGCGACCCTTTCTCCGATAACAATTCCAGAAAATTGAATCGGCCAGAATCACGAGCTTTCTCTTCGTCTGGATATGACTTCATACTAAAAAAAAAAAAGAAAACAAAACTGTAGTTTTGCTTCTGACAAACAAAGGGTGTCTGTATGTATGAATATGTGTGTTTATGTTTATATAAACACAATGTATTAGCAAAGATTATTAAGCTGCTGCCGGTTGAAAATAGCTGACCACATTTCTCCTTTCCTGGCACAACTTCACTGGCTCCCTGTATCAAAGCGCATACAGTGACAAACTAGACACCATGTGCTACAAAAGCCTCAATAACGCAGCCCCCGATTACCTGTCAAGCCTACTTGAGATCTATGTTCCCTCACGTACCCTCCGCTCTGCCTCCGATCCTCTGACTTTTCGCTTTCCATGCACTAAGCTCAATACCTACAGTCCACGAGCCTTCTCTGTTTCTGGTCCACTCTCCTGGAACAAACTTCCTCTCTCAGTCCGTCAGCAACCTACTTTTGTCTCCAAGTCCGCTCTCAAAACTCACCTTTTCTCCTCTGCATGAAATCCTGACCTCACCCAACCCCCTCTGTAGCTTGTCTCCGCTCGGAGTGGAATCACATTGTAATATATATTTGTATATAATGTGCTCTCTATAATTTTCCATTGCTTTTATTCTTTTTCCCCATTTATAGCCATGTGTGAGTGTGTGTGTGCGTGTGTGTGCGCGCGTGCGTATGTGTATGTTCAGCGCTTAGATTTGATTTCTATCAAGATTTTGCGCTATATAAATATTGTAATTAATTATTAATTATTATTGAATCTTTTGGAAATGTAGGCAATATGGTGGCGTGGTTAACCCATCTGAATTATAACTGAAAAGTTGTCGGTTCCAGCTCCATCAGTACAACCAAAAGATGATTCTGGAAGTGAAGTATTTAACCGGTTCCTTGCTATAACTGGGTGTGTTTAGGCTCAGTGGGTCTTCCTCCGGTGTCTGCTGAAGAGACAATGGACTCATTTTTACTTCAAGACGTCTCACTCTGGATGATTTAACACAAGAACTGATTCCTCAAACTCACTGTGAATTTCTCACAAGCTGAAAGTTAACTCTGCTTCATTCAGCTGGAATTTGGTCAACAAGATATTAGAAATTTAATTCTTATACAACTATCTTGAAAAGACACTATTCTAATGCAAGTACCTTAAAAAGATTAAAACAAAGTAAATGTTTCATAAATGCCTAAAAGATTAAAACAAAGTAAATGTTTCATAAATGCCTAAAGATAACAAGTAAATGTTTCATAAATGACTAAAAGATTAAAACAAAGTAAATGTTTCATAAATGTCTAAAATAAAGCAAAGTAAATGTTCATAAATCAAAAATTAAAACAAGTAAATGTTTCATAAATGTACTAAAAGATTAAACAAAGTAAATGTTTCATAAATGCCCTAAAAGATTAAAACAAAGTAAATGTTTCATAAATGCCTAAAAGATTAAAACAAAGTAAATGTTTCATAAATGACTAAAGATTAAAACAAAGTAAATGTTTCATAAATGCCTAAAAGATTAAAACAAAGTAAATTTTCATAAATGACTAAAAAGATTAAAACAAAGTAAATGTTTCATAATGCCTAAAAGTAATTAAAACAAAAGTAAATGTTTTCATAAATGCCTAAAAAGATTAAAACAAAGTAAATGTTTTCATAAATGACTAAAAGATTAAAACAAAGTAAATGTTTCATAAATGCCTAAAAGATTAAAACAAAGTAAATTTTCATAAATGACTAAAAAGATTAAAACAAAGTAAATGTTTCATAAATGCCTAAAAGATTAAAACAAAGTAAATGTTCCATAAATGCCTAAAATATTAAAACAAAGTAAATCTTTCATAAATGCCTAAGTGCTTCAAGAATTTTTTCCATTATCGTTTATTTCCCTCTTGTCTGTGGCGTGACCACCACAATTTCCTAGAGTAATGTTTACGAAAATCGCCACATATGTTGCTGGAAATCAATTGTATATTCTACACGAAGATTGAAGGAGCTGTGACTTAAGTGACAATTATCAGAAATCTAACGTCTGAAGTCTAGTGAAAATCATCAGGCAGGCATTTCCATTACATTAACGATAAACTGTTGTGTATCAGACGGCAGATGCACATCAGAAATAATTTAAATAGCCGGCAGAATATGCCAAGCCAAAACAGCATTCAAGAAGATGACAATCATTCTTACCAACAAATGCCTATCAATTAACATCAGAAAGAGAGTCTTGAATGTTATATAGAACCAATACTGTTATACGGTGTGAGGTGTGGACAGTCAACAAACAAAGCCAGAGCAAGATTGAGGCAGCCGAGATGTGGTTTCTCAGAAGAATGTTGAGAGTTCCATGGACAGCAAAGAAAACAAACGAGACAGACCTTGATGGAGGTAGACACAAGAAGATCATTGATAAGAAGATTAGGAAAAGACAAGCAACATTTATAGGCATTTTATGAGGAAGGGGAATTGAGCACCTGGTCACAACGTGAAAAGCTGGAGGGAAAAGAACACCAGGTAGACCCAGGGAGAAAATATTGGACGGACTTGCAGGGTGGCTGAGGACACAGAGGGTGGAAATGTACTTGGGGCAACGAGGGATAGATACATATGGAGGGCCATGATCGCCAACGCCATGCTCCAGGGCACATAATGAAGAATATTTACTAAAAACGCCATTATGTTGTTGGAAATCAACTGTTTATTCTACACAAAAACAGGAGTTGTGGCTTAAATGACAATCAGAAGTCTATTGTCTGAAGTTAATGAAAGTCATCAGGCAGGCATTTCCCTACATTAACGATGAACTGTTGTATATCAACAAACTTGTAACGAAGGAAAAACCTTTCTATTGCGGATTGTAAAAACATGCACAAGCAGAGAGTTTTCTTGTTTCAGCCATATAGGCGTTATAGGAGTCTGACGAGGGTTCGTGAATCGATCAGGCCTAACAAAAAGTAAGTGAAATTCCTTGATGGATAATATTCGTTTAGGCGTGTATATGTGTAAATTATAATAAGATTATGCCTATTATAATTTCTCAAAAACAATGGCCATAAAAGTTTAAAAAAAGTATATCCCCCGATTATGACAAGCTTCTGTATAGAGTTTTTAAAGCTGACGATGGAGGCACACGGTACAGTTTTCAGCCTGTTAACAAGCCCAGTGACATGTGATTGATCACCAAGTGATTAATAGGCAGGAAAAGCTGTCGAAACTGTCGACTTTCTTTGGTAAATAAACGGCCTTTTAATAGCCTCAAATATGGAGAACCGAATAGACCGGAAAGGATTTACTTTTAAATGCCTTTGCACGGCGCAGTTAACTGTTGTTGTTGTTGTTTTTTAAACGGCTGCATATAGCTGGGATTTTTTCTGGTTTCTTTTCAATCATGCAGAAGCTGTTTCACAGTGTTGTTTGTTTGTTTGTTTTCTTAAGATGTTTGCATGTTTGTTTGAACTTTTTGTTTGAGCTCATTACTCACTCTGTTGTTTGTTTGTTTGTTGTTTGTTCTTTTTCTTTAATTTTGTTTTCTTACCACTTTTTTTTTTAATGATCTCTCTTCTCTTTCGAGTAGATTTTCACGTGTCGACAGGAGAAGCGTTCTGTGTGTGTGTGTGTGTGTGTGTGTGTGTGGGTGTGTGTTGTGTGTGTGTGTGGTGTGTGTGTGTGTGTGGTGTGTGTGTGTGTGGTTGTGTGTGTGTGTGTGTGTTGTGTGTGTGTGTGTGTGTGTGTTGTGTGTGTGTGTGTGTGCGTTTGTGTGTGTGTGTGTTGTGTGTGTGTTGTGGTTTTTGTTGTGTGTGTGTGTGTGTGTGTGTGTGTGTGTGTGTGTGTGTGTGTGTGGGGTGATGTCTATACATAAAGACAGTATCAACATAGTGGGATATACACACTAACATGATCTAAACATTGTCACATTATCAAAAATAACAGCAGATATCATGTG
>JAPXFY010000013.1:88489276-88494276 GCA_030674185.1 Monoplex corrugatus | reverse complement strand
CCCCCCCCCCGTTCTCTTTAAAAAAAACTGTTTACATCCCATTTGATCATCTTGTGCCGTTTGTGTTTTATTATCCTCTCTTTTTCTACTCTTTGTTCTTTCACATACATACGCACATACGAATCCTGTTCATATGTACACACACACACACACACACCACACACACACACACACACGCGCGCCGCACACACACACAACATAACATGCACACACACACACACAATATATATATATATACTATATTATATATATATATATTTATTATAGATTAGTAGTAGATAGATAGATAGATAGATAGATAGATAGATAGATAGATAGATAGATAGATGGATAGATATAATAGATAGATAGATATGATATAGCGCTTAATTGATTTATCAAGATTTGCGCTATACTAAATATTGTAATTAATTATTATTATAGATAGATAGATAGATAGATAAAGATAGATAGATAGATAATAGATAGATATGATGATAGATAGATAGATAGATAGATAATATAACAGATGATGGATGATGGACGACGGACGACAGATAGATAGATAGATACAGAGAGAACAGAGAGAGAGACAGACAGAGAGAACAGAGAGAGAGGTAGATATAGTTGTTTTTCTGAATAACTCTCTCTCTCCTCTCTTCTCTGTCCTGTCTGTCTCTCTCTCTGTCTCTGTCTCTGTCTCCCTCTCTCATTCTCTCTCTCTCGTTCTCCCTCTCATGTGCCCCTTTTCCAAACATGCTCTTTATAATGTTATTCTTTACGACACTTTCATGTTTGCCAGACTTTCACAAAGTTCTAATTCCATCAAACCTAAATTTAATCAGAAATTGGACACACGGAAACGAGAACACAAACACAAACATCTTTATAAATCTTTCTTTTTATGATCGGTATCAGTGTATAGTATACACACCTACATCACATGCGTGCATAGGCACCAGGATTACAACCGTAGAGGACGGAAAACGTGAAATATATGCCTTGGCAAGAGATACATACATATTGTGTGGATTTGGTCTCCA
This sequence comes from Monoplex corrugatus, assembly GCA_030674185.1. Classification (NCBI taxonomy): domain Eukaryota; kingdom Metazoa; phylum Mollusca; class Gastropoda; order Littorinimorpha; family Ranellidae; genus Monoplex; species Monoplex corrugatus. Next base: position 88,493,254 of record JAPXFY010000013.1, on the reverse strand, counting down.
CAAAAAAACACACAAAAACCCACCTGCATGTCTAGATGATCCTAATGAACATGTCGCTAAGAACTAGGAGCGTGCTGTATCATTTTCAGGAAATGTCATTTCATGACGTCAGCAACCAGGAAGGTCAAGCTGACCTCCGCTGTTTTGTCTCGTTATGGACGTAATGATCAAAACCTGGAAAGGCGTGAAGAAGCTGGCCCTGCATTGAATGAGAAACAGACAGACAGACAGACAAACAGACAAACAGAGACATACAGAGGAGAGAGAGAGAAGAAGAGAGTAGAGAGAGAGAAGACAAAGAGGAGAAGTGAGAAGAGAGAGAAGAGAAGAGAGAGAGAGAAAGGAGAGAGAGAGAAAGAGAGAGAGAGAAAGAGAGAGACAGAGACAGAGAGAAAGAAAAAGAGAGAGAAAGAGAGAGAGAGAAAGAGAGAGAGAGAAAGAGAGAGAAGAAGAAAAAGAAAGAAAGAGAGAGGTGTGTGTGTGTGTGTGTGTGAGGGAGAGAGAAAGACACTGAGAGAGAGAGACGAGAAAGAGAGACAGAGAGAGAAAAGAGAGGCAGACAGAGAGAGAGAGAGAGAAAGAGAGAGAAAGAGAGAAAGAGAGAGAGAGCGACAGAGAGAGAAAGAGAGAGAGAGAGAAGAGAGAGAGAGAGAGAAAGAGAGAGAGAAGAAGAAAAAGAAAGAAAGAGAGAGTGTGTGTGTGTGAGGGAGAGAGAGAGACAGAGAGAGAAAAGAGAGACAGACAGACAGAGAGAGAGACAGAGAGAGAAAGAGGGACAGACACAGAGAGAGAAACAGAGACAGAAGAGAGAGAGAGAGAGAGAAAGGGAGAGAGAGAGAAAGACAGAGATAAAGAGAGAGTTTGTCTCTGTCTCTCACTCTCTCTGTGTCTCTCTTTGTCTCTGTCTCTGTCTCTGTCTCTCTCTCTCTCTTCTCTCTCTCTCTCTTTTCCTCTCTCTCTCTCTCTTCTCTCTTCTCTCTCTCTCTCTTTCTCTCTCTGTCTCTCTCTGTCTCTCCTTTTCTTCCTCCCCCCATCTCTCTCTCTTCTATCTCTCGCTCCTCTCTCTTCTCTTTCTCTCTCTCTCTCTCGCTCTCTCTCTCTCTCTCTCGTTCTCTCTATCTCTCTCTCTCGCTCTCTCTCTCTCTTTCTCTGTCTCTCTCTGTCTCTCTCTCTCTCTCTCTCCCCCCTCTCTCTCTCTCTATCTTGTCTTCCTGCCTCTTCCCAAACATGCTCATTATAACCTCATCATCATCTACACTTTGATCTTTTCCAGCCTATGACAAAGTTGTGAGTCCATCAAACCTGCACCAGATATCCAACACACGGAAAAGAAAACACAAACAGCTTAATGATCTATCGTCTTGTTATTTTGTGTTCATCATACACACTTACAAGTACATTATACGAGCGCATTGGCGCCAGGTTTACAACCTTCCAGGATGGAAAGCCTGAAGAATAGGCTTATGCCAGAAGCAGGTAACATATTTTGTGGACAAGATCTCCATAAATACTTTAACCCGTTACTCCACACAAATCCACCGCATTATTGTCAAGCATGTAGCATAGCAACACTAAACCTTTACCACACACGCCCACCAGATTATGTGTTATCAAGCATGGTAGCATAGCAAACACTTAACCCTTTTACTCCCACACAATGCCCACCAGCATTATGTGTTGTCAAGCATGCTGGCATAACGAAAACTTAACCCTTTGGCTTCCTCACCCTATCCTCCAGCTTAGATAGGGTGAGGGAGCCAAAGGGTTAAGTTTTTGTAGTTGGTGGATAGGTAACATTTGTAGGCCATTTTATGAGGAAAGGGGAATTAGAGCACCTGGCCACAACAGGAAAGCTGGAGGGAAAGAGAACACCAGATAGACCCAGGGAAGAAAATATCGGACGGACTTGCAGGGTGGCTGAGGACAGACAGGGTGGAAGATGAGCTTGCGACAACAAGGGATAGATACATATGGAGGGCCTTGATCGCCAACGCCATGGGGCAGGGTACATGATGATGCTGATGATAGATATGGTGGGCGGGAGGCAAAGAGTTAACGTCTGGCCGCTCCTGATGAAACAGGTCGTTAAGAGTAAGGAGCGCTTGGACCGTTTTCTGGAACTATCGTTTGATGAGGTCAGCGGCCAGGAAGGTCAGAGTGGTCCGCGCCGTTGTCTGGGTATGGGCATAATGCTTAATGGAGGACATGGCTGTCACAACATGTCTTTTAGCGTATCACAAGTTGGACAAGCAGGTAGAAATTCGGCGTGCTTTAAATGAGAAAGAGAACAAAGAAAGAGAGAGAGAGAGGAGGGGAGAGAGAGAGAGGGAAACAAACTTACAGACAGAGAGAGAGAGAGAAGGGAAAGAGAGAGAGGGGACACACCTACAAGAGAGAGAGAGAGAGGGAGGAGAGAGAGAGAGAGAGAAGAAGAGGGAAGAGAGAGGAGAGAGAGAACAGAGAGAGAGAGAGAGAGAGAGACTTCAGATGGTTTATTCATACAGACCACAGCCCCTCAGAAGGGGAATACACATAATTATGCATTCTCACAATCATATAAACATTAACTATGCTCCAATGCGGCGAGAGACAGAGAGGGAGAGAGAGGCATAGAGACAGACAGGAAGGGAGGAGAAGTGCAGAGAAGAAGGGAGACAGAGAGAAGATAAAGAGGAGAGAGATCAGAGAAAGAGAGAGACAGACAGAGACAGAGACAGAGAGAGAGAGAGACAGAGAGAGAAGAGACAGAGAGAGACAGAGACAGAGAGAGACAGAGAGAGATAGAGAGAGACAGAGAGAGACAGAGACAGAGAGAGACAAGAGACAAGAGACAGAGACAGAGACGAAGAGACAGGGACAGAGAGAGACAGAGAGACAGAGAGAGAAAAGAGAGAGAACAGAGAGAGACAGAGAGACAAGACAGAGAGACAGAGACAGAGAAGAGACAGAGACAAAGACAAAGACAAGACAGAGACAGAGAGACAAATGACATGAGACAGAGGAAGAGACAGGACAGAGAGAACGAGCGCACGAAAATGTTTATGAAACATCGGCGTGGACCTCGATTAAAAAAAAATCAGGATTGCGAGAAGGGCAGGGGAGAAGGGAGTGGAGTGCCGGCGATTAGGAATTGGGTTGGCATATTCATCTCACATTCGTATCGTAATAATCACTCATAAGGAAGATTAAGGAAAAGACAAGCAACATTTATAGGCCAATTTATGAGGAAGGGATTTGAGGCACCTGTCAAAAAGGAAAGCTGGAGGGAAAGAGAGCACGTTAGACCAGGAGAGAGTCGGACGATTGCAGAGGCTGGGATGAGGAGGTGGGGGAGATGCTAGGACAACGGAAGGTAAGATGTTGAATCCATGTCGCCAACACCAGCGCAGGGACCTGATATATATGATATTGTTATCGTAATATCAACCATAATTAAAAAAAAGAACAAGAACGCGTATTTAATACAACAAGACAAGACAGGCGCAAATTTTCGCCCAACTGACCTTTGTCAAGCGTAAAATCATTCCTTTTCTCACACACTGGACAGAGCAGCAGGGAATGTTTCAGTCCTTTTTTTTTTTCCTAATTTTTGTATCTGGTGTTTTGTTTGTTTGTGATCTTACGCTGGACAAAGGCAGTTGGCTGAAATTTTGCGCCTGTCTTGTCTGTTGTATTAAATACGCGTTCTTATTCTTTTTTTTTTTTTTGGTTTTTTTTTCGTGTTTTTTCTGGTTCCTGTTTGCTTGAATGCAAGCAGTCACACTTGTTTTGGACGTCATAATATGCTCTCTATAATTTTCCATTGCTTTTATTCTTTCTCCCCATTTATAGCCATGCGTGTGTGTGTGTGTGTGTGTGTGTGTGTGCGTGTGTGTGCGTGCGTGCGGTGTGTGCGTGCGTGCGTGTGTGTCTGTTTCAGCGCTTAGATTTGATTTTATCAAGATTTTGCGCTATATAAATATTGTAATATTGTATTGT
>JAPXFY010000013.1:88481776-88486776 GCA_030674185.1 Monoplex corrugatus | reverse complement strand
GAGACAGAGAGACAGACAGACAGAGAGGCAGAGACAGAGAGACAGACAGACAGAGAGGCAGAGACAGAGAGACAGACAGACAGAGAGGCAGAGACAGAGAGACAGACAGACAGACAAGACGGCAGAGCAGAGAGACAGACAGACAGAGAGGCAGAGACAGAGAGACAGACAACAAGAGCAGAGACAGAGACAGACAGACAGAGAGGCAGAGACAGAGAGACAGACACATAGAGCAGAGACAGAGACAGACAGACAGAGAGGCAGAGACAGAGAGACAGACAGACAGAGAGAAGACAGAACAGACAGACAGACAGACAAGAGGCAGGCAGACAGACAGAGAGGCAGGCAGGCAGAAACAGACAGATAGAATGGGGGGAAACTCAGTATGTTCGTATAAGAGTTCAAATAATGAAAGATTTGCACAAACTTACGAAACAGTTTATAACTTACAACTTCTCCTTCTTCTTACGTTTACCGTCAATAAATTATGGTCATGCCGAGACTGGCGATCAATGTTGCCGTGATGTGTGATTTTGTTTTTTTTTTTGTTTGTTTTTTTTCCCTTGCTTCTGCCGGTTGCTGCAGTGGGGGGGTTTGGTGGTAATGGGGAGTTGTTCTGATGTAAATGACTGTGTAGACATTTGCAGTATATCGTATGGCTCCAGAATTTATCAAACGGCGTCTCCACGCTGCAGACCTTGCAGGCCAGTTACTCCCACGTCAGCCCTCTAGAAGTCCTTAGAAGTTTTTACATTGCTCACAGCTCATAAACAAACATCTATTATTACAGGATCGCAGAGAAAGAAAGAACAAGATGAGCAGAGAGAAGAGAAGAGAGAGAGAGAGAGAGACAGACAGACAGCAGACAGACAGAAGATAGACAGGACAGACAGACAGAGAGGAGAGAGAGAGAAGGAAAGGAGAGAGAGACAGACAGATAGAGAGAAGAGAGAGAGAAGGCAGCAGAATGAGAAGAGAGAGACAGACAGACAGTGAAGAGGAGAGAAGAAAGAGAGAAGACAGAGAGAGGAGAGAGAGAGAAGGAAAGGAAGCAGACAGACAGACAAGAAAGAAGAAAGGAAGAGAGAGAGAGAGAGAGAGAGAGAAGGAAAGGGAGAGGGAGAGACAGACAGAACAGACAGACAGGACAGTGAAGGAGAGAGAGAGGAAGAGAGGAGAGAAGGGAGAGGAGAGACAGACAGACAGACAACAGACAGACAGTGAGAGGAGAGAGAGAGAGAGAAGGAAAGGGAGAGGGAAGAGACAGACAAACAGACAGACAGACAGTGAAGGAGAGAGAGAGAAGGAAAGGGAGAGGGGAGACAGACAGACAGACAGAGAGTGATAGGAGAGAGAGAGAAGGAAAGGGAGAGGGAGAGACAGACAAACAGACAGACAGACAGTGAGAGGAGAGAGAGAGAAGGAAAGGAGAGGGAGACAGACAGACAGACAGACAGACAGTGAGAGGAAGGAGAGAGAAGAGAAGAAAAGAGGCAGACAGACAGACAGACAGGAGAGAGAGAAGAGAAAATGAAACAGACAGACAGACAGTGAGAGGAGAGAGAGAGAAGAAAGGGAAACAGACAGACAGTGAGAGGAGAGAGAGAGAGAGAAAAGGGGGAGAGAGACAGACAGACAGACAGTGAGAGAGAGAGAGAGAAGGAAAGGGAGAGGGAGACAGACAGACAGACAGTGAAGAGAGAGAGAGAAGAGGAGGGGAGACAGACAGACAGACAGACAGACAGAGAGAAAGGGAGAGGGGGAGACAGACAGACAGACAGACAGAGGAGAGAGAGAGAGAGAGAGAGAGAAGGAAAGGGAGAGGGGGAGACAGACAGACAGAGAGACAGACAGAGAGAGAGAAGGAAAGGGAGAGGGACAGACAGACAGACAGACAGACAGAGAGACAGACAGACAGAGAAGGAAAGGGAGAGGGGGAGACAAACAGACAGACAGGCAGAGAGACAGAGAGAGGAGAGAGAGAGAGAAGGAAAAGGAGAGGGACAGACAGAGAGACAGACAGACAGAGAGACAGACAGACAGAGAGAAAGGGAGAGGAGGAGAAAGACAGACAGACAGACAGACAGACATACAATGAGAGCAGAGAGAGAGAGAGAAGGAAAGGGAGAGTGGGAGGCAGACAGACAGACAGACAGACAGACAGAGGAGAGAGAACGTCACGTTCCCTGCCTCATGACGTTAGCGATCATGGCCCTTCGTACGAATCTAATCCTTGTCACTGCATGTACATCTCCCGTCCTCTCTGTCCTCAACCGCCCTGCAAGTCCGCCCAATGTTTTTTTTCCCTGGGTCTACCTGCTGTTCTCTTTTCCTCCAGTTTTCCTGTAGTGACCAGGTGCTCTAATTCCCCTTTCCTCATAAAATGGCCTATGTTGCTTGTGTTTTCCTAATCTTCTTTATCAAAGATATTCTTGTGTCTGCCTCCTTGAAGACTGTCTCGTTTGTTTTCTTTGCTGTCCATGGAACTCTCAACATTATTCTGAGAAACCCCATTTCAGTTGCCTCAGTTTTGTTCTGGCTTTGCGTGTTGACTGTCCACGCCTCACAACCGTACAGCAGTATCGGTTCTATATAACATTCAAGAACTCTCTTCCTGATGTTAATTGATAGGCATTAGGACTTTAGGCCTCCTTTGTTCGCCTGATGGCTCCGACGTACGATACTGAGGGCATTTTCTAGGTATACAGCTATGCTAGAACCACCACACACTGTCCTGATAGACACCATAGCCAGTTGGTCTGGAACTGCTTATTCGTCTGGAAAAATCTGAATTATCGGGCAGCTAACCTCCACATCTACTTTGAGACAAGTTGATAAGTTCAAATATCCGGGAACAGTCATCTCACCAGAAGGCAGATGCACATCAGAAATAGCCAGCAGATTCGGCCAAGCCAAAACAGCATTCAAGAGGATGAAAAGCATTCTTACCAACAAATGCCTATCAATTAACATCAGGAAGAGAGTTCTTGAATGTTATATAGAACCGATAACGTTATACGGTTGTGAGACGTGGACAGTCAACACACAAAGCCAGAACAAGATTGAGGCAACTGAAATATGGTTTCCAAGAAGAATGTTGAGAGTTCCATGGACAGCAAAGAAAGCAAACGAGACAGTCTTGATGGAGGCAGACACAAGTAGATCACTCATAAGGAAGATTACTAAAGGACAGGCAACATTTATAGGCCATTTTATGAGGAAAGGGGAATTAGAGCACCTGGTCACAACAGGAAAGCAGGAGGGAAAGAGAGCATCAGGAGACCCGGGAGAAAATATTGGACGGACTTGCAGGGTGGCTGAGGACAGAGAGGGTGGAAGATGTGCTTGCGAAACAAGGGATAGATACATATGGAGGGCCATGATCGCCAACGCCATGCGGCAGGGCACATGAGGGTGATAACCCCCATATCTGAAGACCATCCGTCACCTGCAACCTGCCACCCATTGTGTTGGGGATGGTCACCCCGCTTCCGATTTGGATTTAGTCTTTCCTCAGATTCAGCTACAGCAATATGAGAGTATGATACTGTTTGAGTCTGCTGTGTTATTTGTATTCATATTTTCATATTCATATTCATGTCTGTTGTCACGGTGGATATACCGTGTGAAACTTGAAATGCTCTCCCCTTTTAGAGGGCGTCGCAGCGGTGCAGTGCCACCATTTCTTTTTTTTTTTTATTTTTTTTTTTTTTTTTGACCAAGACTTAACCCTAAGAAAGGAAAGGACTGATTGGCTTTCAAGGGGAGGAACCTGCCAAATTAACCTATTTCTCCAATGTTAATCAATGACAAGTAAAAAATCCCCCAGTCCCGCACAAATCATGGAATCGACTTTAATAGAGAAAGAGAGTGACAGAGAGAATGAGAGAGAGAGAGAATGGGAGAGAGAGGAGAGAGAGAGAGAGAAGTTAGAGACAGAGACAGAGACAGAAGGAGAGAGAAATATGTCACAAACACCATATAAACTATCTCTCTCTCTCTCCCTCTCTCTTTCTCTCTCTCTCATGCACACACACACACACACACACACACACACACACACACACACACACACACACACACACACACACACAACACACACACACACACACAGAGTCACAGAAGGGAGGCTTTTGGATACAAGAGTTACGACCATAACTTTAAGCCAGTGACAGAATATGATGGTGTGTTGTGGTGCCTTGGTCGACTCCAGTATTATGTCAGGCATAAAACAGAATTGATGTCTGTTTCAGAGCCACAGAGGTCTTTTAGCGTTCTGGTAAGTGAGATGCTCCATAATCTTGTTTATATGTGTTTGTGACATATTCTCTCTCTTTCTGTCTCTGTCTCTGTCTCTAACTCTCTCTCTCTCTCTCTCTCCTCTCTGTCCGACTCTCTCTCTCTCTCATTCTCTCTGTCACTCTCTTTCTCTCCTCTGTCTGTCTGTCTCCTCTCTCTCCCTCTTCCCCCTCTCTCTCCTCTATCTCTGTCTCTCTGTCTGTCTGTCTCTCTGTCTCTGTCTCTCTCCCTCCCTCTCTCTTTCTCTTTCTCATGCACACAACACACACCCCACACACACACACACACACCACACACACACACACACACACACACACACACACACACACACACACACACACAACACACACACACACACACACACACAACAACACAACACACACCATACACACACACACACACACACACACACACACACACACACAACACACACACACACACAACACAACACCACACAGCACCCGCAAAAAACGAGAAGTCGAGTCAAAAAACGGAGGAAAGAGAAGCAAAAAGAAAGAGGAGAGCAGAGAAAGAGAAGGGAGAGAGAGAGAAGGGAGAGACAGAAAGAGAAAGAGACAGAGAGAGACAGGGAGGGAGAAGAGAAGAGAAGAGAAGAGAGGGAGAGAAGAGAGAAAGAGAGACAGAGAGAGAGAAAGGAGAGGAGAGAGACAGAGACAGAGGCAGAGATAGAAAGACAGAAA
>JAPXFY010000013.1:88471776-88476776 GCA_030674185.1 Monoplex corrugatus | reverse complement strand
TGTCTGTCTGCCTGCCTGTCTTTGTGTGTGTGTGTCTCTCTCTCTCTCTCTTTCTCTCTCTCTCTCTCCCTGTCTCTCTCTCTCTATCTATCTTTCTATCTATCTATCTTATCTATCTATCTATCTATCTATCTATCTATCTGTCTGTCTATCTATCTATCTATCTATCTGTCTTTCTATCTATCTATCTATCTATCTATCCATCTATCTATTTATCTATCTATCTATCTGTCTATCTATCTATCTATCTATCTATCTATCTATCTGTCTATCAATCTATCTATCTATCTAGCTAGTTAGTTGGCTGTATATCTATCTATGATTCTATGCATATATCTGTCTGTCTATCTATCTATCTATCTATTCATCTATCTATCTATCTACCTTTCTATCTAATCTATCCTAATCTAATCTCTCTCTCCTCTCTCTCTCTCTCCCTCTCTCTCTCCCTCTCTCTCTCTCTCTCCCTTTCTCTCTCTCCTCTCTCTCTCTCTCCCTCTCTCTCTCCCTTTCTCCCTCTCTCTCCCTCTCTCTCTCCCCTCTCTCTCCCTCTCTCTCTCCTCCCTCTCTCTCTCTCCCTCTCTCTCTCTCCCTCTCTCTCTTACCATCCCCTTATCCCCATCTCTGTCTGTCTATGAACTCACCACTACCTGTCAAACGTTTCTATATTCCTTAACACTTGTCAGACTGCAAGGGGCGAGGAATGAGGACAATCTGGCAGAGTGATCTCCCTTGTTGTACAAGCCGTAAGTCTTTGATCCCTGTTCATGGCTTCCTTTGTGTTTTCCTGATCTCTGATCTTCCGTCGTCATCGCTTTGATCTGCATGGGTTTATGCTGTTTTTTGGGTCTCGTCAGACAGACAGGAATTGTTGCCATGCAGTCAACATAATGTACATACAGGGGTGTGTGCAAAAGTAGGTATACAGTATCACATCATTATCATAATGCTTAATTCATTAAAATTATTAGCACAATAAGTTAGTTGTCTTATTTTCGATATTTCAAGGTTTTCGCACGCAAGTCGCGCACTGTTAATGACTTGATTCAGTTCATCTTGCAGGCTTGTCAAGAAATTGATACTGATAAAGATCTTTGTGCTACAGTGTGCATGAGTGTCCGCTCTCGATTAGAGGAGTGTGTGAATACCGACGGCAAGCAGTTTGAGTATCTGAGGAATTAAGGCTGTGCTTGTTTTTACATGTATATGCAATATTCATTTTGTTTGTATAATAAATGCAATGAGTATTGTACGTGTTTTCTTTTTTTTCATAACTGTATACCTACTTTTGCACCCCCCTGCACTTGGTTTATGCCATGTTTAAGTCTCGTCAGACAGACAGGAATTATTGTCATATATATATTTAACGTTCAGCAAATTAAAACGAAACAATCAACTGTGAAAATTGGATGCTGTTCATGTTCATGACAATTGCTGGGGAAACGCCGAGGAGGTCAAGATCATTCGTAACATCAGCTTTCAGAGTCAGGGTTCTGCCTTGTCCACTTCGAAGGTTGACACGGTCGCTGAGGCTGGCAGACAATATGTCACCCAGGGGAGTGGGACACCTTGTTTGCATTCGAAGGCCGTGCCCGATCAGTCTCAGTCGGCGTTTTTGAAGCGTCTTGCTCAATATTGTTGCCATGCAGTCAACATAATGTACAGACATGGTTTATGCCATGTTTAGTTCTCGTCAGACAGACAGGAATCGTTGCCATGCAGTCAACATAATGTACAGACATGATTTATGTCATCTTTGGGTCTCGTCAGATAGACAGGAATTGTGGTCATGCAGTCAACATAATGTACATAAATGGTTTATGTCATGTTTAGGTCTTATACATGGTTTATGTCATGTTTAGGTCTTATACATGGTTTATGTCATGTTTAGGTCTTATACATGGTTTATGTCATGTTTATGTCTTATACATGGTTTATGTCATGTTTAGGTCTTATACATGATTTATGTCATGTTTAGGTCTTATACATGATTTATGTCATGTTTAGGTCTTATACATGATTTATGTCATGTTTAGGTCTTATACATGATTTATGTCATGTTTAGGTCTTATACATGGTTTATGCCATGTTTAGGTCTTATACATGGTTTATGCCATGTTTAGGTCTTATACATGGTTTATGCCATGTTTAGGTCTTATACATGGTTTATGCCATGTTTAGGTCTTATACATGGTTTATGCCATGTTTAGGTCTTATACATGGTTTATGCCATGTTTAGGTCTTATACAAGATTTATGTCATGTTTAGGTCTTATACAAGATTTATGTCATGTTTAGGTCTTATACATGATTTATGTCATGTCTAGGTCTTATACATGATTTATGTCATGTCTAGGTCTTATACATGATTTATGTCATGTCTAGGTCTTATACATGGTTTATGTCATGTCTAGGTCTTATACATGATTTATGTCATGTCTAGGTCTTATACATGATTTATGTCATGTCTAGGTCTTATACATGATTTATGTCATGTCTAGGTCTCGTCAGACAGACAGGAATCGTTGCCATGCGGTCAACATAATGTACATAAATGGTTTATGGCATGTTTATGTCTTATACATGGTTTATGTCATGTTTAGGTCTTATACATGATTTATGTCATATCTAGGTCTTATACATGGTTTATGTCATGTTTAGGTCTTACACACGATTTATGTCATGTCTAGGTCTTATACATGATTTATGTCATGTTTAGGTCTTACACATGATTTATGTCATGTTTAGGTCTTATACATGATTTATGTCATGTCTAGGTCTTATACATGATTTATGTCATGTCTAGGTCTTACACATGATTTATGTCATGTCTAGGTCTTATACATGATTTATGTCATGTCTAGGTCTTATACATGATTTATGTCATGTCTAGGTCTTATACATGATTTATGTCATGTCTAGGTCTTATACATGATTTATGTCATGTCTAGGTCTTATACATGATTTATGTCATGTCTAGGTCTTATACATGATTTATGTCATGTCTAGGTCTTATACATGATTTATGTCATGTCTAGGTCTCGTCAGACAGACAGGAATTGTTGCCATGCGGTCAACATAATGTACATACATGGTTTATGGCATGTTTAGGTCTTACACATGGTTTATGGCATGTTTAGGTCTTACACATGGTTTATGGCATGTTTAGGTCTTACACATGGTTTATGTCATGTTTAGGTCTCGTCAGACAGACAGGAATTGTTGCCATGCGGTCAACATAATGTACAGACATGATTTATGCAATGTTTAGGCTTTGTCAGACGGATAGCAATTGTTGACGTGCAAGTCAACATAATGTACATACAAAACTGATGTAGAGCAGGTGGTAGGAGATTCGTTGAAGGGAAAAAAAATCCTTATCACTGTGAATGTTCTGTTGTTTTTTCAACAACAATTTACAGTTCGTCACACTCATTACAGCGAGACAGTCATGTAACAAGCTACAAAGGTATTTAACACATTATATGATTTGACGGTTTGTTAGTTGGCTGATTGGTTGGTTGGTTGGTTGGTTGGTTGGTTGATTGGTTGGTTGGTTGGTTGGTTGGTTGGCTGGTTAGTTGGTTGGTTGGTTGGTTGGTTGGTTGGTTGATTAGTTGGTTGGTTGGTTGGTTGGTTGGTTGGTTGGTTGGTTGGTTGGTTGGTTGGTTGGTTGATTGGTTGGTTGGTTGATTCGTTGGTTGGTTGGTTGGTTAGTTGGCTGGTTGGTTGGTTGGTTGGTTGGTTGGTTGATTGGTTGGTTGGTGTTTGGTTGGTTGGTTGGTTGGTGGTTGGCTGGTTGGTTGATTGGTTGGTTTCTTGCTTGTTTGTTTTTTGTTTGTTTGTTTGTTTGTTTGCGTGCTTGCGTGCTTGCTTGCTTGCCTGCTTGATTGTTTGCTTGTTTGTTTGCTTCCTTGCTTCCTTGCTTGCTTACTTGCTTGCTTGTTTGGTTAGTAAGTTTGTCACTCGGTTGATTAGGGGGTGGATGGTTGGTTCGTTATTTAGTGATGGCATATCAATGACAACAAAACTTCCATTCCCGCCAAATTCCTACCACTGACTTCATATAAAGAAGGAGAAGTGAAATTACTGACTGAGCTTTACGCCAATACGCTTTTTCTCCGTCTTTCATCAACACTTTTTTTTTCCTCTGAAGTCAACTCTTTTCCTTACGAAACACAAACCAACTACTTGTACTGTAACAGTAAGTTAACATTAAACATTCTCAAACCAGAAGAACAAGAAAACCAATTTAAGCGCGTATCCAATAAGACAAAACAAAACAAGCGCAAATTTTCGGCCAACTAGCCTTTGTCAAGCGCGAACGCACGGTGGGTAATTTCTTACCCACTGGACGAGGCGGCAGGGAAGTTTTTAGTCCCGTTTTTATTATCCATTGTTTGGTGTCTGTGATCTGTCTGTGACCGTGCGTTCGCGCTTGACAAAGGCTAGTTGGCCGAAAATTTGCGCTTGTTTTGTTTTGTCTTATTGGATACGCGCTTACATTGGTTTTCTTGTTCTTCTGGTTTGTGTTTTCTTGCGCGCGGGCAGTCAAACTTGTTTTGGATCCATTAAACATTCTGCACCAACACTGATCAGCTATCTATCAAAGCCATTTATAAGTTGACTTCAGTCACGTAATTTAAACAGGGAGAGAGGTACAGAGGGTTGAGTGCATGTCGAAAAGTCAGTGCAGTTATTAGAAATGAATGGAACCGCAGCTGTCGTTGATAACGGATTTCTTTCTCCTGACGACATTGTTTTCTAGTTATTACAAATTGCACTCCATAGACAAGGAGAGGCCATGGGGCTGGCTATGTGTTTGTAGTCGAGAGCTACGGAGAATGGGGGTGGGGGCTCGGATGGTTGTAAATGCGATTATTTGTTTACATTTTCTGATGGGATGAAGGAATATAGTTTACATAAATACATGGGTCAAGTCCGTGTGAATGAGTGTATATCTTTAATCACGCAACAATCTTTGTGAGTGGAGACATCTTG
>JAPXFY010000013.1:88461776-88464276 GCA_030674185.1 Monoplex corrugatus | reverse complement strand
TACTTTTCGATACATATTAAAAAAGATATGCCGGATTTCAATCATGCCAAACAAAAACACAAAATTTATACATTTACAATTACATGTTTATGACACATACAAAATAACTAAACACACAGTGGGACGATACCAAGCAATTCTTCAATTTAAAAAGAGTGTGTGCGTGTGCTTGGATGCTTGGATGCTTGGAATCACCACCATCGAGGCAGTGCAACGCAGGGCAGCCCGCTTTGTAAACAACAAATATCATCGATACGCAAGTGTCCAACAAATGATCAGGGAACTAGGATGGACACCGTTACAGAGCCGTAGGACGATCGCACGGCTCGCCATGCTATGTAAGATCCGGTATGGGTTGGCGTATGTTGATTTTGGAAAAGCTCTTGTGTCTGATGGAAAACCAAAACTTAGGGCTTGCAACATCACGAGACAGAAGATCTCACTCCCAACAGCTCAACCGCTTACAGTGTGTTCGGGACTACCGACAGAACTCATTCCTGCCACGTACCATCCAGGAGTGGAATGAAATCTTGACAGAGGCTGCTGTGTCATCAGAAACTCTTGACCTATTTAGGGCAAGAGTTTGCAGCCTCCTACAATAATTTTTTTCTTTTTTTTTTTTTCGTCTGCCCCCCCCCCCCCCCCCCCCCCCCCCATTAGTGTCAGAATAATCAAACTGGTTGATTGTGGACACTGAACGGATGAAGATGAAGATGAGTTCTTTATATTTCAAGCTCAGTCTCAAGAAATCAGAAACACCTTCAGAATGCTGAACAACTTGTGAAGGTCCCCTCAGTTTCAGTTACAGTTTCTCAAGATCACGTCTCCACGCTCCACATAAATTCTGTATGTACTGGTGTCATAGATACCATGTGATGGGGAAGATCCAAAATGATCATGGCCCAAACCTCAAGCCTGCAAATAAACCTAACAGATGGCCAGGCCCTGAGGTCATACCTAACGTATGAATGTTGTATCTTATACTAGTATTTGTATCCACTCACTGCAATATCAACACTGTCTTTATCCATCCCACTTATGGCTCAGAATTCTGCAGAATAACAGAAAGTGACCTTACCAAACTATCAGCCTTCTATACAATCTTCTGGATCGAACACAGTCTTGAACCAACATCTGCTTGGTTAATGTAATCAAGACAGTACGGAAACCATCATCAGGAAACCACGATAGAGATGAATTTGGCAAATCATCTTCAGAGAGCAGATAACATCACCCTGGTTGCTTTTCGCTGGATTTCACTTTCACTGCTCCAGTGAGAAGACGTAAAAGAGGAAGACACAAGAACACTTGGCAATGAAAATAAAAGACCTCAATACCCTGAAATACATCTGGAGTTCCGTACAGAGGTTGGCCAACAACAGACACTGGTGGAGAATCTTCGTTGCTACCCATATGCCAATGGCATAAAGAGCAATAAGTAAATAAGTGTACTACTGAAGGTGTTGAATGACGAGACATGTTTAAAAAAGAAAAGAAGGGGAACTGGCAATCAGGTAGAAATGACGGAGACAGGACAATGACAATAGATTCTTGTGCATGTCTGCAATATGTTGTTTCGAGTGGCATAATTTTATAAACATTATTCTTCAAATGTTTAACGTATTTTTTCCCCCGCTTGTCTTTCAAAATATAAATACAAACTTAGGAAAAGAGTGACAACAAAAAGACTTGAAAACCTACAACTGGAAAACACTTTATAGGATAATATCACTAGATTCTAGATTATCTGTTGTACAGCTAGTCCCTGCTTTTCTACCACACACACACAAAAAGCGAGGTAACAGAAAAGAAGATCAGAAAGAAAGAATAATTATGTGTGGGTCCAAGACAGGAGAGGCCTTTAATTTCAAACCAGCATTTCATCACTGTAAACTGAACTCTGAAAAACTGACCACCTAGACACGTGATATTTTAGACATGTCACAAAAAACTGACCACCTAGACATGTGATATTTTAGACATGTCACGAAAAACTGACCACCTAGACATGTGATATTTTAGACATGTCACAAAAAACTGACCACCTAGACATGTGACATTTTGGACATGTCAAGAAAAACTGACCACCTAGACACGTGATATTTTAGACATGTCACGAAAAACTGACCACCTAGACACGTGATATTTTAGACATGTCACGAAAAACTGACCACCTAGACACGTGATATTTTGGACATGTCAAGAAAAACTGACCACCTAGACACGTGATATTTTAGACATGTCACGAAAAAACTGACCACCTAGACACGTGATATTTTAGACATGTCACGAAAAACTGACCACCTAGACACGTGATATTTTAGACATGTCACAAAAAACTGACCACCTAGACACGTGATATTTTAGACATGTCACAAAAAACTGACCACCTAGACACGTGATATTTTAGACATGTCACAAAAAACTGACCACCTAGACACGTGATATTTTAGACATGTCACAAAAAACTGACCACCTAGACACGTGATATTTTAGACAT
>JAPXFY010000013.1:88446776-88454276 GCA_030674185.1 Monoplex corrugatus | reverse complement strand
GTCTGTAGTGTTGGTATCAACTGTCTGTAGTGTTGGTATCAACTGTCTGTAGTGTTGTCTGTAGTGTTGGTATCAACTGTCTGTAGTGTTGTCTGTAGTGTTGGAATCAACTGTCTGTAGTGTTGGTATCAACTGTCTGTAGTGTTGGTATCAACTGTTTGTAGTGTTGGTATCAACTGTTTGTAGTGTTGGTATCAACTGTCTGTAGTGTTGGAATCAACTGTCTGTAGTGTTGGTATCAACTGTCTGTAGTGTTGGTATCAACTGTCTGTAGTGTTGGTATCAACTGTTTGTAGTGTTGTCTGTAGTGTTGGTATCAACTGTCTGTAGTGTTGGTATCAACTGTCTGTAGTGTTGGTATCAACTGTCTGTAGTGTTGGTATCAACTGTTTGTAGTGTTGGAATCAACTGTAGTGTTGGTATCAACTGTCTGTAGTGTTGGAATCAACTGTCTGTAGTGTTGGTATCAACTGTCTGTAGTGTTGGTATCAACTGTCTGTAGTGTTGGTATCAACTGTTTGTAGTGTTGGTATCAACTGTTTGTAGTGTTGGTATCAACTGTCTGTAGTGTTGGTATCAACTGTCTGTAGTGTTGGAATCAACTGTCTGTAGTGTTGGTATCAACTGTCTGTAGTGTTGGTATCAACTGTCTGTAGTGTTGGTATCAACTGTTTGTAGTGTTGGTATCAACTGTTTGTAGTGTTGGTATCAACTGTTTGTAGTGTTGGTATCAACTGTCTGTAGTGTTGGTATCAACTGTCTGTAGTGTTGGTATCAACTGTCTGTAGTGTTGGTATCAACTGTCTGTAGTGTTGTCTGTAGTGTTGGTATCAACTGTCTGTAGTGTTGGTATCAACTGTCTGTAGTGTTGTCTGTAGTGTTGGTATCAACTGTCTGTAGTGTTGTCTGTAGTGTTGGTATCAACTGTCTGTAGTGTTGGTATCAACTGTCTGTAGTGTTGGTATCAACTGTCTGTAGTGTTGGTATCAACTGTCTGTAGTGTTGGTATCAACTGTCTGTAGTGTTGGTATCAACTGTCTGTAGTGTTGGTATCAACTGTCTGTAGTGTTGTCTGTAGTGTTGGTATCAACTGTCTGTAGTGTTGGTATCAACTGTCTGTAGTGTTGTTTGTAGTGTTGGTATCAACTGTCTGTAGTGTTGGTATCAAATGTCTGTAGTGTTGGAATCAACTGTCTGTAGTGTTGGTATCAACTGTCTGTAGTGTTGGAATCAATGTCTGTAGTGTTGGAATCAAACATCTGTGGTGTTGGAATAAATTCATTATGAATTATCCCTGTTTCGTTTACTGGCTGGCTGACTGGCTGGCTGGTTGACTGACAGGTTGGCTGGCTTGTTGGCTGGCTGGCTGGTTGGCTGACTGACTGGCTGGTTGGCTGGCTGCCTGGCTGGTTGGTTGGTCTGCTGGCTGGTTGGCTGACTGACTGGCTGGTTGGCTGGCTGGTTGGCTGGCTGACTGGCTGGCTAAATGGCTGACTGGCTGGCAGGCTGGCTGGCAGGTTGGCTGACTGGCTGGCTGGTTGGCTGACTGGCTGGCTGGTTGGCTGGTTGGCTGGCTGCCTGGCTGGTTGGTTGGTCTGCTGGCTGGTTGGCTGACTGGCTGGCTGGTTGGCTGGCTGGTTGGCTGGCTGACTGGCTGGCTAAATGGCTGACTGGCTGGCAGGTTGGCTGACTAAATGGCTGGCTGGCTGGCTGGCTGGCTGGCTCTCTCGGCAGAGCTTGGTAGACACTCTACATATCATGTCTTCAAGTCAATCATACCCCCGCAAGATACAAACTGGTTTATTCGCTTCCATTTTAGTTTTCCTATTATTCTGGTGGTGTCAGTGTTTGATACATCTGTTCCCATCCCCACCCCCCCACCAAACCAAACCCTGTCATTTCAAGATCTTGCCAAAGCATAAGGTTTTGTGCGAGCTCAAGGAGTCTGTCACACAAAAAACTATTGGCAGATATAGATTGAGCGTATATGGAATTGTCCGAGTGGTATGAATCCCTCTTGGGTTATCTCAACTTTCTCTTCTGACTGTTGACTGACAAATCGGCTGTCACTGGAATCTCTAAGGAGACCAAGTTGGAGCGGTAAAATGATTGTTTTGTAGGTTATGAACTTTTCGTGTGAGGCATTGCTAAAGAAAGTTACTTCGGTTTTGAAACCATGAAAGTGTAGTGATTAAGATGAGCGTGAGGAGTGAGACAAGGGTTAAACTAACAGGCTGTCAAATGTTTTTGGGTTTTTCCTCCTCCTCCCTACATAATAATTATGATAATTACAATATTTATATAGCGCAAAATCTTGATAAAAATCAAATCTAAGCGCTGATCAGACACACACGCACGCACGCACACACATGCACACACATGCACGCACACACACACACACACACACACACACACACACACACACACACACACACACACACACACATGGCTATAAATGGGGAAAAAGAATAAAAGCAATGGAAAATTATAGAGAGCATATTATACACAATTATATATTACAATGAGATCTCCCCCCCCCTCCCACTTCCAACAACACAAACACAAGTCTCTCTCAATGTTTTAGAGACTTCTTACTACAGAAGTGTCAGTTTCAGTTTCTCAAGATGACGTCTCCACGCTCAGAACGAATTCCATATGCACTAACGTCACAGGTGCCATGTGTGTGGTGATCATGGCACAAGCCTTAAACCTGCACATAAACGCATAAGCTGGCCAGATCTTGAGGCCCTACCCATACTATATTTTACCTAGTCTATATTTTATATTAGTATTTTATCAGCATATCACTGCAATAATCTTGGTTACATGTAAATGACATGTTTATGTGTGTACCTTACCTTCAAAAAAAGGAACATAATTATGTGACCTCCCGCCACGAAATCAGTCTTAACTCGCAGTCAGTCGAACAGCACTAGGAGCTGAAAAGGTGACTGAGGGTCTATCTGGGGTGTTTTGACTTTTTCTCAAATTTGATTTCTGTAGACTGTAATCTATCCCCCACAGAAATTGTTTTCTTGAAAAAATATTATCAATCAATTTAAATCGGTATTTTGATACACTGATCGCAGCAGAAAGAACGCAATTTCCTACCAAAAGTAACTATTTTTGTGTCTTATTATGAACCGTAACCTGTACAGTACCCGCACACGTAATATACTGATGTAAAGCTCTTTGGTGCACCTTTCAGATAATGACAGCGAAAATTAGAAACAAACTGGGTCAAAGCCACCAAATAAAGAAATTTAAAGGAAAATGTGTAGGAGAGCACACAAAAACTTTAGAGGTCGTTTTCTCAAAATGGCCGTCATACAACTTAATGACTTTAAACATACATAATTTCTCTTTTTTTTTTTAGTACAAGCTTTATTCAAGTACCAAAATAATCAGCAGAATGTACACTTTCCAGTGATATGTATATCTCAAAATACCCGAAATTCTAGTTAAGACTGATTTCGTGGTGGTGGTGGGGGGGGGGGGGGTCACATATATATAAAGTAAACAAATAGATAATTAAAGGTCTGAATTTTATGATGTGGCTCACATGGGAGTCGAACCCACGATCCCCGCTTTATCAACACGGCGCTCTAACCAACTTAGCTAAAGGGCCGCACAGAAACGCTACCGAAGTTAGACGTCTATCAGTGTTGTGCAGTGAATATCATTTTTTGAATGTATCGTTGAAAAATTCATTAATGATGTGGAGAAAAAATTGAGCTATGTAATCGGAATAAAAATCTCATCAACACAGCATGCAATTTGGAAAGATACAGCTTGGTGATTCTCGTGTGTTTTATTATTGAGATTAAAATGCTGTGTTAGACAGTGACATACAAATCACACTTAATTCACGTTTGTGACATACAAATCACACTTAATTCACGTTTGTGACATACAAATCACACTTAATTCACGTTTGTGACATACAAATCACACTTAATTCACGTTTGTGACATACAAATCACACTTAATTCACGTTTGTGACATACAAATCACACTTAATTCACGTTTGTGACATACAAATCACACTTAATTCACGTTTGTGACATACAAATCACATTTAATTCACGTTTGTGACATACAAATCACATTTAATTCACGTTTAATGTCCAAAGGCTGTTCAGAAAAAAATTAGCTCACTTTCGGGTTCTCTCTTTCTTTCAAACAATTTGTAGCTTTGCCCAGAGGAAAACTGAAACAAACACAACACGATCAAATCAAAATGACAAAGACAGAGAGAGAGAGAAACCAAGGGAGAGAGAGAGAGAGAGACAGAGAGAGAGAGACAGAGAGAGACAGACAGAGAGAGAGAGACAGAGAGAGAGAAGAAAGAGAGAGAGACACAGAGAGAGACAGAGAGAGAGAGAGAGACAGAGAGAGAGACAGAGAGAAAGAAAGAGAGGGAGACAGAGAGAGAGACAGAGAGAAAGAGACACAGAGAGAGAGAGACAAAGACAGGGACAGAGAGCCAGGGAGAGCCAGGGAGAGAGACACAGAGAGAGAGAGACAGAGAGAAAGAGAAAGAAAGAGAGAGAGAGAGCGAGAACAGAGAGAGAGAGAAAGAAAGAGAGAGAGAACAGAGAGAGAGAGAGAAAACAGAAAGAAAGAGGGAGAGTGTGTGTGAGAGAGAGAGAGAGAGAGAGAAACAGACAGACAGACAGACAGACACAGAAAGACAAACTTGACAGTTCGTCTGCTTTATTTGTGGCCAGATAGACAGAAAGATATTTGAACCTGTGCTGTATAATTGTGTTTTTTACAAAAGCTGGTATGTTTGCCCTGACTGATTCTCTGGCACTGGTCATGGACACAAGTAAACGTGGCTTGTCTGGTCTATAGTTCAGACAAAATATCCGTCTGTGGCATATTAGAGATTGTGATGAAATTCCGTAAGGAAGATAGGGACAGATGTAACAGGCTAGGAGAGGTATGCTGGCACTACAAGTAAAAGTCCAGGAAGCCTTGTATGTTTGGGTAGAACATATAGATATATTCTACGTAATATCCGTTGCAAGCATTTTTCGCTTCTTACAGACATGCCACATCTTCAGCTTTTTTCCGAAATGCACCTTTGGAAAACTAAAACAAAACCAACATGAGAGAGAGAGACAAAGAGAGAGAGAGACAGAGACAAAGAGAGAGAGATAAAGAGACAGAGACAGAGACAAAGAGAGAGAGATAAAGAGAGAGAGACAGAGACAAAGAGAGAGAGATAAAGAGAGAGAGACAGAGACAAAGAGAGAGAGATAAAGAGAGAGAGACAGAGACAAAGAGAGAGAGAGGGAGAGAGAGAGATAAAGAGAGAGAGAGGCAGAGACAAAGAGAGAGAGGGACACAGAGAGAGACAAAGAGAGGGAAACAGAGACAAAGAGAGAGAGAGAGATAAAGAGAGAGAGACAGAGACAAAGAGAGAGAGAGATAAAGAGAGAAAGAGAGACAGAGACAAAGAGAGAGAGGGAGAGAGAGAGATAAAGAGAGAGAGAGGCAGAGACAAAGAGAGAGAGGGACACAGAGAGAGACAAAGAGAGGGAAACAGAGACAAAGAGAGAGAGAGATAAAGAGAGAGAGACAGAGACAAAGAGAGAGAGAGATAAAGAGAGAAAGAGAGACAGAGACAAAGAGAGAGAGAGGGAGAGAGAGAGATAAAGAGAGAGAGAGGCAGAGACAAAGAGAGAGAGGGACACAGAGAGAGACAAAGAGAGAGAGACAGAGACAAAGAGAGAGAGATAAAGAGAGAGAGACAGAGACAAAGAGAGAGAGAGATAAAGAGAGAAAGAGAGACAGAGACAAAGAGAGAGAGAGGGAGAGAGAGAGATAAAGAGAGAGAGAGGCAGAGACAAAGAGAGAGAGGGACACAGAGAGAGACAAAGAGAGGGAAACAGAGACAAAGAGAGAGAGAGAGATAAAGAGAGAGAGAGAGAGAGACAAAGAGAGAGAGAGATAAAGAGACAAAGAGAGACAGAGACAAAGAGAGAGAGAGGGAGAGAGAAGAGACAGAGACAAAGAGAGATAGAGAGGGAGAGAGAGAGACAGAGACAAAATCAGAGAGAGAGAGAGAGGAGCGAACTAGCTAGCGAGATAGAGCGAGAGAGAGAGAGAGAGAGGGAGGGAGACAGACAGACAGACAAACAAACAGATAGACAAGACAGACAGAGACAGACAGTCGAACAGGCAGACAGAGAGACAGAGAGAGGGAGGGAGACAGACAGACAGACAGACAAACAGATAGACAAGACAGACAGAGACAGACAGTCGAACAGGCAGATAGAGAGACAGAGAGAGGGAGGGAGACAGACAGACAGACAGACAGACAAACGGATAGACAAGACAGACAGAGACAGACAGTCGAACAGGCAGATAGAGAGACAGAAGGACTAAGGAATCAAATGTGATGATGTGTGAATATTTACTTATCATAATCTGTTATTGAACTTAAAGTCTATACTGTGAAAAAAAAGCGCTTAGATTTGATTTATATCAAGATTTTGCGCTATATAAATACTGTAATTATTATTGTTATTAAGAAAAAAAAATCACCCCATTTTCATATCCACACAGAGAAGTTAAAAAATCGTTTGCCTTGAACGACAGTATTCTATAACTATAGCCATTGGCAGAATGGAACAAACCTACAATAATTTTTAAAAAATCAATGTCGTCCTGATTTGTATTGTTAGATTATCAAGCACAATACAAAAAGGACGTGTTGTCTTTTCACTGATAATGTTTTGATCATTTATTAGTGAACTGGTATAAAAAAATTGATTGATTCTTTGATGTCTGGTATATTTTTATATTTGCTGTTATTATTAATCCATGTTATTTTCGGCTGTATTCTACTCATTCATATAATTATAATTATGCAACCTATTATGCATGTCTAAGGAAAGTATTAATGTTACTCAAATATTTCCCAAGACCAAGTCATAAAAATTGTATACAGAAACACACAGAAAGAGAAAAGAGACAGAGAGGAGGGGTGGGAGAAAGAGAGAGAGAGAGACAAAGAGAGAGATAGACAGAGACAAAGAGAGACAGAGAGAGGGAGAGAGAGAGACAAAGAGAGAGAGACAGAGACAAAGAGAGAGACATATAAAGAGAGAGAGACAGAGACAAAGAGAGAGAGAGAGGGAGAGAGAGACAAAGAGAGACAGACAGAGACAAAGAGAGAGAGAGAGATAAAAAGAGAGAGACAGAGACAAAGAGAGAGAGAGATATAAAGAGAGAGAGACAGAGACAAAGAGAGGGAGAGAGAGACAAAGAGAGACAGACAGAGACAGAGAGAGAGAGAGAGATAAAGAGAGAGGGGACAGAGACAAAGAGAGAGAGAGATAAAGGAGAGAGAGACAGAGACAAAGAGAGAGAGACAGAGATAAAGAGAAGAAACAGAGACAAAGAGAGATAAAGAGAGAGAGACAGAAACAAAGAGAGAGAGAGGGAGAGGGAGAGAGAGATAGACAAAGAGAGAGAGACAGAGACAAA
>JAPXFY010000013.1:88426776-88441776 GCA_030674185.1 Monoplex corrugatus | reverse complement strand
AAGATAGCTAGTTTAACTTTCGTTCTTGGTCTTAAGTTTTTAAATGGGTTTGGAAGTGGTCTTTGCCTTATATGCATCGTATTTTCTATTTGTGACCTCCCACCACGAAATCAGTCTTAACTAGCATTTCGGGCATTTTGAGATATACATATCACTGGAAAGTGTACATTCTGCTGATTATTTTGGTACTTGAATAAAGCTTGTACTCAAAAAAATGTAGAAGTTGTGTATATTTAAAGTCATTAAGTTGTATGACGGCCATTTTGAGAAAACGGCCTCTAAAGCTTTTGTGTGCTTTCCTACACATTTTCCTTAAATTTCTTTGTTTGGTGGCTTTGACCCAGTTTGTTTCTAATTTTCGCTGTCATTATCTGAAATGTACACCAAAGAGCCTTCCATCAGTATATTACACGTGCGGGTACTGTACAGGTTACGGTTCATAATAAGAGACAAAAATAGGTTCTACTGGTAGTAAATTGCGTTCTTTCTGCTACGATCAGTGCATTAAAATACCATTTTTTAATTGATTGATAATATTTTTTTCAAGAAAACAATTTCTGTGGGGGATAGATTACAGTCTACAGAAATCAATTTTGAGAAAAAGTCAAAACACCCCAGATAGACCCTCAGTCACCTTTTCAGCTCCTAGTGCTGTTCGACTGACTGCGAGTTAAGACTGATTTCGTGGTGGGAGGTCACATTTGCTTTTAAGGCTTGTTTCATTTCTATAGTAGGGAGTTAGGAGCTGGCAGCTATGCAAGCTAGTGGCAGGGCAGGCTGTCCAAAGGAGAGATGAAGACCAGAGTGGGACTATGAAGCTGTAAATATCAGCAGATCTGTCTCTCAGGTTGTTTGTCTTCTATCTTTTTCTCTTTCTGTCTGCCTGTGTGTGTGTGTGTGTGTGTGTGTGTGTGTGTGTGTGTGTGTGTGTGTGTGTGTGCGTGTGTGTCTGTCTCTCTCTCTCTCTCTCTCTGTCTCTCTTTCTCTCTCTCTCTGTCTCTCTTTCTCTCTTTTTCTTTCTGTGTCTCTCTTTCTCCGTGTCTCTCTCTCTCTTTCTTTCTTTCTTTCTCTCTCTGTCTCTGTTTCTCTCTCTCTTTCTCTCTCGCTTTCTGTCTCTCTCTCTCTCTCTCTCTCTCTCTCTGTCTCTATCTCTCTCTCTGTCTCTCTCTCTCTGTCTCTCTCTCTCTGTCTCTCCTCTCTCTCCCGCCTCTCTCTCTCCCTCTCTCTCTCTCTTTCTTTCTTTCTCTGTCTCTGTCTCTGTTTCTCTCTTTCTCTTTCTCTGTCACTCTTTCTTCCTCTCTCTCTCTCTCTGTGTATGTCTCTCTATCTGTCTCTCTGTCTGTCTCCCTGTTTGTATGTCTGTCTGTCTTTCTGTCTCTCTCTCTCTCGCTCACTCGCTCTTTCTCTTTCTTTCTCCCTCCCCCTCTCTCTGTCTCCCTCCCTCCGTTCAATGTCACGCGTACGATTGGCAAAGGTTTCTTCTAGCTTTTTCACACATGTCAGACCTCAAAGGTGGATAATCACTTCCATCAGACAGGATGATCTCCCCTGCACAGGTTGCCACACAAACGCGTTACCGCTAGTTCTGCTGGCCACATTTTTGATGGTTCTACGATGTTTATCCTCGTCTCTTTGATGTTTATGATTAGTGTCATCTTACCTGTTGGGCCTGGTCAGTAGTAGACGGGGTCCTACCTTTGCGTGGGAAGAAGCTGGCCTCTTCTTTCTCATGTGGGATTGATTGAGGATGGGCTTCAACAGCCAGCGAGTGTCGTCTGTCTACCACGATAGCTGAAGCCTGGTGAATAGTATGTACTGGGGCATAACTGTTGTTTTGTAGGAGATGGGTGTACATACGGATAGTTCAGGACTGAATTCGAGTTTTTGAATGGAACGTTTTCATCTGTTTTGGTTTTGCTTTTAATATTAACGTTAACTCTCTCTCTTTGTCTCTCTGCCTCTGTCTCTGTCTCTCTGTCTCTCTGCTTCTGTCTCTGTCTCTGTCTCTCTCTTTCTCTCTATCTCTCTCTCTGTCTCTGTCTCTCCCTGTCTCTGCCTCTCCCTGTCTCTCTCTGTCTCTCTCTCTCTGTCTCTCTCTCTGTCTTTCTGTCTGTCTGTCTGTCCGTTTATCTGTCTGTCTGTCTCTCTCTCTGTCTTTCTGTCTGTCTGTCTGTTTATCTGTCTGTCTCTCTCTCTGTCTCTCTCTATCTATCTATCTATCTCTGTCTCTCTCTATCTTTCTTTCTCTCTGTCTCTCTCTGTCTTTCTGTCTGTCTGTCTGTCTGTCTGTCTGTTTGTTTGTATGTTTGTCTGTCTGTTTGTCTCTCTCTCTGTATCTCTCTCTCTCTCTCTCTCTCTCTCTCTCTCTCTCTCTCTCTCTCTCTCTCTCCCCCTCTCTCCTCTCTTTTCTCATGTACTTCAATAGTTAAGTTTGTTGAATGTTAGGTCTACATATCCATGGTTATGAATTCGAATCCAGGCGTGCTACATTAGACTGGTCTTATAACTGCCTATCTGAAAGTATTGTTGTCCTTGTGGTGTCAATTGTGTCAATGAATAATTATAATTATCATTACAAATATTTTTGTGTGGCGTTATTCTCCAAACTCACTTAACATCAGTGCGCACGCATAATCAAACACATATTCAGACTTAACCCTTTGACTCCCGCACCCTGTCCACCGGCATTCTGCATTGTCAATCAGGCTAGCAAAACAGAAAACTTAACCCTTTGACTCCCTCAGGCTATCCACCAGTTTCATGCAGGAAGCTGGTGCATAGGGTGAGGGAGTCAAAATGTTAATTTTTTTGCAGTTGGTGGATAGGGTGTGGGAGTCAAAGGGTTAAGATTTTGCAGTTGGTGGATAGGGTGCGGGAGTCAAAGGGTTAAGTTTTTACAGTCGTAGGATAGGGTGCGGGAGTCAAAGAGTTAACAGAGGTGCATGGAGAACCCAACATGTTAGGCTAGCCAGGGTTATTCCCCTTTGTTATTGCACAGTCTGCTTCTTTGGTGGGCTTGCATACCGGTTATTTTCATACTCCTGTGGGGATGCCGGGGGCTCTTTCAGTATAAACAGTATCCCCACCTTCTGGAAATTCTGTGCTAGAAATTTCCTCTTTGTTGTCACTCCCTTTGTTTCTGCTTTGCTCCTTTGTTTTCTGTGATCTCTTCCTGTTATTTTCTGACTTGCTGATCCATTCAGCCGTAGGTATCATCATCATCATCATCATCAGGTGCCCTGCCGCATGGCGTTGGCGATCATAGACTTCCATCTGTCTCTATCTCTCGTTGCCCCTAGCATCTCCCCCACCCTCCTCGTCCCCAGCCATTCTGCAAGTCCGTCCAGCACCTTCTCCCCGGGTCCACCCTGCGCCCTCCCTCCCTCCAGCCCCCACGCCGCGACCAGGTGCTCCAAATCCCCCCCCCCCTTCACAAAATAAAACAATAAGAATGATAATACAGGTGTTACCATGTCTCCATAAGCATCAGGCACTGACATGACTTAAGGGTCATTAAACGTGCATATTTGATATTATGCAAAGGAGAAGAGTGGCAGAATGGTTCAGACGTTTGCCTGCCGATAATAGAACTCGAGGTTCCAGGGTTCGTTTCCCGTTGAGATTTCAGTTTCTCAAGATGACGTCTGCGCGCTTGGAATAAATTCCATATGCACTAACCTTAAGCCTGCACATAAACTCATGGTGATCATGGCACAAGCCTTACGCCTGCACATAAACCCATGAGCTGGCCAGGTCCTGAGGTCTTACCTAGTCTGTGTTTCACGTAGTCTATCTTTTTATGCGAGCAGTGTATCAGTCTATCATTGGAACAAATCAGACCCAAATGTCAAAAAATAGATAGAGCGTTTCGGACTGTCCTTGCAGCTCCAGGACTCTTTCTTGTACCTCTCTTTCTCTTCGGTGACTATTGTGAAAAAGAATAGAAAAAGGAAAAAAAACACCTTTTAAACTTGGATGACAATTCTCAAAAAGAATAGAAAAAAGAAAAAAAAAACCTTTTAAACTTGGATGACAATTCTCAAAAAGAATAGAAAAAAGAAAGAAAAAACACCTTTTAAACTTGGATGACAATTCTGAAAAAAGAATACAAAAGGAAAAAAAAACACCTTTTAAACTTGGATGACTATTCTGAAAAAGAAAAGGAGAAAAAAAAAAAAACAGAGTTCAGCCCCCTTGCCCTACTCTTCCACCTTTCTAAAAAAGCTGGCTTGTCTGCCCCTGATTCAATTCTCTGGCTTTAATCAAGGGGCACCAAAAAAAAAAAAAAAAAAAAAAAAAAACCTCCGTGATTGTCTGCACTGTTGTCCAGACACGGTATCCCTGGACGGCAACACTGAGAGGTTTCTGTGGTGGCGTGAGGAGGTCTGAATGACAGAGGTAAGGGGCCGGGGAGGGGGGGGGGGAGGCACGCTGGCACCACGAGAGCTGTCTAAGAAGCCAAGTTATGTTGCTGCAGCACTATAGACGTGTCCCCATGACAGATCTATGCCAGGCATTTTTCACCCCTGTTGCATGGTTCCCCTGGCCCCCAGACACTTTGAGCATTTGCCAAATGCGACTAAAGATATTGAATGAAAATGAAACAAATACAAAGAATGTATTAAATGGAGGAAAATAGCTGATGTCCTGTTTTTTTTTCTGTTTTGGTTTGTGTGTGTGTGTGTGTGTGTGTGTGTGTGTGTGTGTGTGTGTGTGTGTGTGTGTGTGTGTGTGTGTGTGTGTGTGTGTGTGTGAGTGAGTGAGTGTGTGTGTGTGTGTGTGTGTGTGTGTGTGTGTGTGTTGTGTGTGTGTGTATGTGTGTGTGTGTATGTGTGTGTGTGTGTGTTTTCAGTTCAGTTCATATTGCCTATAGCCCAGCCGACTACTAGAGCCATATCAGGACTAAATATGTGTGTGTGTGTGCGTGCGTGCATGCGAGTGTGTGTGCGTGTGGTGTGTGTGTGTGGTGTGAGTGTGTGTGTGTGTGTGTGTGTGAGTGTGTGTGTGTGGTGTGTATGTGTGTGTGTGTATGCGTGGTGTGTGTGTGTGGTGTGTATGTGTTGTGTGTGTGTGTGTGTGTGTGTGTGTGTGTGTGATGTGTGTGTGTGTGTGTGTGTTGTTGTTTTTTTCTTGTTGTTTCATTGTTTGTTGTAAAGGTGACATAAATATTCTGTTGTTGCACCAATGGCCTTTTCCGCGGGAATATCAACTAAGATGGACTAGCCACAATCACTACTTTTCTTTTTTCATTCACTTTAATCAATTTGCCTGGGGATTTTCTTTTTGTTTTATTGATTATTATTATCATTATCACTGTTATTATCATATTTATTATTGTTAGTGTTATTATCATTATTATCATTATTATTATTATTATTATTATTAGTGGTGATGGTGATGGTGGTGGTGGTGGTGGTGGTGGTATTGGTGGTGGTGGTATTATTATTATTGTTGTTACTATTACTGCTACTACTTCTACTACGACTACTACCACTGCCACTGCCACTACTACTAATACTATTACTACTACCACTACTACTTATATCATCATGATGATGTAATGGCTACCTGGCTGAACCTGTCTCTCAGTGAAAAATCATCATCACAATCATTACTATCATCATCAGCTACCTGGCTGAACCTATCTCTCAGTGAAAAATTATCATCACAATCATTATCATCAACAGCAGCAGCAGGGGCAGCATCACTATTACTCAGCCCCTTCATGAGCTACTCTGCCTCTGTTATGAGAAGGGATGAAGTCCTCTTATGACATCCGAGACGCCACCATCGTGACGATATACTGGACAAGGTCGATCACGACACTGCAACAACAACTAGAGGAATCTTCCTTCAGAGTATCACCAACTGGATCTACCCACATTCCCAGTGAGGCTTCAGGGCAGAAAGGTCGATGGCGAGCATAATCTTGTCCCTCCGCCAGCTCCAGGAGAAAAGTGGAGAGTGGGGTCAGTCGTTCTACATGATATCTATCGACCTCACCAAGGCCTTCGACCATGTCAGCAGAATGAGCCTATTCGAATTCATCAGGAGGGTCAGCTGCCCCTTCAAAGCATTTGCATTATGGTGAGCTCATTCCACGTGACAGGAAGAGAACAGTCCTAAATGATGGATCCTCCTCAGACTGCTTCAACACCAGCAGCGGAGTTAAGCAAGGCTGCGTGTTAGCGCCGACCCTCTTCAGGATTTTCTTTTCCCTCTTCCCCACGTATGCTTTCGACTGGTCCACTGATGGTGTCTATCTGCATACCAGGTCTGATGGAGAGTCTATCAACCTGGCATGACTGTGCTGAAAGATCAGAGTCAGGACGGTGTTCATCACGAACATGCTCTTCGTCGATGATGCAGCCCTCGTGACCCACAGCGAGGATGCCCTCCAGAGACTTGGCGATCGCTTTGTCGAAGCATGCAAGTAATTGTGGCTCACTATCAGCTTGAAGAAACCTTGTGAATATACTAGAAACAGAAAGCAAAGGTAAGGGGTTGGAACTAAATAGCAAGAAGACTGAAGTCATGGTTAATCAGTAAAAAACATGAAATCCCCTCCTGCAAAATAACAGCAAATGGCACAACCTTGACACACAGGTTAATAAGTTCAAATACCTGGGAACGGTCATTTCATCAGACGGCAGATGCACATCGGAAATAGCTGACAGAATCGGCCAAGCCAAAACAGCATTCAAGAAGATGACAAGCATTCTTACCAACAAATGCCTATCAATTAACATCAGGAAGAGAGTCCTTGAATGTTATATAGAACCAATACTGTTGTACGGATGCGAGGCGTGGACAGTCAGCAAGCAAAGCCAGAGCAGGATCGAGGCAGCCGAGATGTGGTTTCTCAGAAGAATGTTCCATGGACAACAAAGAAAACAAACGAGACAGTCTTGATGGAGGCAGACACAAGTAGATCACTCATAAGGAAGATTAGGAAAAGACAGGCAACATTTATAGGCCATTTTATGAGGAAGGGGGATTTGGAGCACCTGGTCACAATGGGAAAGCTGGAGGGAAAGAGAGCACCAGGTAGCCCCAGGGAGAGAATGCTGGACGGACTTGCAGAGTGGCTGGGGATGAGGAGGATGGGGGAGATGCTGGGGGCAACGAGAGATAGAAATAGTTGGAAGTCCATGGTCGCCAACGCCATGCGGCAGGGCACCTGATGATGATGATGATGATGATGATCAGCTTGAAGAAGACGAATGTCAATGCACAGGATGTCACCACTCCCCCCTCCATCACCATCCACAGCGTCATCCGTGACGCTGTAGACAGCTTTACCTGCCTGGACTCCACCATCAGTAACACCCTCTCACTCAGTGTCCAACTCGACTGACGGCACGGGAAGATAAACACCATCATGGCCAGACTAACAAAGATGACTTGGGAAAACAAAGACCTTACACAACACACCAAGATCCGAGTGTCTAAGGACTGCGTCTTCAGCACCTTACTGTATGGAAGCAAAACCTTGACCATCCACAAGAGACAAGAACGTCGGCTCTACTCATTCCATATTCAGTTCCTCAAACACATCCTTGAAATGTGCTAGCAGAACCGCATCCCACACCACACAAGATATCCCAGAGTGCTCCCAAATCCCCAGCATGTACTCCCTGCAGAGCCAACGCCACCTTTGATGGTTGGGTCATATTTGTTGCATGGAGTATGGGTGGCTGCCAAAAGACATCTTGTATAGACAGTTAATACTTACTTTTACTTATTTTTTCCTTCCGCTTGTACCGGTGGGCGTCGCGGGGAGACACAGTCGTCTGTCAGCAGCAAGGCGGGTGGCCTGGAGAAGGGACATCTCGTGAGCTCTGAGAGTATCTGCCACGGAGTCGCTCCATCGTCGTCTTGGTCTTCCTCTGGCTCTCCAGCCAGAGTATCTGGTGTTGTATGCCCGAAGAGCTGGATGGTTTAGGGGCATACGTGTGAGGTGTTCGAACCACTTGATCCTCATATGTTCGATGTGTTGTAAGATTGGTGTTGCTCCTACCATGTCTCGTATCACCTCATTTCTGATCTTGTCAGACAGTTAGTCCAGGGCACAAAAAGTGTCTGCCGCCCCTCACTCTGTTAATTGTTATTACTATTGATGCTGTTCTTGTTGTTGTCGTTGCTTAATTATGAATGAAGAAAATAGATGGCAGCTGTATTCACAGAGGTGTGATTTTATAATTGACAAATGCTGGTTAAAATTCCTCTTTGAAAAGTGCAGGTATCTTTCTTCAAACATAGGTATGATCCTATTCTTATCATTCGTCCCCGTTCAGAAACAATGTTGTATTCCTAAACTGAAGTCTGTTGATGAGATATGGTTTGATTGTGTCTGTTAAAAACAAAAACAAAAATATAAGAAATTTTGCTAAATTTTGTCACACATGAGTTAATTACCGTATCCTGTGCAACCAGGGTAATGAATGTATGACGAATGGTGTGAATCTTTTTGTTTGTTTGTAAGCTTTACAGTTATTGATGTTTTGCGTTTGTTTATAAATGTACAATATGTTGGGTTTTTTTGTTGTTGTTGTTTTTCAGAAAATAACCTTATTTACAAATATGAAAAACATATATCTGGAACTTCATCAGTCGTGATACATACACGCAGAGACAAAAAAGGACACAATGAGTCAGTGTACGTTTCTTTTTTCATTCTTAGCTCTGTTATTTTACTGTTGAAAGAAAGCAGAAGAAAAAAAGTTCTTCAGAGAATATACAACCCCTTTGCACACAAGTCAATGGATTTTACGTCTGAAAGTATTGACCCAGACGGTCTCATCACCCTTAGTCATATCAGTCTCATCAAAGACGCTGCGGTGGATCTTATAGTGGAATTGACTGCTTTGTCAGGAACATATTTCCCAGGAGAGACATTGTGCATGTATGATAGAGCTATGTTTGGTTTCGCCATAAATGTCACGTAGCCTGCCTGTGGGGGGGACACACACACGCACGCACACACACACACACACACACACACACACACACACACAACATTCCTACGCCAAGATGGCGGCATTATAACTGAACGTTTACAAAGAGGAATCAACTAGGCTAAAAATGACAAGGTCGAAACGTTGTCTCAACAAAGAAAACGCAAAGAAGACCACCCGTAGGACAGACAACACCAAGGCAGAGATACCACCACCTGCAGAGACCCCAGAAACCTCCGATCATCATGAATTACAGACCTCCAGTCGGACCCTTTCACCATCCAGGAATCAGCCGAACGTCCCACAGCTACGATCGATGTCATCATGTGGCTGCAGATGTCATGAGGCGGTAAGGGAAATCGACAATTTGAAAAATACTATACAAGAACTGTCAAAACAAATAAACAGCCTCACAACCATACTACAAACAGAGAGGAAAATCTTATTAGAAAACAACACAACGTTAAAGGAGCTGCGCGATGACAATAAGTGCCCAATACTTACGACCACCATTGCGAGCCAAACTGATTCCGCGGTCCACGGTGATTTTTCCACCATGTCACCGATGGACAAATTCACCTCCTATGCGGAATGCGCGGCTCAACCTCCAAAACTGAAAGATCAGGAAAAAACACCTAAAGGAAGGAAAAATGACGTCAAACAAAGACCAGACGCCTCTACAAAACCTCACCGTGACGTCAAAACAGCGGTATCATCTGCACATTCCAGATTGAAATCTAATATTCTTCCACGTGTCCTTATCATCCACGACTCCGTCCTAAATAAAGTGGATGGAAAGAGACTGGGCTGTTCTTACGGTTTTCAGGTGGCAACGAGAAAAATCCGTACCATCGACGACTGTAAGACAGCCATTGAAAAATCGAAAGAAGAACTGACACCTGAACCTGACTGTGTTGTTCTACATGTGGGGATTACAGATTTGAAAACAAAGGAGCCCACTGAATGCAGCATAAACCTAGAAATATGTGTGAAAATCATCAACACACAATTTCCGAAAGCAAAGGTAGTGGTCAGTCAGGTCGCTCCTGTGAGGGACAAACACCTAAACGTAAAAAGAGAGCTTCTTAATGCCCTGACAAAAGCGCGACTCCTAAAAGCAGCAAGTGTCAACTATGTCAACAATGATAATCTCCAAACTATCAGTCACACACAAGTCAGCCAGGACGACGTCCATCCAACCACCAGAGGGGCAAGCGTTCTGGCCAGAAACTTAGGGAGGCAAATCCATCAGCTCTTCTGGGAAAAACCGAGGAGGAGATCAAACCGGCAACGACATCAACAAAGACCCGGCTTCCACTCTCAATTTTTCTTCTCTCCCTGGTCATTTTAGATTCAGCCCAGATTCAGTTCCTCTTCGTTCAGCTCTCAACTATATTGTTTTACTTAATTATTTACTTGTTTACCTACTTCGTTTTTATGCTATTTGTACCTTTTGATTCCAAGTTAAATGAATATTGAATTATCTAAACTTACCATATTGTTCTAAAGTTTATCAACCGTTCCTCATGAAGACGTGTGTAGTAAGTGATATCAACATTTTTCAGTGGAACACTCGTTCCATTGTTAAAAACATCTCATATTTGAGTAACTATCTCTCTTCTAAAAACGTCCATGTCATGCTTCTACAGTCGCTGAATACCATCAAAACCAAATTACCTAAAATATCCGGTTTTTATTATCCACCAATATGTGACTCTGTAAATGACGGTGGCCGTGTACAAACAGCTATATACATTCGGGAAGGACTGAACTATTGTGAACGAACATCGCCAGTACCTAAATCTACCGCATTTATTTCATCATGTGCAATCATTATAAAATTTTCCTCATCGTTAGTTGTGAATATGGCCTCTGTATACTTACCAAGAGGCCCAGATTCTGTGAACACTGAATGGTTAAGACACTTTCAAGATCAGGATGACAAGTGGATAATTGGAGGTGATTTTAATGCACATGCCCCATTTTGGGAAAAGTATTGCACAAACATAACAAGCAACAGGTTGATCGAAAATATTGTAGATTCCAATTTATATTTACTTAACAACGGACACGTTACCCGGATCCCCGATATACCAACCCACAGACCCACAGCTATCGACCTCACTTTAATCTCACCATCCCTAGCCCCAAACGCCACGTGGCAAACAGAGGATGACTTGTTGGGATCAGATCACATCCCCATACGTCTTACCCTAAACCATACTACTAAAATAGACGCCATGCCACAAGATAGTTTACCCAAGTTTAATTATAAAAACGCAGACTGGATCAGTTTTAAGGCAATCCTTGAAAAGACAAGAACAGATCTATCTGAAGCAATGAACATAAACGACATGTACGAAGTTTTCTGTAACTCACTGTTAAGAGCTGCTAACATTTCAATTCCAAAACTTACAGTGTCGAAAATAGGAAAACATCATGGAAATGTCTGGTGGAATGAGGATTGTCAAAAGGCAGTGAACGAAAAGAAAGAAAAATACAAAATCTATTTAGCAAACAGGTCACCTGAAAATCATACAGCGATGAAAAGTGCCAACATTAAGTGTAACAGAATCATTGAGCAAGCCAAAGAACAACACTGGACGTCTTTTTGTAAATGTGAAGTAAATGACAACAAAGACATGATAAAGATTTGGGAAAAACTAAAATTAATGAAAAACGGGATTAAGTTGCCATCAATTCCAGTAAAGCTAGAAAATAACCCTTTTCCTAGCTCACTGGAAAAAGCAGAAGCTTTTGCAGACGTGTTTGCTGAGACCTGTCGTGTAGAAGGACTTCCTGTCTCTAGTAGAGACTATAGGGAACGAGAAGAAAAGAAAGATGTATATAAGGATCCTGCCTCTGATAATACTCACTACATGAATGCATCACTCACACTTCAAGAATTAAAAGATGCCATTCAGTCCCTTCCAAGTAAAAAAACGTCAGTTGGACTAGATGCAATTTCCAATGAGATGCTGAAAAATTTACCAGAAAATTTTATAATTTTGCTACATGACATATTTCAAAAATGCTGGAATAGTGGGAAAATGCCCAACAACTGGAAAGAAACGATAGTGGTTCCTGTACTAAAATCAGGTAAATGTAATACCGATCTGAAAAACTACAGGCCAATTGCATTAACATCACACGTATGTAAACTAATGGAGAAAATAATCTTAAAGAGACTGATGCACTATTGTGAAAAGAATAAAATAATACCAGTAAATCAGGCAGGATTTCGAAAAGGCAGGTCACCAGTAGAAATCCTAACAAAGCTAACTACTAACATAAAACAACAATTTGCAAGACGCCAATGTGTTTTAGCTACATTTTTTGATATAACGAAAGCATACGATCAAGTGTGGCACTCCAGATTGTTATTTAAATTTAAAAGTATTGGGCTGACAGGTCACATTTTTGACTATGTTAAGTGTTTCTTAGAAAACAGAGTATTTCAAACGAGGATTGAAAATGTATATTCCACGAAACGAATTCTTCAAATGGGTATCCCTCAGGGATCCGTTATAGCTCCCCTTCTTTTCATGATATTAATGCATGACTTACCCAGTAAAGTATCTAAGCATGTAGTTTTAGCTCAATATGCTGACGATTTATGCATGTGGATGCAGGTAAATATGAAAAGGAAAACTCCTTTGCGCTGTATTAATTATACACGCAAATGCTACCAATTAGAACTTGATAAAATAGCACGATACATGGTAGAAAATGGGTTACATCTATCCCTGGAAAAATCGAAAATAGTTTTATTTAATAATGGAGCTAACCCAGTAAATCTTCCCACTTTCAAACTGGGAGATACTCTTCTTCAGTTTAATGAGTCAATTAAATTCTTAGGAGTTTTTCTTACGGCAAAATTATCTTGGAATCAGCATATTGAATACTTATTAACCAAAGCTCAAAAAAGTTTAAATTTCTTAAAAATAGTTCGCAAACAGGCATGGGGTCAAGATTCATCAACACTTGTTCATCTTTGTAAATCGCTTGTTAGATCTAAATTAACCTATGCCCAAGAAATCTTCTTCAGTGCACCGAAACACTTAATGAAAAAACTGCAGAGCATAGATTGTAAAGGTTTCAAACTTGCACTGGGTCTTCCAATGCATGCTTCCTGTCTTCGCACATATACTGAAATCAAACTGTTGCCACTTGATGAGCAAAGGAAAGTCGCTTCTACTAAATTTTTGTTAAGACACACCACTGTAGAAAACATCTCTGAAACAGAAATTAAACTGAGATCAGATATCGACTTTCCAAAAAGAGCTAAATCAATATCTTCACAGGTCACTCTTGCAACATACACATCTGACGTCATGAAAGGTTCAGGAATTGATCTACACGTAGATCCTGTATCTATAAGACCTTCCTTTTCGCCAGTACCCAGTTGGGAACTCCAAAGAGCACAATTTGACGTACATCACACTAACTTAAAAAAAGGAGACAATGTAAACTTACTGGCAAGTCAGGTTAAATGTCATATAGACGACTTATATTCCGATCATTTGAAAATTTACACTGATGGATCAGTAATTGAAAGAAAAGCAGGCTCAGCGTTTTTAATACCTGCTCTCAAAATTGAAAAATCTTTCTACATAGGACTTGATAAATCTATCTTTACAGCTGAACTTTTTGCAATATTAATGGCTTTAAACTTTATTGATAAGTTTTCCTAGGACAATTTTTCAAACACTTTTTTGCGTGGATTCAAAATCAGTACTTCAGGCTCTTGAATTATCAAAATTACAAACAAGATCAGAAATGATTCTGGAAATTAGTCACTTGATTCATAATTTATCTTTAAGAGGCACTGATATTACTTTCTGCTGGATACCTTCTCATAGTTCTTTTCGTTATAATGATAAAGTTGACAGGGCTGCCAAACGGGGAGCTAATAACTCACCAGATTCAAACAATATCCAGCTTTCTCTCTCGTTGCACGAGAATTACACTTTAGTAGACAACTACGTCTGGAAGCAGTTCCAATTAAAACAGAAAAAGTATGATAAATGTCACATGAACTTTGAAATTAGCAAAATATTTAAGCAGCTTCATGCCAGCAGAATTATACAATCCCTTATGTATAGATGGAAACTTGATGCATTCAAAACAAAATACACCAAGAACATAGTATGTCTGTGTGGAAAGAAGATAACACATAGTCATATTCTTTCTTGCGTTAAGGTAAAACGACATATTCCAACACTATCTATGAGTACAGTTTCTGATATATTTGCCTCATCATCATTACTGTATGAATTTTTTGTTAGCCTGTCAAAAAGTCCTATAGCGAATTACCTTTAAAATGTTATTTCACTTGTTCACTGTTATGGTTAGTCAATTATTAGTTTTATTTTTTTCTTCGTTTCTTCCAGATATTTATCAATTTTGTTTGTTAGTTTGTTTAAATCGTTAATTATGGTAACATTATTTGTTAGTTTTACCTTCCCCTCTTCAAAACAGTTGTTTTCTGGATCATCTTTTCTCAAGTTCAAAATTGACAATTTTCAAATATTCTCTTCACTCCTCTTGTCACCCCCCCCCCCCCATTTTTTTTTTGTTTTTGTTTTTTTGTTGTTGTTGTTGTCTAAAATCACTTTAGTGAATAGACATTAAATCAAAGACCACCACCACACACAACACACACACACACACACACACACACACACACACACACACACACACACACACACACACACACACACACACACACACACAATGGCACAGGCAGGTCAGACGTGGAGATATTGGCAGCATGTGCTGTAGTTGCACACTGTCTCATTGTCTGTCTTTTTACATGTACATACATGGCTGTTTGTCTGTCTTTTTACATGTACATACGTGGCTGTTTGTCTGTCTTTTTACATGTACATACGTGGCTATTTGTCTGTCTTTTTACATGTACATACGTGGCTATTTGTCTGTCTTTTTACATGTACATACGTGGCTGTTTGTCTGTCTTTTTACAAGTACATATGTGGCTATTTGTCTGTCTTTTTACATGTACATACGTGGCTATTTGTCT
>JAPXFY010000013.1:88419276-88421776 GCA_030674185.1 Monoplex corrugatus | reverse complement strand
CAGTGTGTGTGTGTGTGTCAGTATGTATGTGTGTTTGTGTGTGTGCGTGCATGTGGGAGAGAGAGAGAGAAGGCGAAAGAGAGAGAGAGAGAGAGAAGGAGACAGAAAGAGAGATCGAGAGAGAGAGAGAGAGAGAGAGAGAGAGAGAGGAGAGAGAGAGAGAGAGGGGAGGGGAGAGAAAGAAACAGAACGAGATCTCAGAACTCAGAAATGTTAAAGACCACACGTATGGTTTTTAAAGTGCTAATTGCACACTTGTCATGAACTTTTTATGGCTCCAGAACAGAGGGAGAGATACAGAGAAATTCAAAGATTCCATTTTCTTAATTGTGTGGTCATTGGCCTTTACATAATATTAAAGACTGCTCAATGTGCACTTATGAAACAAGAAATAATTTCATATTGAAGAAAATCAAATTTAAGTAATTGGTCGGGCGGTTTATCAATTATCAATGTTAACATTTCTCACAAATATATTCTTCAGTTAGGCACATTCTCTTGTTTAGTTTTTTTTTTTTTTAAATAATATAGTTTGCGAAATTCTTTCTGTAAACTTTGATTTAAGCAACATCAGGGCGAGTCTGGACATTTTGGACTGTCTTTGAAATTTGCCAGGGGTGAACTGTTGTCGCAAATCACCGAGAGCTTGATGCTAGAAGCTTAATTGTTTTTCGTTCTCAACTGAACATCTACACAAGAGACATGTTTCATTCGCATTTTATGACTTTCATTGTCGTTGTGATTGTACAACAATATCATTTCTTATATATGTGTACATGTATATATATATATATAAATTCAAATACCTGGGAACGATCATTTCATCAGACGGCAGAAGCACATCAGAAATAGCCGGCAGAATCGGCCAAGCCAAAACGGCATTCAAGAAGATGAGAAGCATTCTTACCAACAAATGCCTGTCAATTAACATCATGAAGAGAGTCCTTGAATTTTGTATAGAACCAATACTGTTGTACGGATGCGAGGCGTGGACAGTCAACAAACAAAGCCAGAACAAGATTGAGGCAGACGAGATGTGGTTTCTAAGAAGAATGTTGAGAGTTCCATGGACAGCAAAGAAAACAAACAAGACAGTGAGATTCGTAGATGGCCTATCTGAAATATTCAGATAGTTTTTAAATTCTAGTAGGATTTCTGATTAAAGTATGATGTGGTCAGCAAAGAACAAAATGAAAAACTGCATAAAAGTGCTTGCTAGTAAAGCCCCATGTTGACCACTATGGGTGGTTTCGCACAATAATTTATCATCATCATGATTTTAAGCCATTTGTTTGTCAGGCGGATAAAACAGTTTTACTGACAAACACACACATTAGCAGGCACACGCACACCCGCACGCGCACGCGCAAAGAGAGACAGACGAACAGACAGACAGAGAGAAAGAGAAAAAGACAGACAGACAGAAAGAAAGACAGAAAGACAGAAAGAAGGAAAGAAAGAAAGAATTAATGAAAGAACGAAAGAAAGTAAGAAAATAAGGAAGAAAAAAGAAAGGAATAAAAAGAAAGAAAGGAAGAAAGACAGAAAGACAGAAAGAAGGAAAGGAAGAAAGAAAGAAAGAATGAAAGAACAAAAGTAAGAAAGTAAGAAAGAAAAAAAAAGAAAGGAATAAAAAGAGAGAAAGGAAGAAAGAAAGGAAGAAAGACAGAAAGAAAAAAGAAAGAAAGAAAGAGTGAAAGAACGAAAGAAAGTAAGAAAGAAAAAAAGAAAGGAATAAAAAGAAAGAAAGGAAGAAAGACAGAAAGAAGGAAAGAAAGAAAGAAAGAATGAAAGAACAAAAGTAAGAAAGTAAGAAAGAAAAAAAAGGAATAAAAAAGAAAGACAGGAAGAAAGAAAGGAAGAAAGAAAGAAAGAAAAAAAAGTAAAAAGGTAAGAAAGAAAAAAGAAAGGAATAAAAAAGAAAGAAAGTAAGAAAGTAAGAAAGAAAGAAAAAAGAAAGGAATAAAAAAGAAAGAAAGGAAGAAAGAAAGGAAGAAAGAAAGAAAGGAAGAAAGAAAGAAAGAAAGAAAGACAGAAAGAAAGGAAGAAAAGAAAGAAAGAAAGAAAGAAAGAAAGGAAGAAAGAAAGAAAGAAAGAAAGACAGAAAGAAAAGAAAAAAGAACAAAAAAAAGAAAGAAGGTAAGAAAGAAAAAAGAAAGGAATAAAAAAGAAAGACAGGAAGAAAGAAAGAAAGAAAGAAAGAAAGAAACAAACAAAGAACAAAAGAAAGAAAGAAAGAAAGTAAGAAAAAACAAAGGAATAAAAAAAGAAAGAAAGGAAGAAAGAAAAAACGAAAAAAAAATGAAAGGAAGAAGTGCAACAGACTTCTATGACGTTCCTGACAGTTTGCAGATCTATACAACGGATTGCACGAGGAGACACTTATCAGAACAATAGTCCCCGATGTCACAATTGTTGTCTCCTGATGGATGTTTTCTTCACCTGTCCTCAAAGGGGTTAAATGTTGCAAACTTTGCTCTTTCTGTGATTAGAAAAAAAG
>JAPXFY010000013.1:88411776-88414276 GCA_030674185.1 Monoplex corrugatus | reverse complement strand
CAACTTTAATGACTTTAAACATACATAACTTCTACTTTTTTTTTTTGAGTACAAGCTTTATTCCAGTACCAAAATAATCAGCAGAATGTACACTTTCCAGTGATATGTATATCTCAAAATGCACAAAATGCTAGTTAAGACTGATTTCGTGGTGGGAGTTCACATATGTGTGTGGGTGGACGAGCACGAGGTGGTTGAGACAACAAGGGATGAAGACAAATGGAAGGCCACGATCGCCAACGCCATGTGGCAAGGCACTTGATGATGAAGATGTGTATGGGCGAGAGGGAGGAGGTAATGGAAGGGGTGTGTGTAAAAGATGGGGGGTGGTGGTGATGGCGTATACGTGATAAAATAATGTTCGAAATAATTGTTTGTTGCACATACACAGACACACCCGCCCCCCACTCTCACACCCACATATTCACAAACACGCGTGCGTGCACGCATACACACACACACACACACACACACACATTCACATACATGCGCACACACACGCACACACACACACACACACACACACGCACGCACGCACGCACACAATATACACACATACACACCACTCTCTCTCTCTCACACACACTCTCTCTCTCTCTCTCTCTCTCTCTCTCCTCTCCCTCTCTCCCTCCTCTCTCTCTCTCCCTCTCTCTCTCCTTCTCTCTGTCCTCTCTCTCCCTCTCTCTCTCCTCACCTCTCTCTCTCCTCTCCCCTCTCTCTTCTCCCTCTCTCCCTCTCCCTCTCTCCCTCTCTCTCCCTCTCTATCTCCCTCTCTCTCTCCCTCTCTCTCCCCTCCCTCTCTCTCTTTTCCCTCTCTCTCTCTCCCTCTCTCTCTCTCCCTCTCTCTCTCACCTCTCTCTCTCCCTCTCTCCCTCTCTCTCTCCCTCTCTCTCTCTCTCCTCTCCCTCTCCCTCTCTCCCTCCCACTCTCCCTTTCTCTCTCCCTCTCCCTCTCTCTCTCTTTCTCTCTCTCTCTCTCTCCCTCTCTCTCTCTCTCTCTTCTACACATACACACAAAATCCACGAACAAAAATATGTGCATGCCTCCACTAGACAGCCAAGGCAGCAGCAAGTCATACTCCGTACCATCACTTGACATGATTATCACCTTGGCACACCTTGCTACAGGTCTGTGTACTAGGCAGCGCTGTCCCTACAGACTGCTGCAGATAAGAGAATCAGTCTGGAATCCCAGGTAATTCACCAGT
The DNA here is from genome assembly GCA_030674185.1 of Monoplex corrugatus. Classification (NCBI taxonomy): domain Eukaryota; kingdom Metazoa; phylum Mollusca; class Gastropoda; order Littorinimorpha; family Ranellidae; genus Monoplex; species Monoplex corrugatus. Next base: position 88,413,069 of record JAPXFY010000013.1, on the reverse strand, counting down.
CATTGGGTGCATTGGATGCTTCACGCCATCCCTACATCCATTCCACTTTGTTTACTTCCCACCCTTTCTCTTTTTCTGTCTGTCTGTGTCTATCTGTTTATCTGTTGTTAGGTCTGTCTGTAGGTCTGTTTTGTCTGTTTGTCTGTCTGTGTGTCTGTCTGTTTATCTGTTTGTTAGGTCTGTCTGTAGGCCTGTTTGTCTGTTTGTCTGTCTGTGTGTCTGTCTTTCTCTGTCCCTGTCTGTCTGTCTGCCTGTCTGTTGGTCTGTCTATCTCTCTGTCTGTCTGCCTGTCTATCTCTCTCTCACTCTCTCTCTGTCTCTCTGTCTGTCTGTAGGTCTGTCTGTAGATCTGTCTGTTTGTATGTTTGTCTGTAGGTCTGTATATCTGTGTCTGCATGTCTGTGTGTCTGTCTCTGTGTCTGTATGTCTGTGTGTCTGTCTGTGTGTCTGTATGTATGCTTGTGTGAGTCTCTGTCTTTCAGTACGTCTGTCTGTCTCTGTCAGTCTGTGTGTGTGTGTGTCTGTGTGTGTGTGTGTGTCTGTGTGTCTGTGTGTCTGTCTTGTCTGTGTGTCTGTGTGTCTGTGTGTATGTGTGTGTCTGTATGTGTGTGTGTGTGTGTGTGTGTGTGTGTGTGTGTGTGTGTGTGTGTGTCTGTCGTTCTGTCTTTCTCTGTCTCTGCCTGTCTGACTGCCTGCCTCTATCTCTGTCTGTCTGTATGTCTGTCTGTCTGTCTGTACGTCTGCCTGTCTGTCTCTCTCTTTCTGTGTCTCTGTCTGTCTGTCTGTTTGCTTGTCTGTCTGTCTGTCTGTCTCTCTCTCTCCCTCTCTTTCTCTCTCCCTCTCCCTCTCTCCCTCTCCCTCTCTCCCACTCTCTCTCTCTTGCTCACTCTCTCTCTCTCTCTCCCTCTCCCTCTCGCTCTCTCTTCTACACACACACACAAAATCCACGACCAAAAATATGTGCATGCCTCCACTAGACAGCCAAGGCAGCAGCAAGTCATACTCCGTACCATCACTTGACATGATTATCACCTTGGTACACCTTGCTACAGGTCTGTGTACTAGGCAGCGCTGTCCCTACAGACTGCTGCAGATAAGAGAATCAGTCTGGAATCCCGGGTAATTCGCCAGTCATTGGGTGCATTGGATGCTTCACGCCATCCCAACATCCATTCCACTTCGTTTCTACCCACCCTTCTCTTTTTCTGTCTGTCTGTGTCTGTCTGTTTATCTGTTTGTTAGGTCTGTCTATAGGTCTGTTTGTCTGTTTGTCTGTTTGTCTGTGTGTCTGTG
>JAPXFY010000013.1:88391776-88394276 GCA_030674185.1 Monoplex corrugatus | reverse complement strand
ATGACGCGTTGAGTTTTTCAGTACATTAGTTCTGAACCAGAGAAGTGGATATTTCTGATATTGGAAGGTCGATTCCAGGTACACAGAGAATACTGATATTGGAAGGTCCATTCCAGGAACACAGAGAATACTGATATTGGAAGGTCCATTCCAGGAACACGGAGAATACTGATATTGGAAGGTCGATTCCAGGAACACGGAGAATACTGATATTGGAAGGTCCATTCCAGGAACACAGAGAATACTGATATTGGAAGGTCCATTCCAGGAACACGGAGAATACTGATATTGGAAGGTCCATTCCAGGAACACGGAGAATACTGATATTGGAAGGTCGATTCCAGGAACACAGAGAATACTGATATTGGAAGGTCGACTCCAGGAACACGGAGAATACTGATATTGGAAGGTCAATTCCAGGTACACAGAGAATACTGATAATCGTAGGGTGTTCAATGACCATTTGATGTAGCAGGAAACGACAGTCACCTCAACTAATTAGTAGGTACTGTGAACGATATAGATATGGAGAGACTCGGAGTTAGAAGTTCATTCAAAAGGGATTCACTGCACTCAATTAGTTCCATACTCCAGTAATTATTTGACAAGTTCCTGGAGACTGTCCAAAATCCTATGCGCTAACTGTGGCCTGCCTGAGGATCAGACCCAGGATGGCTGCATTATCAGCACGGTACTGGAACCATGTGTGGTAACGGGACTGGTAGTGAGGAAGCCATATGTCTCAACAGCAGGGGAGATGTTTGATTAGTTTCGTCAGTTGAGCAGTTCACGTCTTGTAATGATCTCTCTAGATTCCATCTTTTCTGTGGATAATAGAACTTCGTCATGAAGAAGAAAAAACTACAGCTAGAATTTACTGAAGGTGTACTTAGTAAAACATGAAGTCTCTGGGTTAGATGAATATTTGTTGTTCTTTTTTTCTGAATTTTCAGCCTTCGTCATTCTGTATCAAGACTTGATTTTGTCGAGCGAAAACAGTTTGTTGAAATCACGTGAGCAACCTTCTGAACACACACACACACACACACACACACACACACACACACACACACACACACACACACACACACACACACACACACACACACACCACACATGTATGTATATATATGTGTGTGTATGTGTATACAGAGAAAGAGAGAGTGAGTGAGTGAGAGAGAGAGAACTCCATACGCATAGCCTCAAAACATTTTATCACTCAAGGACAGCACCATTATCTCCCTTATAGATAGGTCCTGCTGCTTAACATATTACACCTAGGTAAAAAGCACACGAGCCGTGACACAAACCACATGAAAGAAGTAATAAAAGTTTGTAATAAAATAATAAGGTATTGACTGTGAAAGACGGGGGAGGAGAGGAGAGGAGAGGGAGAGAGAGAGAGAGAGAGAGAGAGAGAGAGAGAGAGAGAAACTGAAACTGAAACTGAAATTGGTTTATTGCCATTGACATTTTTGTCCTTGTGGCAAGGAGCATAAAACAAAGTCATTAAATTTTACGGCGACGTTTTCGCGAAATAAAGATTTTATAAATATAGTCATGGCTGACATTACATCCATTTGAATTTTTTTCCCTAATGATGAAGAATAAATTGAAGGAAAAAACTTGAACAAAAAGTTGAAGAAACAGTTGACTACCCGACGTAATTAGTCATATAAGTAAGAGGAAGACCCAAATCCGGCGAATAAACATAAGAACAGTATAGAGTAATATCTTCACTGGAGATAAACTTACATTAATTTAAAAAGTTGAACAAAAGAGAGAGAGAAAGACAGAGAGAGAGAGAGAGAGAGAGAGAGGTTATCACAATAGCATACATATTGCACATTTCAGGAACCATGCAGTACCATAGGCATGCCATGAATACAAAGTAAAACAACTCCTGAGAGGTCTGTGCACTAAGTAGGACTGTCTGTGGAAGCTACCCGTGTCAGGAAAATCATTCTGAAGTCCTTGGCAATTCACAAGCCACTGGGTACACTCACTGCATCCATCGATTCCTTCCGACTACTGTCTGTCTTATCATCTCTCAACCACTGACTACTGTCTGTCTTATCATCTCTCAACCTTTTAAATCTTTTCTCATCCGCTTCTTTTCTGGCATGGGACTTTCTGCTGTACCCAAAGTGAATTCATAACATTGATCGTATTTCCGTCTTTTTTTTTTTTCGAAGTGAATTTCGAAATTCAGGCTGCTCTCCTTGGAAAAAGGCTTCGTTGCAAAGCAGCAGCATTCAGCTTTGTCATTTTATCTGTTTGCGTGTAATTGCCTTAATCTGCGAAAATTGATTTTCTGCATAATTTTGCCAACATCATTGTTAGTTGCTATGTTAAAGTGCACTGAGTACGTATGACATTTGGGACCTTGTTTTGATTCAATTCACTTCAATTAAATGTCACTTTATAACCCACATAAAAATTAATTTGTGCAGTCATAGGCCTGTAATAAACACAAACACAAACTTAACAGACACAGATC
>JAPXFY010000013.1:88359276-88361776 GCA_030674185.1 Monoplex corrugatus | reverse complement strand
GAGGTTTTTATGTAATGATGGTGATAACGTCAACAGCAACTCCCAAAACAACAATCGTATTAACGATAGTAACGGTGATAATGATGATGGTGATGATGATGATAGAAATGATAATAATGATAATAATAATAATAATGATAATAATAATAATGATGATAATAATAATAATAATACTATAATAATAATAATAATAATAATGATAATAATAATAATAATATAATAATAATATATAATAATAAAAATGATGATAATAATAATATATAATAATGATATAATAATAATAATAATAATAATAATAATAATTATAACAATGATAATAATAATAATAATTCGAAGAACTCGCTTCGTTAATTGTTGTGAACTTTAGAATACTTAAAAGTGTGAAACACATGGACACAAACACGCGCGCGTGCTCACACGTACACATGCGTGCATGCACATAGATACGTACATACACACACATACACACGCGCGCTTGCACGCACTCATACACACACACACACTCATACAGACACACGCGCGCCGCGTGCACACACACACACACGCACACACACACACACACACACACTCTCTCTCTCTCTCTCACGCACTCACACTCACATACACACTTACGCACATACGCACATGCGCGCACACACACACACACACTTGTATGCACTCCCACATGTCTGCACACTCATGCAAATGCATGTACACACATATGCACGCGCGCACACACACACACACACACACACACACACACACACACACACACACACACACACACACGTCTAATGTCACTTATAGTGAAAAGACGTTAAATCAAAGAACGAACACACACACACACACACACACACACACACACACACACACACACACACACACACACACACACACACACACACACGTCTAATATCACTTATAGTGAAAAGACGTTAAATCAAAGAACAAACACACACACACACACACACACACACACACACACCACACACACACACACACACACACACACAACACACACACACACACACACACACACACACACACACACACACACACACACACACACACACACGCCTAATTTCACTTATAGTGAAAAGACGTTAAATCAAAGAACAAACACACACACACACACACACACACACACACACACACACACACACACACACACACACACACACACACATACGCACAGACACACACACACGCACACACACACACACACACACAGAGACACACACACACACACACACACACAAGCGCACGCAGATTCCACTCCTCTGATTTCACAGATGACGTAACAGCAGGCAGTTCTTACCATAACATCACATATACATCAACAACATTCTGCATCTTCCTGCAGGTCTGTGTACTAGGCAGCACTGTCCCTACAGACTGTTACAGATAAGAGAATCAGTCTGGAATCCTGGGCAATTTACGAGCCAACGGGTGCACTTGATGCATCCAAACATCTCCCCTGTCCAACCTCTTTTTACTATCGCTTCACTCAACCCATCTTCTTCTTCTTCCCCGTTCTATTCAGTATCATCCTGCCCGACCACTTTTTCACAGAAGAGGTATGTGAATTTGGCTCCTATACAAATAGAATCAGTTTACTCCATGTGATTGTGTATTGATCTACTCATGGAACTCTCCTTTTTCATTATCTCTGTTGGATAAGGTAAATATACTGGCCAGTCGTAGGTGAATCACACCCTGCCCCCCAAGCCACACACATACTTCGTTTTTGTCCCCATTTTTTTTTCTGTCTCTGTTTCAAAAGGATGGTGTGTGTGTTATGCGTATGTAAGTGTGGTGGTCTGTCTTACAAGGATAGTGTGTATGTTATGTTATGTAAGTGTGGTGGTCTGTCTCACAAGGATAGTGTGTATGTAAGTGTGGTGGTCTGTCTCACAAGGATAGAGTGTATGTTATGTTATGTAAGTGTGGTGGTCTGTCTCACAAGGATAGTGTGTATGTAAGTGTGGTGGTCTGTCTCACAAGGATAGTGTGTATGTTATGTTATGTAAGTGTGGTGGTCTGTCTCACAAGGATAGTGTGTATGTAAGTGTGGTGGTCTGTCTCACAAGGATAGTGTGTATGTTATGTGTATGTAAGTGTGGTGGTCTGTCTCACAAGGATAGTGTTTATGTTATGTGTATGTAAGTGTGGTGGTCTGTCTCACAAGGATAGAGTGTATGTTATGTGTATGTAAGTGTGGTGGTCTGTCTCACAAGGATAGAGTGTATGTTATGTGTATGTAAGTGTGGTGGTCTGTCTCACAAGGATAGTGTGTATGTTATGTTATGTAAGTGTGGTGGTCTGTCTCACAAGGATAGTGTTATGTTATGTTATGTAAGTGTGGTGGTCTGTCTCACAAGGATAGTGTATGTTCTGTGTATGTAAGTGTGGTGGTCTGTCTCACAAGGATAGTGTGTTATGTGTATGTAAGTGTGGTGGTCTGTCTCACAAGGATAGTGTATGTTATGCGTATGTAAGTGTGGTCGCCTATCTCACAATG
>JAPXFY010000013.1:88349276-88351776 GCA_030674185.1 Monoplex corrugatus | reverse complement strand
TCCAACCTCTTACCTTTGCTTTCTATTTCTAGTATATTCACAAGGTTTTGCTCCTGTATACAAAATAAATGCACGCAGTACATTATCTCAAGTCATCCTCTCAGAGGCCTGTGTAGCAGGTACCACTGTCCCTGTTTACAGACCTGTGTAGCAGGTACCACTGTCCCTGTTTACAGGCCTGTGTAGCAGGTACCACTGTCCCTGTTTACAGACCCGTGTAGCAGGTACCACTGTCCCTGTTTACAGGCCTGTGTAGCAGGTACCACTGTCCCTGTTTACAGGCCTGTGTAGCAGGTACCACTGTCCCTGTTTACAGGCCTGTGTAGCAGGTACCACTGTCCCTGTTTACAAAATAAAAGCACCGTGTGCATTATCTCAAGGCAACCCCTCAGAGGCCTGTACACTAGGTACCACTGTCCCTGAAGGCTGTCTGCGATAAGAGAATCTGTCCGGAATCATTGGCAATTCACGAGCTGCAGGGTTCATTCCTTGTGACACAGATCCTTTCGTCCAGTCTGTTGTTTGACTTCAGTTTCCTGCTCGGCCTGACTGACTGTTCTGTGACTTATATATTTACTTTATATATATATATGTTCCTTTTTTTAAGGTAAGATACACACATACACATGTCATTTACATGTAACCAAGATTATTCCAGCAGTAGGCTGATAAAATACCAGTATAAAATATAGACTAAGTAAAACATAGTCTAGGTAGGGCCTCAGGACCTGGCCAGCTTTGGGGTTTGTGTGCAGGCTTAAGGCTTATGCCATGATCACCATACACATGGCACCTGTGACGTTAGTGCATATGGAATTCGTTCCGAGCGCGGAGACGTCATCTTGGGAAACTGAAACTGAATATGATGGAAGCCATGTACTTAACATCACATGTCTTAATCAGTCGCCGTGGTGTAGTGGTTACCGCAACGGACTACCGACTTGAAGGTTGTGGGTTCGAATCCTCATCAGTCCCTTCAAAATCATTGTGGGATTTTTTCGGCTCTAACCGGCTCCTACACAGAGTTGGGCATGCTATGGGCTCATTGGGAAGACTGGAACCACACAGTCGAGTCTCATCCACTTCACGAGGGTGTCATTGAGGGTGTTGCTCAAATCTTCTGACCAGCACCGCATGTGTCTGTATCTCTCGAGCCTGGTTGACGCCAGGATATATTATGATAGTAAGCGAAGAGTACAGCCCTGTCACGCAGTCTCAATCCTAGATGGAACTCCATAGTGTCATGATTATCATCATCATCATCGCATTGTAAGAACTGTACCAGCTTCTGTGGCCATTAAAGTGGAGTAGAAAATGGGACAAACAAAAAAAAGGTGAGCACAAAGGTAATCTCCCTGACTAGAATGATCCTTTAAAAAAATGACATGTCTTGAATTAGTCCCACCCGTGACATGACAGCTGACTTGCTCGCTACCCATGGTAATTAATTCTCCAATCGTTCCGGTGGTGTCCGGGTTTCATAGATCCTGCTCCCTGATCTTTTTCAAATAAAAAAAAATCATCATCATCATCATCATCAGATGCCCTGCCGCATGGCGTTGGCGACCATGGACTTCCAACCATCTCTAGCTCTCGTTGCTCCTACCATCTCCCCCACCCTCCTCATCCCCAGCCACTCTGCCCTGGGTCTACCTGGCGTTCTCTTTCCCTCCAGCTTTCCCGTTGTGACCAGGTGCTCCAAGTCCCCTTCCTCATAAAATGGCCTGTAAATGTTGCCTGTCTTTTCCTAATCTTCCTTATGAGTGATCTACTTGTGTCTGCCTCCATCAAGACTGTCTCGTTTGTTTTCTTGCTGTCCATGGAACTATCAACATTCTTCTGAGAAACCACACACACACAAAATCAAAACACTTTATTACTCAAAGGTAGTAGCGTTAGTCCCCATTGAACCTGCCTTACAGCCAGTCCTTGAAGGCTTTGCCGGCGCTTAGCTTAGGGTTTTGCACAGATTAGAGGAGTCTACATGAAACCTTATGGTAGTCGTAGGTGGAGCGTATATGAGCTGCACGAATGGGATGAATCTCTCCAGAGCGAACTCCACGATCCAAGCCCCTTTTCCTTATTTCCATTTTCTCCATCCACTCCTGGTCACTGGGTACTGAACCATTCTACCTTGTCCAACATATATTGTGTATTGTCTGCCATTGTTCTTCTTCTTACGTTCGCCTTGGTGATGAAAGTGGCCGTTTTTATGTATACTTTCTATTTGAACACGAGGTAATTTTGATACAATTGTGAATTGATCTATTCTATGTGACTTTCTTCTTCGTTTCCTTCATATAAAAGAGGTCCTTCCAGTACAGTAGTCTCCCTTCCTTGCCGTTCGGTTTGTAAACAAGGCAGCTGGTGACTGGGCCCGATTGGGACGTGCAGCGCACGGGTGACCCCGCTTTGCGTGATGAAATGGCCGTTACGTAGCGCCGGGAGCTTGGGAAGTAATTGTCTGGAGAATGATGAAGCATTAGTGCTCTGGGTCCCA
>JAPXFY010000013.1:88309276-88321776 GCA_030674185.1 Monoplex corrugatus | reverse complement strand
AAAATGCTAGTTAAGACTGATTTTGTGGTGCGAGGTCACAATTATCTTTTTCTCTCTTTTCTTACGAGGCAAGGGAAAAAAATCTTGGCTGTGTCTTTCACACAACAGACAATCAGGCCAGTAGAACCATACGTCAACTCTTGACAGGGAATTGGTTAGCTTGTTACGCCTGTTTCTCTGGCGACTGGCATACAAGGAAGGCTTGCAGTTGGAGCAAGTCTTGTCTCTGATGTTTACATTGTGAGAGCAAGCATGTTGCTGTGGAGTACTGATCAAGTATCAGTGTTCCTGAATGCACGTGCCTTCCTCGTTGGCTTGATTAAAGGCGTAATGATGCCAGTGTGAGCACTTGCCATACGCTGCTGATACTGCAAGTCTGGTACCGCTTGAAGCAGGCTGCCTCCGTTGGTAGAGCCATGGAGTCCAGATTTGACGTCTCGAGTTTAACACCAGCTTGCAAAATCCAAAACAAGTGTGACTGCCCGCGTTCAAGCGAACAGGAACCAGAAAAAAAACACGAAAGAAGAATAAGAACACGTATTTAATACAACAAGACAAGACAGGCGCAAATTTTCGGCCAACTTGGCCTTTGTCAAGCGTAAGATTACAAACAAACAAACAAACATCAGATACAAAAATCTGTACCTGTCTTGTCTGGTTGTATTAAATACGCATTCTTATTCTTCTTTCGTGTTTTTTCTGGTTCCTACCAGCTTGCAAGGTAAAATGTGACCTGTTTACTGTCCATCTTACCACTTCAGCCATTGTGGTGATGTCAGCTTGGTGTTCCCATTTCTTCTTCTGCACCCTCTCTCCCATTTCAAGATCATGCAATGCGTAGGGTTTTGTGGAGGCTCAAGTAGTCTGCCGGATAATTGCTGGTAGATTTAAGCGGAGCGCGTATGGGATTATCAGAGTCTGATGATTCCCTCTTGAACAAACTCCGAACTTAAACTGCACATTCATACTGGTAGAAACACAAGAGTTTCGGAACACCTGTCCGTCTGTCTCTCTATCAGTCTCTCTCCATTTTTTCTGTTTTTCTCCTTCCCTCTCAATTCCACTCTGTCTGTCTGTCTTTCTGTCTGTCTGTCTGTCTGTCTGTCTGCCTGTCTGCCTGTATGTCTCTCTCTCTCTCTCTTCTTTCTTTTCCTTTCCTTTTTCTCCTTAGCGTTCTCTGATTATTCTGAAATGCTTTCCATGAGGTTGGCTACAGAAGTTAAATTGTTCTGGAATTGCCTAAAATAGCTGTACTGTGAAAGGCACTCCCAGATCAAACTGACATTCATCTACAGAATATTCTTACTGAACTAGTGACATCTGAATTCTGACAAGTACTTGAACGCCATGCTTTATGTGTCAGTTGTTCAACATCTTGCTCTTCTTCTTGTCTCTGTTCCAACATGGTTTGTGGAGACACAGGGCTGAAGTCAGCAGTGAGCTAGAACACATGAAGTGGAGAAAAGTGTCATGCAATACAGCATCAAGGTCTCTTTTACGCCACCAGTCCAGCTTTCGTTTGGTCTGCTTCTTGCTTCAAGTCCAGATACTTTTTCTGTTATTGTAAACTTGCTGAGCCAATGAATGGAATTGTATGCTGGTTTTTCTTCTGATAAATATAACGGATGATGGATACCCCCACCAATTTCTGTTATTGTAGACTTGCTGAGCCAACGGATGGAATTGCATGCTGGTTTTTCTTCTGATAAATGTAACGGTTGATGGATAACCCTACCATTTGATGTTCAGCATAAGTATCACAGTAACATTATTCATGATATTTTTTGATACGAAAACTGTGCTGCCAGGGCAAGAGAACCTTCATTAACTCATTACAGGGAGTCAGTTAGCTAGTTCCATCTGTTTCTTTGGCCAGTGGTATGTGAGGCACGCTTGAGTTGGAGCCAATCTTGTCTGGCGCTCAGAGAGCGAGAGGAGGCCAGCTTATTTGGCGTAAGGATACATGGCAGTGACAAGTCATTAGTGAAGGTGTATGTGCGTGCCTTCGTCAGTCGTTTAGCAATGTAGAATGATGCAACGCGGGATAATGGTAGTAATCCACCTATTATGTGAATTGGTGTTGATTGAAAACACAGGAGTTTCTGAACGTATCTCTGAATTGATGTTGCTGATGTTCGTCAGTTGCTTTTGTTTTCCCATTATTTCTGTTCATGTTATAATTCTGTCCTTTTTCCTTTTTAATGTTTTAAGACAGTAATATCATTTTCGGGTAAGAGGGAAGAAGAATGGGCAGACCACAGTAAAGTGAGTGAGTGAAAATATGACAAGATACAGAAAGTGACAACGACATCAGTACAGCATTTGACAAGGCGTGATATGTAGACAAACATATGAAGATTCAGTATTTAAAAGGACCTTAGTGACGATCCTTGCCTGTATCATTCGTGTTGGAACAACACGATTCTGTTAGTGGCATCTAGATGACATAGTACAATGTTAAAGTGGCCAGTAGATGAACATGATACAATGTTAAAGTGACCAGTAGATGAACATAGTACAATGTTAAAGTGACCAGTAGATGAACATAGTACAATGTTAAAAGTGACCAGTAGATGAACATAGTACAATGTTTAAAGTGGCCAGTAGATGAACATAGTACAATGTTAAAGTGGCCAGTAGATGAACATAGTACAATGTTAAAGTGGCCAGTAGATGAACATAGTACAATGTTAAAGTGGCCAGTAGATGAACATAGTACAATGTTAAAGTGGCCAGTAGATGAACATGAGTACAATGTTAAAGTGGCCAGTAGATGAACATAGTACAATGTTAAAGTGGCCAGTAGATGAACATAGTACAATGTTAAAGTGCCAGTAGATGAACATAGTACAATGTTAAAGTGCCAGTAGATGAACATAGTACAATGTTAAAGTGGCCAGTAGATGAACATAGTACAATGTTAAAGTGGCCAGTAGATGAACATAGTACAATGTTAAAGTGGCCAGTAGATGAACATAGTACAATGTTAAAGTGCCAGTAGATGAACATAGTACAATGTTAAAGTGACCAGTAGATGAACATAGTACAATGTTAAAGTGGCCAGTAGATGAACATAGTACAATGTTAAAGTGGCCAGTAGATGAACATAGTACAATGTTAAAGTGGCCAGTAGATGAACATAGTACAATGTTAAAGTGACCAGTAGATGAACATAGTACAATGTTAAAGTGACCAGTAGATGAACATAGTACAATGTTAAAGTGGCCAGTAGATGAACATAGTACAATGTTAAAGTGGCCAGTAGATGAACATAGTACAATGTTAAAGTGGCCAGTAGATGAACATAGTACAATGTTAAAGTGGAACAGTAAATCTGAACATAGTACAATGTTAAAGTGGCCAGTAGATGAACATAGTACAATGTTAAAGGGGCCAGTAGATGAACATAGTACAATGTTAAAGTGGCCAGTAGATGAACATAGTACAATGTTAAAGTGACCAGTAGATGAACATAGTACAATGTTAAAGTGGCCAGTAGATGAACATAGTACAATGTTAAAGTGGCCAGTAGATGAACATAGTACAATGTTAAAGTGGCCAGTAGATGAACATAGTACAATGTTAAAGTGACAGTAGATGAACATAGTACAATGTTAAAGTGGCCAGTAGATGAACATAGTACAATGTTAAAGTGGCCAGTAGATGAACATAGTACAATGTTAAAGTGACCAGTAGATGAACATAGTACAATGTTAAAGTGGTCAGTAGATGAACATAGTACAATGTTAAAGTGGTCAGTAGATGAACATAGTACAATGTTAAAGGGGCCAGTAGATGAACATAGTACAATGTTAAAGTGCCAGTAGATGAAATAGTACAATGTTAAAGTGACAGTAGATGAACATATACAATGTTAAAGTGGCCAGTAGATGAACATAGTACAATGTTAAAGTGCCAGTAGATGAACATAGTACAATGTTAAAGTGCCAGTAGATGAACATAGTACAATGTTAAAGTGGCAGTAGATGAACATAGTACAATGTTAAAGTGGCAGTAATGAACATAGTACAATGTTAAAGTGCCAGTAGATGAACATAACAATGTTAAAGGCCAGTAATGAATTACAAGTTAGTGCCAGTAGATGAACATAGTACAATGTTAAAGTGGCCAGTAGATGAACATAGTACAATGTTAAAGTGGCAGTAGATGAACATAGTACAATGTTAAAGTGGCCAGTAGAGAACATATGACAATGTTAAAGTGGCCAGTAGATGACATAGTACAATGTTAAAGTGCAGTAGATGAACATAGTACAATGTTAAAAGTGGCCAGTAGATGAACATATACAATGTTAAAGTGGCAGTAGATGAACATGTACAATGTTAAAGTGCCAGTAGATGAACATAGTACAATGTAAAGTGGCAGTAGATGAACATGTACAATGTTAAAGTGCAGTAGATGAACATAGACAATGTTAAAGTGGCCAGTAGATGAACATATACAATGTTAAAGTGCCAAGTATGACATGAAACATACAATGTTAAAGTGGCCAGTAGATGAACATATACAATGTTAAAGTGACCAGTAGATGAACATAGTACAATGTTAAAGTGACATAGATGAACATGTACAATGTTAAAGTGGCCAGTAGATGAACATATACAATTTAAAGTGGCCAGTAGATGAACATATACAATGTTAAAGTGCAGTAGATGAACATGACAAATGTTAAAGTGGCCAGTAGATGAACATAGTACAATGTTAAAGTGGCCAGTAGATGAACATGTACAATGTTAAAGTGCAGTAGATGAACATAGTACAATGTTAAAGTGGCATAGATAACATATACAATGTTAAAGTGGCCAGTAGATGAACATAGTACAATGTTAAAGTGCCAGTAGATGAACATAGTACAATGTTAAAGTGCCAGTAGATGAACATAGTACAATGTTAAAGTGGCAGTAATGAACATAGTACAATGTTAAAGTGGCCAGTAGATGACATAGTACAATGTTAAAGTGGCCATAGATGAACATAGTACAATGTTAAAGTGGCCAGTAGATGAACATATACAATGTTAAAGTGCCAGTAGATGAACATAGTACAATGTTAAAGTGGCCAGTAGATGAACATAGTACAATGTTAAAGTGGCCAGTAGATGAACATAGTACAATGTTAAAGTGGCCAGTAGATGAACATGATACAATGTTAAAGTGGCCAGTAGATGAACATAGTACAATGTTAAAGTGCCAGTAGATGAACATGATACAATGTTAAAGTGGCCAGTAGATGAACATGTACAATGTTAAAGTGGCCAGTAATGAACATATACAATGTTAAAGTGCAGTAGATGAACATGTACAATGTTAAAGTGGCCAGTAGATGAACATAGTACAATGTTAAAGTGCCAGTAATGACATAGTACAATGTTAAAGTGGCCAGTAGATGAACATAGTACAATGTTAAAGTGCCAGTAGATGAACATGATACAATGTTAAAGTGGCCAGTAGATGAACTATGTACAATGTTAAAGTGGCCAGTAGATGAACATAGTACAATGTTAAAGTGGCCAGTAGATGAACATAGTACAATGTTAAAAGTGACAGTAGAATGAACATAGTACAATGTTAAAGTGACCAGTAGATGAACATAGTACAATGTTAAAGTGAGCCAGTAGATGAACATAGTACAATGTTAAAGTGGACCAGTAGATGAACATGTACAATGTTAAAGTGGCCAGTAGATGAACATAGTACAATGTTACTAATAGTAGTGCCAGTAGATGAACATGTACAATGTTAAAGTGCCAGTAGATGAACATAGTACAATGTTAAAGTGACCAGTAGATGAACATAGTACAATGTTAAAGTGAGTGACATAGTACAATGAATCATAGATGACTAGTACAATGTTAAAGTGCAGTAGATGAACATGTACAATGTTAAAGTGACCAGTAGATGAACATATACAATGTTAAAGTGCCAGTAGATGAACATAGTACAATGTTAAAGTGGCAAGTAGATGTAACATATGTACAATGTATAAAGTGGCCAGTAGATGAACATAGTACAATGTTAAAGTGCCAGTAGATGACATAGTACAATGTTAAAGTGCAGTAGTGAACATGTACAATGTTAAAGTGACCAGTAGATGAACATAGTACAATGTTAAGTGCAGTAGATGAACATAGTACAATGTTAAAGTGCCAGTAGATGAACATAGTACAATGTTAAAGTGACCAGTAGATGAACATAGTACAATGTTAAAGTGGCCAGTAGATGAACATAGTACAATGTTAAAGTGACAGTAGATGAACATAGTACAATGTTAAAGTGGTCATGTATAGCAATTAGAACATATATGTACAATGTTAAAGTGGCCAGTAGATGAACATAGTACAATGTTAAAGTGGCAGTAGATGAACATAGTACAATGTTAAAGTGTCAGTAGATGAACATAGTACAATGTTAAAGTGACCAGTAGATGAACATAGTACAATGTTAAAGTGGCAGTAGATGAACATAGTACAATGTTAAAGTGGCCAGTAGATGAACATAGTACAATGTTAAAGTGGTCCAGTAGATGAACATAGTACAATGTTAAAGTGGTCAGTAGATGAACATAGTACAATGTTAAAGTGGAGATGAACATAGTACAATGTTAAAGTTCAGTAGATGAACATGATACAATGTTAAAGTGGCCAGTAGATGAACATAGTACAATGTTAAAGTGGCCAGTAGATGAACATAGTACAATGTTAAAGTGGCAGTAGATGAACATGATACAATGTTAAAGTGCCAGTAGATGAACATGATACAATGTTAAAGTGGCCAGTAGATGAACATGATACAATGTTAAAGTGACCAGTAGATGAACATAGTACAATGTTAAAGTGCCAGTAGATGAACATAGTACAATGTTAAAGTGACCAGTAGATGAACATAGTACAATGTTAAGATGCCAGTTAATGAACATATACAATGTTAAAGTGGCCAGTAGATGAACATAGTACAATGTTAAAGTGCCATAGATAACATAGTACAATGTTAAAGTGCCAGTAGATGAACATAGTACAATGTTAAAGTGGCCAGTAGATGAACATAGTACAATGTTAAAGTGACCAGTAGATGAACATAGTACAATGTTAAAGTGCCAGTAGATGAACATAGTACAATGTTAAAGTGGCCAGTAGATGAACATAGTACAATGTTAAAGTGACCAGTAGATGAACATAGTACAATGTTAAAGTGGCCAGTAGATGAACATGATACAATGTTAAAGTGGCAGTAGATGAACTAGTACAATGTTAAAGTGGCCAGTAGATGAACATAGTACAATGTTAAAGTGGCCAGTAGATGAACATAGTACAATGTTAAAGTGTCAGTAGATGAACATAGTACAATGTTAAAGTGCCAGTAGATGAACATATACAATGTTAAAGTGGCAGTAGATGAACATGATACAATGTTAAAGTGGCCAGTAGATGAACATAGTACAATGTTAAAGTGGCCAGTAGATGAACATATACAATGTTAAAGTGACCAGTAGATGAACATAGTACAATGTTAAAGTGACCAGTAGATGAACATAGTACAATGTTAAAGTGACAGTAGATGAACATAGTACAATGTTAAAGTGGCCAGTAGATGAACATATACAATGTTAAAGTGACAGTAGATGAACATAGTACAATGTTAAAGTGACCAGTAGATGAACATAGATACAATGTTAAAGTGACCAGTAGATGAACATGTACAATGTTAAAGTGACCAGTAGATGAACATAGTACAATGTTAAAGTGGCCAGTAGATGAACATGTACAATGTTAAAGTGGCCAGTAGATGAACATAGTACAATGTTAAAGTGGCCAGTAGATGAACATAGATACAATGTTAAAGTGGCCAGTAGAATGAAGCATAGATACAATCAATGTTAAAGTGGCCAGTAGATGAACATAGTACAATGTTAAAGTGGCCAGTAGATGAACATAGTACAATGTTAAAGTGGCCAGTAGATGAACATAGTACAATGTTAAAGTGCCAGTAGATGAACATAGTACAATGTTAAAGTGACCAGTAGATGAACATAGTACAATGTTAAAGTGCAGTAGATGAACATAGTACAATGTTAAAGTGCCAGTAGATGAACATAGTACAATGTTAAAGTGGCAGTAGATGAACATAGTACAATTGTTAAAGTGACCAGTAGATGAACATAGTACAATGTTAAAGTGGCCAGTAGATGAACATAGTACAATGTTAAAGTGACCAGTAGATGAACATAGTACAATGTTAAAGTGACCAGTAGATGAACATAGTACAATGTTAAAGTGACAGTAGATGAACATAGTACAATGTTAAAGTGACAGTAGATGAACATAGTACAATGTTAAAGTGCCAGTAGATGAACATGATACAATGTTAAAGTGGCAGTAGATGAACATGTACAATGTTAAAGTGGCCAGTGATGAACATAGTACAATGTTAAAGTGGCCAGTAGATAACTGATACAATGTTAAGTGACCAGTAGATGAACTAGTACAATGTTAAAGTGACCAGTAGATGAACATGATACAATGTTAAAGTGGCGAGTGATGAACTAGTACATGTTAAAGTGGCCAGTAATGAACATGATACAATGTTAAAGTGGCCAGTAGATGAACATATACAATGTTAAAGTGACCAGTAGATGAACATAGTACAATGTTAAAGTGACCAGTAGATGAACATAGTACAATGTTAAAGTGACAAGTAGATGAACATAGTACAATGTTAAAGTGGCCAGTAGATGAACATAGTACAATGTTAAAGTGGACAGTAGATGAACATAGTACAATGTTAAAGTGGGCAGTAGATGAACATAGTACAATGTTAAAGTGGACCAGTAGATGAACATGATACAATGTTAAAGTGACCAGTAGATGAACATAGTAACAATGTTAAAGTGGCCAGTAGATGAACATAGTACAATGTTAAAGTGGTCCAGTAGATGAACTATGAGTACAATGTTAAAGTGACCAGTAGATGAACATGATACAATGTTAAAGTGACCAGTAGATGAACAGTAGTACAATGTTAAAGTGGCCAGTAGATGAACATAGTACAATGTTAAAGTGTGCCAGTAGATGAACATAGTACAATGTTAAAGTGGTCAGTAGATGAACATAGTACAATGTTAAAGTGGACCAGTAGATGAACATAGTACAATGTTAAAGTGACCAGTAGATGAACATAGTACAATGTTAAAGTGACCAGTAGAGAACATAGTACAATGTTAAAGTGACCAGTAGATGTACATAGTACAATGTTAAAGTGGTCAGTAGATGTACATAGTACAATGTTAAAGTGACCAGTAGATGAACATAGTACAATGTTAAAGTGGTCAGTAGATGAACATAGTACAATGTTAAAGTGACCAGTAGATGAACATAGTACAATATTAAAGTGACCAGTAGATGAACATAGTACAATGTTAAAGTGACCAGTAGATGAACATAGTACAATGTTAAAGTGACCAGTAGATGTACATAGTACAATGTTAAAGTGACCAGTAGATGAACATAGTACAATGTTAAAGTGACAAGTAGATGAACATAGTACAATGTTAAAGTGGCCAGTAGATGAACATGGTGCAATGTTAAAGCCACCAAATACATACAGATCAGTAGTACCAAAAGTATATAACTTGATCACTTGATTCCTCAGCTGAAGATGGCCGACTGCAGACTCTATGAATGGGATGATGGAGATTAAGGGGGGACACATGAGGAGACCATGGTGGGATAACCGTCAGTCTGGACGGTACAAGGGCTGTGTGGATGGCTTAGTCAGATAGCGAGATGGTGTTTAGTGAGGGTCTCTTCAATTCCATCCATTTCAGGAAGATTCGTGCCTCGTCACGGAGAGGTT
Source organism: Monoplex corrugatus (assembly GCA_030674185.1). Taxonomy (NCBI): domain Eukaryota; kingdom Metazoa; phylum Mollusca; class Gastropoda; order Littorinimorpha; family Ranellidae; genus Monoplex; species Monoplex corrugatus. Next base: position 88,311,907 of record JAPXFY010000013.1, on the reverse strand, counting down.
TAATGCAAAGACTGCAATCTTTTACATTGCTTTTTTTGTGAATAGGAAAACTGTTGTTCAAAGGATGTTGCTGCACCCTCATAAAGGTTTGTTCTTTCATACAACGTCTTGTAGGCGATATTAGACAGTAAATTGTCAGGTAGTTGATTGATTTGCTACTGGTCAGTGTGTATATTTTTCAGAACGTATGCTACAAAATCTGCGGATATATCTGCAAACTAATAGGTTCGTCAAAATTACCAGGCAGAAGGGACTCACAGTTTGTGTTTGCTTTGTGTTCAGTTTGCTTTGTGTGCATTGTATGCACCTAATTCTTACAGAGCCTTTATTTATTTCACTATTTTGCCATGATGAGAACTGTATGTCTCTCTGTGTCATTGGATTTATTATACCTTATGTTTTAATCTTTGATTTTTTTCATTAATTTATTATATTCAATTCATTTTGAATAGACAAAACACACAGTATGCCTTATTTATCATAATGGAGTGTAAAAAATCATACCATTACATACGTAAATCTATGTGTAAACTCGTTTGATTTATGAAACGCTTTTTGTGGTCCCAAATGAAATAAGAGGAAGCAGGATGATTTTAAATATCAACTAAGTAACATAACTCTTGGGAGTCAAGGTGTTTTTACCATGTACAATTTCTCAAACCCAACACATTTCGCGCTACCCATTCAGCTAGCATAGACAAGCAAAGTGTAGTGGTTAGCACAAAGCATAAAGTGGTAAGCTCAGAACATTCCTTAAGAAAAGGAATGCCCAAGCTACCCATATACCCTGCAACTACGCTACACACAACCACGATGGTGGAGAGAAATTCATGCAATATATTGGTCTTATGTTCAAGATTGACACAGTCTTTTATTCTTGAACTGATCAAACACACACACATAGACAAGACAGAACATATACAGGGTTGCTTCCAAGGCATATATGTAACACCAAAGGAAACAAGAGGGAAACAGTGAAATTTTTAAATATCAACTAAGTAACATAACTCTTGAGAGTCACGGAGTTATCTCCCATGTACAATTTCTCAAACCCAACACAGTTTACGCTACCCATTCAGCTAGCATAGTCGCAGCCACAAAGAATAAAGTGGTGAGCTCAGAACATTCCTTAAAAAAGGAATGCCCAAGTTACCATATACCCTGCAACTACGCTACACACAAATACAGTAAAGAAAAATACAGTACAGAAAAAAATACAGTAAAAAAACATATGCTTTTAGTGGGGAGAACAGCTTGCAGTTCATATAGAAAAATGTCACTGGTTCAAAGCTGTATCGGCTGTATTTTTTTAGATCTCTGTCACCTCACTCCCCTGCGACCCCAGGGTTATGGAACTGTAGAGGTAGGACCCCAGGACCTGGCCAGCTCGTGGATTTATGTGCAGGCTTAAGACTTGTGCCCGCGATCATTCTGGATCTTCTCCGTCACATGGCACGTGTGACGTTAGCGCATATGGAATTTATTCCGAACGCGGAGATGTCATCTTGAGAAACGAAAATGAAACGAAACTGTATTGGCTTTATTCTCTTTATTTGCCCCAGTGACGTGGACAGAGGACGTTTAGCGTGGGCAAAGGGACAGAACCAGATATTGATATACGTCATTTATTTGTTGCGGTTAATTTATTGAGAGTGTGCGTGTGTGTATGTGTGTGAGCGCGAGTACGTGTGCTAGTGTGTATGTGCGTTGTATGTGTGTATGAGACAGTCTTGATGGAGGCAGACACAAATAGATCACTCATAAGGAAGATTAGGAAAAGACAGGCAACATTTATAGGCCGTTTTATGAGGAAGGGGGATTTGGAGCACCTGGTCACAACGGGAAAGCTGGAGGCAAAGAGAGCACCGGATAGACCCAGAGAGAAAATGCTGGGACGGACTTGCAGAGTGGCTGGGGACGAGGAGGGTGGGGGAGATGCTAGGGGCAACGAGAGATAGAGACAGATGGAAGTCCATGATCTCCAACGCCATGCGGCAGGGCACCTGATGATGATGATGATGTGTGTGTTGTGTGCGTGCTCGCATGTGTGATGTGTGTGGGGGGGTGATGGACTGGGAGGGGGTTCGTATGTATATGAACATGTTTGTGTGTATGTTTAAACTAAAGAGCCAGGCTACCAAACCACAGACAAAAAGGCAAAAATAAGTAAGCTGTCAAGGTGTAAAACAATGCATACAGAGACGAATACGCTCATAATTGTCTGCTGTTGAAAAGCTCTCATGAAACCAGTTATTTACATGAAGATGAGTGATAAACAGCCAACAACTGATCTGTAGACAAAGCAAAACGACAACACAGCTTAAGAAAACCTTTCATCTCAGACCTACTCGAGTGCAAGTAATTCAAAAAAACAAAACAAAACAAAAAATGACCGTAGAATCACCGAAGCTTTTAACCAACCCACTTGAGTCAAAGTATGTCTTTTACCTATATGTCAGCTCTGATAGCATACTCCTTTACTCAGATATGTGACTGTAAGTAAAAGGCGAACCTGCAGGAATTGGACATGATTGCTTTTCAGGATATGAATGGGTTTCTCGTCATAAATGATTGTGCCGAAGAAAAAACAAACAAACAAACAACAACAACAACCAAAAACCACAAGAACCA
>JAPXFY010000013.1:88289276-88304276 GCA_030674185.1 Monoplex corrugatus | reverse complement strand
TTGATAGCAGTGAGGGTAGTTGGCTTACTGGGACTGGGGGAAAATCTGAGGAAAGGACAAAGACTGAAACAGGAATAAAAGGCGTGATCATCATCATCATCATGTGCCCTGCCGCATGGCATTGGCGATCATATCATTGGCCCTCCATATGAATCTATCCCTTGTCGCTTCAAATACATCTTCCACCTTCTCTGTCCTTAGCCACCCTGCAAGATCCGTCCAATATTTCCTCCCTGGGTCTGCCTGGTGTTCTTTTTTCCTTCCAGCTTTTCTGTTGTAATAACCAGGTGCTGCAATTCCCCTTTCCTCATAAAATGCCATATAAATATGTTGCATGTCGTTTCCTAATCTTCTTTTTCGATGACCTTCTAATATCTGCCTCCATCAGGACAGTCTGGTTTATTTTCTTTGCTGTCCATGGAACTCTCAACATTCTTCTCAGAAACCATCTCGGCTGCTTCAATTTTTGACCGGCTTTGCATGTTGACAGAGACGTAATATCAACTGATATACTTCATTTTCAAACAAGTCGCCGTGGTGTAGTGGTTAGCACAGACTGCCGACAGAAAGGTTGTGGGTTTGATTTCTAGTTAGTCGATTTTTTGGCTCCAACAAATTACTACTCAGCATTGAGTGTGCTGTGGGCTCATTGGGAAGGCTGGGACCACACTGTCGAGTCTCATCCACTTCACGGAAGAGTTACTGAGAGTGTTGTTCAAATCTCTTGACCAACATCACATGCATCTGTATCTCTCGGGCCTGGTTGACGCCAGGATATGTTATGATAGTAAGCGTAAAACCCTGTCACGCAGCCTCAATCCTAGATGGAACTCCATAGCATCATGTTTAATGTTTATCATCCTCATCGTCATCATCTTCTTGGTATTGTAAAAACAACTCCCATCTTCTGTAGTCATTAACGTTGCGTAGAAAATGGGATAAAAACAGATGAGCTTAAAAAAAACTACCTGTGTATCATCATCATCATCATCATCATCATCATCATCATCAGTTGCCTTGCCGCATGGCGTTGGCGATTATGGACGTCCATCTGTCTCTATCACTTGTTGCCTCAAGCACATCTTCCATCCTCCCTGTCTTCAGCCACTCTGCAACTCCGTCTAGTATCTTCTCCCTGGGTCTACCCGGTGCTCTCCTTCCCTCCAGCTTTCCCGTTGTGACTGGGTGTTCCAAATCCCCTTTCCTCATAAAATGGCCTATGAATGTTGCCTGCCTTTTCCTAATCTTCCTTATGAGTGATCTACTTGTGTCTGCCTCCATCAGGACTGTCTCGTTTGTTTTCTTTGCTGTCCATGGAACTCTCAACATTCTTTTTAGAAACCACATCTCGGCTGCCTCAATTTTACCTATGTGTGATGATCCTAAAAAGTTCATTTTCAGGTGGAGCAGCTTTGACGAAGACTAATGTGATTAATATCAGCAGCTGTAGCCATATAACAGACGATTTGTGACGAAGGGAAAAACACAGAGGCTATCAATGTCTTCTTGATCACAGTGAAGTCAGCAAAGCACGCTGAAAGCGCTGAATATATTAATTTGTGACTTTCCACCACGAAATGAGTCACTTGTCCACTTCAGGCAGTTTTCACTTTTTCATTGCTTCTAAATGTACATTTACTGCTCTTTCTAATGAAAAAAAAACATTTTAAAATCGGACAATAAATACCTGAGGTACAGCCTTCCAAACATGGCACTCTTCCGAAACACAGTTTTGAGAAAATCAAGAAAAACGAAAGTGACAGTTCAGCATCAGCATGTTGGGTAGAGTAATGTAAATAGCTTTTTCACTAAAAAAGAACCACAATATGCCTGATTTATTGAATATAGAATGTGTAGGAAGGGTTCCAGCATACGCTAAAATCAATAACTCCATAAAGAGCCCTGACACCCCTCTCGCTTATTTTGCCCCATTGTGCAAAACTCTGCCAGTGGACAAGCGACTCATTCCGTGATGGAAGGTCATATTTATGGGTTGACTAATGCACTGGTATAGTACTTCTTGTTCTCTAACAGTACGATACGTTTTAAGCAGTGTCTGACAGACTGGACAGAACATTGATGTAAAGCAGTGATTGATGTGGTGGAGTATGACCAATGTTTCTTTTCAATGACTGTTTCCGCTGTCACCAACCAATTTCCCTCCCCAACAAGTCCACCACAAATCACTGTCACGTGCCAGTCACTACGTCACTATGTCCTGCCTGTCATGTGCCAGTCACTACGTCATTATGTCCGCCTGTCACGTGCCAATCACTACGTCACTGTGTCCGCCTGTCACGTGCCAGTCATTACGTCACTATGTCCTGCCTGTCACGTGCCAGTCACTACGTCACTATGTCCGCCTGTCACGTGCCAGTCACTACGTCACTGTGTCCTGCCTGTCACGTGCCAGTCACTACGTCACTATGTCCGCCTGTCACGTGCCAGTCACTACGTCACTATGTCCTGCCTGCACGTGCCAGTCACTACGTCACTATGTCCGCCTGTCACGTGCCAGTCACTACGTCATTATGTCCTGCCTGCACGTGCCAGTCACTACGTCACTATGTCCGCCTGTCACGTGCCAGTCACTACGTCATTATGTCCTGCCTGCACGTGCCAGTCACTACGTCACTATGTCCGCCTGTCACGTGCCAGTCACTACGTCATTATGTCCTGCCTGCACGTGCCAGTCACTACGTCACTATGTCCGCCTGTCACGTGCCAGTCACTACGTCATTATGTCCTGCCTGCACGTGCCAGTCACTACGTCACTATGTCCGCCTGTCACGTGCCAGTCACTACGTCACTATGTCCGCCTGTCACGTGCTAGTCACTACGCCATTATGTCCTGCCTGTCACGTGCCAGTCACTACGTCACTATGTCCGCCTGTCACGTGCTAGTCACTACGTCACTATGTCCGCCTGTCACGTGCCAGTCACTACGTCATTATGTCCGCCTGTCACGTGCTTGTCACTACGTCACTATGTCCGCCTGTCACGTGCCAGTCACTACGTCATTATGTCCGCCTGTCACGTGCTAGTCACTACGTCACTATGTCCTGCCTGTCACGTGCCAGTCACTACGTCACTATGTCCTGCCTGTCACGTGCCAGTCACTACGTCACTATGTCCGCCTGTCACGTGCCAGTCACTACGTCACTATGTCCTGCCTGTCACGTGCCAGTCACTACGTCACTATGTCCGCCTGTCACGTGCTAGTCACTACGTCACTATGTCCGCCTGTCACGTGCCAGTCACTACGTCACTGTGTCCTGCCTGTCACGTGCCAGTCACTCCGCCTGTCACGTGCCAGTCACTACGTCATTATGTCCTGCCTGCACGTGCCAGTCACTACGTCACTGTGTCTGCCTGTCACGTGCCAGTCACTACGTCACTATGTCCGCCTGTCACGTCTGTCTTTTATTTAAATCAGTGTCTATAACCATAAGGGCAATGTACTCAGACATTTTTTTACTTAATAGTACCATGCTGTCAGCTTTATATTTTCAGTTAAAATCTTTATGACTACAGAACAGCCCATGATCAGGTCAGTGCCTTCATAGACACAGGTGTTGCACTGGTAGTGGTCATTGGTCCTGATAGCAAAATCTGATAAAAAATCCCTTTCAACGTCTATCTGATGTTATTCGACTAACTGTTTTTATGTGTACTGGCAGAATAACGGTTTTGTGTTTACTACGATTGCTGTCGTGTATATTATTCAGAGGCTAGTCTTTTTGACAGCTGAGTTCTAATCCCGATTTAACTGATAGCGTGGCTTGATTGTTTGTGTTAAGGGGGATGGATATATTTTAGGTTCATTCTGTGTTTTCCGTTCGTTTTGTGTTGGCCAGTTGACTCAAGTCACCACAAAACTATAGATTGTACATGGGAACACGGACAGCAAAGAAAACAAACGATACAGTCTTTAAGGAGGCGGACACAAGTAGATTATTAATAAAGAAGACAAGGAAAACGCAAGCAACATTTATACAGTCTTGATGGAGGCAGACACAAGTAGATCATTCATAAATAAGATTAAGAAAACACAAGCAACATTTATGAAACATTTTATGAGGCAAGAGAAATTAGAGCACCTGGTCACAACAGGAAAGCTGGAGGAAAAGAGAGAACCAGCTAGACCCAGGGTGCAGAATGGCTGAGGACAGAGAGGACGGGAGATGTGCTTGCAGCGACGAGGGATAGATTAGTATGGAGGGCCATGAAGATGACAAGCATTCTTACCAATAAATGCCTATCAATTAACATCAGGAAGAGAGTTCTTGAATGTTATGTAGAACCAATACTGTTGTACGGATGCGAGGCGTGGACAGTCAACAAGCAAAGCCAGAGCAAGATTGAGGCAGCCAAAATGTGGTTTCTCGAAGAATGTGGAGAGTTCCATGGACAGCAAAGAAAACAAACGAGGCAGTCTTGATGGAGGCAGACACAAGTAGATTACTCATAAGGAAGATTAGGAAAAGACAAGCAACATTTATAGGCCATTTTATGAGGAAGGGGGATTTGGAGCACCTTGTCACAACGGGAAAGCTGGAGGGAAAGAGAGCACCAGGTAGACCCAGGGAGAGAATGTTGGACGGACTTGCAGAGTGGCTGGGGATGAGGAGGGTGGGGAAGATGCTAGGGGCAACGAGAGATAGAGATGGTTGGAAGTCCATGGTCGCTAACGCCATGCGGCAGGGCACCTGATGATGATGATGATGATGATGATGATGATGATGATGATGATGACATATGATATTACAATCCCCAGCCTGACAACAAAAACTGAGGCAGTCACGTGAGCACTGAAACGGTTAACAACTGGCTGATGAAATAAAAGAAAGGCAAGCCTTCATCCTGATTAACTTAATGAATCTATTTCAAAAAGTGCAAAATGGAGTAGGGACCCCAGAATGGCACAAAGCAGTGAACAGTATCAACCTACAAAATCTCACGTGGATCTACTGCCCTGGACACGCTGGTGTTAAGGGAAATGAACAGTCCGATAAACTTGCAGGCAATGCCATTACAGCAAAAATACTACATCTTCAAAAGTCGGGAGTCCTCAGACGCTTAAAACCACACCTTTGAGCACAAAATGTGAGCCATTATACCACTGATCGTTTAACTCACAAAGGAACAGCTAGAGGAAGTGACCGAAAATATGTTATGAAAGGCAAAACAAGAGCTATCGTTAATCAGATTAACATTGGTACCATCTCAAAGGTAACACTGCGCAAACTCCTACAACGTAGAACGCCAAGCGTTTGTTTTTTTCCTGAATCGCAGATAAAGGAAATGTGAAGAATTGAAAACGACAGGTGGATAACGGTAAAGGTTGTCACACTGTTTGTTTGTGTGTGTGTGTGTGTGTGTGTATGTGTGTGTGTGTGTGTGTGTGTGTGTGTGTGTGTGTGTGTGTCTGCGTGTGTGTGCATGTGTGTGTGTGTGTGCGTGTGTGTGGTGGTGGTGGTGGTGGTGGTGTGTGTGTGCGTGTTTGCGTGTGTGTGTGTTTTATGTGTGTGCCTGTGCGTGCTGGCGTGTGTGTGTAAGTGTGTGTGTACGTACTTGTGCGGGCGTGTGTCTTTTTATCTATTTTTTCTTTGCTCGTTTATTTTGATATGTTAATAACAAACAAAGATCTTTTACAATTCAGTATATCAGGGTTTACTATGTGAAACCTTCGTGTTAGGCCCGACACCAGAAAGCGAGGCTGTTTGTTGTTGGTGATATAAATGTCCATTTTGATAATCCCTCTGATCGTTGTACTGTTGCTTTAAATGCCGTTTTTGAAAATTTTAGTCTGCAACAAATGATCAATGTACCTACTCAACGCAAAGGCCATACTTTAGATTGGCTAATCACAAACTGTGTTTCTGATGTAGTTGATTTATCTGTTCGTGACATGCTGTTATCTGATCATTTTGTCATCTCCTTTGAACTGTCTCTTAGAAAACCAGGCAAAGCAACAAAGAAAATCGCTTCACGCAATCTTAAGGCTATTGAGAAGCATGTTTTCAAGAGTGATGTTCATACAGCACTTGAGTCAGCCTGTCAGTCCAATTCATCTGATCCTATATGTACTTACAACACATGCTTGCGTCAGCTGCTTGACCAACACGCCCCTCTTGTTATGCGTACTGTGTCAGACCGTATATCCGCCCCTTGGATGACACTTGAAGTCATTCATGCTAAAGTGCTACGACGTACCGCTGAGCGTGCGTGGCGTGAGTCCGGTCTGACTGTTCATAGAGAAATATATGCAGAGCAGCGTAACATAGTTACAAATATGATACGTGAAGCAAAGAAAAAGTACATATGTGGTAAGATAGCAGGCGCTGATAGTTCCAGAGAACTCTTCCGCCTCAGTGATCAGTTGTTGGGAAAAGCTGGAGATACTGTGCTTCCTTCTAACATCCCCCCAGAGTCTCTTCCTGATAAATTCAATGAATTTTTTGTTGGAAAGATTGAACGGATCAGAAGCAGCTTTGACCCTGATACACCATGCCCCACTGATGCTGTTGTGTTCTCTGGTACACAGCTAGAAAATTTTGAGCTTATGTCTGAGGGTTGTGTGAGAGAGATACTGAAGAAAATGCCAAAGAAGTCATGTGACCTTGACCCTATCCCTGCCTCTATCCTATTTGATTGTCTAGATGAAATTACTCCAATTGTCACGTATATTATGAATAAGTCCTTGTCATCTGGTGTTGTGCCTCAGTGCTTTAAGCACGCTCTTGTCAAGCCCCTTCTGAAGAAGGCAAATCTCGACCCAGACTGCTTGAAGAATTATCGTCCAGTTTCCAATCTACCATTCCTATCAAAGGTGTTGGAACGTATTGTACTAGAACAGATTCTGCAGCATCTGGAATCTCACAACCTGCTAGAGCCATTCCAGTCAGCCTACCGTAAGTGCCATAGCACAGAAACCGCTCTATTGCGTGTGGTCAATGACCTCCTTCAGGCTTCAGACAATGGGAGTGTGTCTATCTTGTCACTGCTTGACTTGTCAGCAGCATTTGACACCATAGACCATAGCATCATCATAACGCGGTTGCGTACCACTTTTGGCTGTTCTGGAACGGTTCTGGACTGGTTTACCTCCTATTTGACTGGCCGTACCCAGTCGGTTGTCATTGGCCACAAATCAAATCCATCTGTGCTGAAATGTGGTGTCCCACAAGGTTCTGTCTTGGGACCTGTCCTGTTCACTATGTATACACAACCTCTCAGCGCTATCATTCATCAGTCAGGTCACTCATACCACTTCTTTGCGGATGACTCACAGCTGCATAGCTCCTCTGCCCCATCAGATTTTGACGCTCTTGCGTGCAGTCTGAGAGATTGTATAGAGGATGTCTCCAAGTGGATGAGTGAAAACAAGCTGAAGATGAATGATGATAAAACTGAGCTTATTGTTACTGGTACTAAGTCAAAGGTCAATCAGGTTACTCATGCCCCCATGTCTATCTCTGGTTGTGATGTATCTTTCTCACAAACTGTTAGAAACCTTGGCTTCTATCTGGATGAAACACTTTCTATGGAAGCCCATGTCAAACAGTTGTGCCGTACTCTGTACTATCAGCTACGCAGAATTGGTAAGATTCGCTCCTTCCTTTCCACTGATGCTACCAACAAGCTTGCTGTCTCTTTCATACTATCTAGACTGGACTATTGTAACTCTCTATTCGCAGGTCTCCATGACAATCAACTATCTAAACTTCAGCGCATACAGAACTACGCGGCTCGCCTTGTTCTCCGCAATCCCAGGCGTGAGAGTGCAAAATCTCTGCTTAGAACACTTCATTGGCTCCCGGTAAAGGCTAGGATTCAATATAAAGTTGCCTGTCTCTGCTTTCAGTGTATCTATCACGAGAACATGCCATCCTATCTTGCCAACCTCCTGCAGGGTTACAAACCTTCTCGAACGCTCCGCTCTTCTGACACCTCACTGTTGACTGTTCCTCGCTTCTCTCTAGACACCTTTGGTAAAAAATCTTTCTCTGTCTTTGGCCCAAATGTATGGAACTCTCTACCACTGTCTCTCAGAAAAACTAAGTGTTTCTCAACCTTCAAACGGCACCTGAAAACCCACCTCTTTCAAACTCATCTAACCTGAAGAGCCTTAGTTTGCAAGTCTGTCATCAGACTAATCTCTCCTGCCTGTATAACAGTATTTTGTATAAGGGCCTATAGAGCAAGGTGTGTGTGTGCGTGCATGTGTGTATGTGTGTGTGTGTGTGTGTGTGTGTGTGTGTGTGTGTGTGTGTGTGTGTGTGTGTGTGTGTGTGTGTGTGTGTGTGTGTATGCTTGAGTGAGCATGTGTGTGTATCACTGTATGTGTACAGCTGAGGAAGGGATAGGGGAGAAATTGAGTGGGAAAGAGACTGAAATACTTAAAGAAACTTTTTCAAATCTTTGTTTGTATGTAAATTGTGATGTATGATATGCGAATAGTTCATAATTTGTGAGGAATTTTGATTGTCAAGGTATTAATGCTGTAATACTGAAGTTGTAATGTTTTTCCTGTATATGGATTAGAATTTTTCTGTTTTTATCTTCATTCAAAATATTGATTATAATTTTATGTACAACTATTGCATGCATAAACACACACACACGCATGCAAACATAGCACACGCACACACACACACACACACACACACACACACACACACACACACACACACACACACACACTCTCTCTCTCACACACACACACACACACACACACACATTCTTACAAACACACGCGCACAGCAACGCACACGCACGCACACACACACGTACGCAAGCACACACACGCAGCAATATATAAACACAGTATGCCTCTTTATTCATATGAAAAATCTGTTAATCTTTCTTCATTACATAAGTCAGTGTTTAAATTTTAATATTCTGTGGTTTCTTATGTGTCTTCTTACTTGTATAGCTTTAATGTTTGTTGTTATCTTATTGTGTATGTAATTGTGAACATTTTTTATCACCTTTTGCCTTTCTTGCGAAATGTAAAGCGCTGGTGAGCATGTTTTTATATGGAATATGCGCTATACAAATAAACATTATTATTATTATTATTATTATTACATTAGTGGTCGTCAGTGTGTAAGAAAAATGTCATTTTCAGTACCGGAGGGAAAGTATGACACTTCAGATCCACAGGGTGCTTCATGGATACAGCATGGTCCTAACACTTATCTGTGAGTCTGTTCTGGCATATCACCGTGCCAGACTGTATTTCCCTGTACACATCAGATAATCAGCAACACCTGCTGCCAAGTGTTTTAACGTGGAAATACTAGATGACTGTTTCGCTGATGTCTAATTCAGCATTTTTTTGTTATTCTGTCACATGCAAATAAATGAGTATCGACGCTGTTCCATTAACGCGAAATTGTTGTCGTTTAGCATTTTTAGTTATTCTGTCACATGCAAATAAATGAGTATCTACACTGTTCCATTTACGTGAAATCATTGTTGTCTAGAATGGTTTCTTAGTGATGCCTGAAGATGATGAATCTCGTGTCCCTTGTGTTTGATAAATGCATTCATGATGGGAGCTATCTGTTCAGTTTCGTTTACGGTTGGTGCTGTAGCCTGACATGATATGCTTGATCTCATTCTCCCGGGGGGGAGAGTGGGCGTTGTTCCTGCAAGTAATTCTCCATGACAGTCTTACTTTCGTGCTCATTACTGGCATCTCCATCTGTCTCCGATCTAGCTTTCCCGGAAGATATGGCAGAAGCAATATACGACTGTCAGAGCCTGCTATCAGACTTGTAGTGAATATGTATGGAAGTCAGAGCTGAGCAATCCAAATTAGAGCCAACAGTACTGACTATATTAGAACGGCCTGCAGTACAACAGTACTGACTACAATAGAACGGCCTGCAGTACAACAGTACTGACTACAATAGAACGGCATGCAGTACAACGGTACTGACTACAATAGAACAGCCTGCAGTACAACGGTACTGACTACAATAGAACGGCCTGCAGTACAACAGTACTGACTACATTAGAACGACCTACAGTACAACAGTACTGACTACATTAGAACGGCCTGCAGTACAACAGTACTGACTACAATAGAACAGCCTACAGTACAACAGTACTGACTACATTAAAACGGCCTACAGTACAACAGTACCGACTACATTAAAACGGCCTACAGTACAACAGTACTGACTACATTAGAACGGCCTACAGTACAACAGTACTGACTACATTAGAACGGCCTACAGTACAACAGTACTGACTACAATAGAATAGCCTACAGTACAACAGTACTGACTACGTTAGAACGGCCTACAGTACAACAGTACTGACTACATTAGAGTGGCCTACGGTACAACAGTACTGACTACATTAGAACGACCGACAGTACAACAGTACTGACTACATTAGAACAGCCTACAGTACAACAGTACTGACTACATTAGAACGACCGACAGTACAACAGTACTGACTACATTAGAGCGACCTACAGTACAACAGTACTGACTACATTAGAACAGCCTACAATACAACAGTACTGACTACATTAGAACGGTCTACAGTACAACAGTACTGACTACATTAGAACGGCCTACAGTACAAATGGACAGAAGAGAGAAAAGTGACAAAGTTCGAGTAATTACTGAAAATATTTTTTTCCCAAGCAGCGGAAATCTGCATTATCACTGACATGTCAATGATAGAGATGTGTAGGAACTGCAACGCCATCAGCTCCATAACAAAAGCTGAAGCACAACAGTGATATAGTGATGCATTAGACGGACTGATGAGAGAAAGATTGTGGATTTGAGATGCCATCTTTTCAAAACTCTATGACAGACAGCATTCGCCTCCCGTCTTCCCAATTCTTACTGTTACTCACAAACACATTATGATTTCACTAAAGGAAATAAGAAGCAAGAAGGCAGAAATTTTTTAAAGATTAATTCAGGATTATAATTCTTGAGAGTCACGTAGGAGTTATCTCCCATGATGTAGAATTCCTCAAAAATCCAGTTTTGTGCTTTGTGGCTGCTTCTGTGCTAGCTGAATGGGTAGCACAAACTGTGTTGGATTTTGAGGAATTCTACAACATGGGAGATAACTCCTACGTGACTCTCAAGAGTTATAATCGTGAATTAATCTTTCAAAAATTCTCCCTGCTTCCCTCTTATTTCCTTTAGAGTTACTTATATGCCTTGGAAGCAATCCTGTATATGTTCTATCTTGTCTATGTGAGTGTGTTTGGTCAGTTCAAGAATAAAAGACTGTGTCAATCTTGAATATGAGACCAATATGTTGTATGTATTTCTCTCCTCCCTCATAGTTGTGTGTAGGTGTAGTTACGGGGCATAAAGGTTAGCTTGGGTATTCCTTTCTTTGGGGAATGTTCTGAGCTTACAGTTTTGTGCTTTGTGGCTGCTTCTATGCTAGCTGAATGGGTAGCGTAAACTGTGTTGGGTTTTTAGGAATTCTACATGGGAGATAACTGCACGTGACTCTCAAGACATTATGATTTCATTTCAGTCTTTTTCTCTTACTGGACGAAGCAGCAGGATGTTTTGGTCTTTTTCTCCAAATTTTTGTATTTGGTGTTCGTGTGTGATCTTATGTTTACGCTTGATAAAGGCCAGTTGGCCGAAATTTACGCTTGTCTTGTCTGGTTTTGCACATCAGAAATAGCCGGCAGAATCGGCCAAGCCAAAACAGCATTCAAGAAGATGACAGGCATTCTTACCAACAAATGCCTATCAATTTACATCAGAAAGAGAGTTCTTGAATGTTATATAAAACCAATACTGTTGTACGGATGCGAGGCGTGGACAGTCAGCAAGCAAAGCCAGAGCAAGATTGAGGCAGCCGAGACGTGGTTTCTAAGAAGAATGTTGAGAGTTCCATGGACAGCAAAGAAAACAAACGAGACAGTCTTGATGGAGGCAGACACAAGTACATCACTCATAAGGAAAATTAGGAAAAGACAGGCAACATTTATAGGCCGTTTTACGAGGAAGGGGATTTGGAGCACCTGGTCACAACGGGAAAGCTGGAGGGAAAGAGAGCACCAGGTAGACCCAGGGAAAAAATGCTGGACGGACTTGCAGAGTGGCTGGGGACGAGGAGGGTGGGGGAGATGCTAGGGTCAACGAGAGATAGAGACAGATGGAAGTCCATGATCGCCAACGCCGTGCGGCAGGGCACCTGATGATGATGATATGATGATGATGATGTCTGGTTTATCAAATACGCGTTCTGATTCTTGTTTCATTGTTCTGGTAGTGTCAGCGTTTCAAAATCTTGGTTGTGTGTAGGGTTTCTACACGCTTCACTATTTTGTTGTTGTTGTTGTTGTTGTTGTTGTTGTTGTTGTGTGTTGTGTTGTTTTGTTTTGGTGTCATGATGTGTGTGTACGTTTTTGCATGAAGGGCTGAGGATGGACTGAAGGAGGTAGAATAAGTGAACGAAATCTGATCGTGTTGGTGGGCAGATAGAGGCAGTTGCGCTGAAGAAGTCGGCTGGATCGCCGATGAAAGCTACGCAGTAAGTAGCTTTTTTGTCACTGAGAGACAGGTTCAGCCAGGTAGCCATTAAGACGATGCCTCGTATTGTTTGAGTGCTGATTTCCGTGATGCGATTATGTAGGACATCAGTGAGGTCAGTTAATGCTACAGGACTGGTTATGTTTTCATCCCGTTTCCATTTCTAAGCTCAATACCTATGGTCCACGAGCCTTCTCTGTTTCTGGTCCACTCTCCTGGAACAAACCTCCTCTCTCAGTCCGTCAGCAACCTCCTTTTGTCTCCTTCAAGTCCGCTCTCAAAACTCACCTTTTCTCCTCTGCATAAAATCCTGACCTCACTCAACCCCCTCTGCAGCCTGTCTCCACTCGGAGTGGAATCACACTGCAATATATAATTGTATATAATATGCTTTCTATAATTTTCCATTGCTTTATTCTTTTTCCCCATTTATAGCCATGGTGTGTGTGTGTGTGGTGTGTGTGTGTGTGTGTGTGTGTGTGTGTGTGTGTGTGTGGTGTGCGTCCGTGTGTGTGCGTGCGTGCTTGTGTGTCTGTTTCAGCGCTTAGATTTGATTTTATCAAGATTTTGCGCTATAAATATTGTAAATATTGTAATTATTTTTTTTTTTTTTAACATGACGGGTTGAGACATGCATTTCACTGCAATGTAGCGTAGATTCGATCAGTGGCAAACTGATACAAAAGTAAGGTATAAAACATATACGCTTGCAAGAACGTCACGCCTTGCCAACGCAGAGGACTTACGTGTAAGTTTAAGGCACAGACCAGTGGCCGTGGTGTACTGGTTAACTCAACAGACTACCGACTGGAAGGTTGTAGGTTCGAATCCCCATCAGTACCTTCAAAAATCATTGTGGGATTTTTCAGCTCTAACCGGCTCTTACCCAGAGTTGGGCGTGCTATGGGCTCAGTGGGAAGACTGGAACCACCCAGTCTAGTCTCATCGACTTGGCGGATGCGTCATTGAGGGTGTTGCTCAAATCTTCTGACCAACATCGCAGGTGTCTGTATCTCTCGGGCCTGGTTGACGCCAGGATATATTATATGATAGTAAAACGTAGAGTACAACCCTGTCACGCAGTCTCAATCCTAGATGGAACTCCATAGCATCATGATTATCATCCACATCGACATCATCATCATCATCGCATAATAAAAACTGTTTCAGCTTCTGTGGCCATTAAAGTGGCATAGAAAATTGGGACGACAAAAAAAAAAAAAAAAAATGAGCACAAAGGTAATCCACCTGAGTGCAATGATCCTAAAAAATGTTAAAGGTTAAAAAAAGTTTATGGCACAGACCATGATTATTTTGGATTGCTCCATCACGTGGCATCGGTGGCATGGCATCAGTGAATATACAGAAGTCATCTTGAGAAATTAAACCTGAAAGTGATACTTTTGTCACCAATATCATCCTAGAAGTGACGGGACGGTTAAAATCACAAATAACCAATTCTTTCCCCTCATTAAACACGCCTGGACGACCGTACATAATTTCCCTCTCTGTGACGTTTTCATTGACCGGTTCACTGTAGCATTAGATGAAACAAATGCATCTGCGACTGCATCTGACAGATTCCTGTGTGTTATCAATCTATTATCATTTATTTTACGAGATGCTGAGGATGATGCCTCACACACATCGATGATTTCCTGACACAGAACACTCCCATGGAAGTCCTGGGAATTCTCTTGTTTCTAACATAATCCTTGCTTCGCTGACAAGGACATTAGAATCACGAGGATACGAGCTAAAGTCATATTGATAACGTTTTCTTTCTTTCTCTTTCTCTCTCTCTCTCTCTTTCTCTCTCTCTCTCTCACTCTCTTCTCTCTCTCTCTTCTTTTCGTTCTCTCTCTCTCTTTCTCTCTGTCTGTCTGTCTGTCTCTCTCTGTCTGTCTCTCTTTCTCTCTCTCTCTCTCTCTTCTCTCTCTCTCTCTTATCTCTCTCTCTTTCTCTCTGTCTGTCTCTGTATGTCTCTCTTCTGTCTCTGTCTCTTTCTCTTTCTCTCTCTCTCTCTCTCTGTCTCTCTCTCTTTTCTCTCTCTCTGTCTGTCTGTCTGTCTGTCTCTTTCTCTCTGTCTGTCTGTCTGTCTCTCTCTCTCTCTTTCTGTCTCTCTCTTTATCTCTCTCTCTTTCTCTTTGTCTGCCTCTCTCTGTCTCTCTCTCTCTGTCTCTCTCTCTCTGTCTCTCTCTCTTTCTTCTCTCTCTCTTCTCTCTCTCTCTTTCTCTTTCTCTATCTCTCTCTCTGTCTCACTCTCTGTCTTTTCTCTCTCTCTCTCTCTCTCTCTCTCTCTTTCTCTCTGTCTCTGTCTCTCTGTCTCTCTGTCTCTCTGTCTCTCTCTCTCTCTGTCTCTCTCTCTCTCTGTCTGTCTCTCTCTCTCTCTCTTTGTGTTTTCCTCTCCCTCGCTTGCCTCCTATCTTCCTTGTTATTCCCACCAATTACTTTAATGAGG
>JAPXFY010000013.1:88271776-88274276 GCA_030674185.1 Monoplex corrugatus | reverse complement strand
AGTTGATGGGGCGGCGTTCTGCTCATATGCTCACTGAGTCAGTTGATGGGGCGGCGTTCTGCTCATATGCTCACCGAGTCAGTTGATGGGGCGGCGTTCTGGTCATATGCTCACTGAGTCAGTTGATGGGGAGACATTCTGGTCATATGCTCGCTGAGTCAGTTGATGGGGCGACGTTCTGGTCATATGCTCGCTGAGTCAATTGATGGGCCGGCGTTCTGGTCATATGCTCGCTGAGTCAGTTGATGGGGAGACATTCTGGTCATATGCTCACTGAGTCAGTTGATGGGGAGACATTCTGGTCATATGCTCACTGAGTCAGTTGATGGGCCGGCGTTCTGGTCATATGCTCACTGAGTCAGTTGATGGGGAGACATTCTGGTCATATGCTCACTGAGTCAGTTGATGGGGCGACGTTCTGGTCATATGCTCACTGAGTCAGTTGATGGGGAGACATTCTGGTCATATGCTCACTGAGTCAGTTGATGGGGCGACGTTCTGGTCATATGCTCACTGAGTCAGTTGATGGGGAGACATTCTGGTCATATGCTCACTGAGTCAGTTGATGGGCCGGCGTTCTGGTCATATGCTCACTGAGTCAGTTGATGGGGAGACATTCTGGTCATATGCTCGCTGAGTCAGTTGATGGGGAGACGTTCTGGTCAGATGCTCACTGAGTCAATTGATGGGCCGGCGTTCTGGTCATATGTTCGCTGAGTCAGTTGATGGGGAGACGTTCTGGTCATATGTTCGCTGAGTCAGTTGATGGGGAGACGTTCTGGTCATATGTTCGCTGAGTCAGTTGATGGGGAGACGTTCTGGTCATATGTTCGCTGAGTCAGTTGATGGGGAGACGTTCTGGTCATATGTTCGCTGAGTCAGTTGATGGGGCGGCGTTCTGGTCATATGTTCGCTGAGTCAGTTGATGGGGAGACGTTCTGGTCATATGTTCGCTGAGTCAGTTGATGGGGAGACGTTCTGGTCATATGTTCGCTGAGTCAGTTGATGGGCGGCGTTCTGGTCATATGTTCGCTGAGTCAGTTGATGGAGCGGCGTTCTGGTCATATGTTCGCTGAGTCAGTTGATGGGGCGGCGTTCTGGTCATACGCTCGCTGAGTCAGTTGATGGGGCGGCGTTCTGGTCATATGCTCACTGAGTCAGTTGATGGGGCGGCGTTCTGGTCAGATGATCAAACTATTTGTGAATGTGTGTGGCGGACCGACTTGTTCCCACCATTTCTGTGATCTTGATGTTTCTGATCAAGTCACGTGTCGTCTTGACAGCGTTTCTCACGCTGTACGGAGCAGCGGGGAAGTTTCAGTCTTTTTCTCCTAATTTTTGTATCTGGTGTTTGTTTGTTTGTGATCTTACGCTTGACAAAGGCCAGTTGGCAGAAAACTTGCGCTATCGACTTGTTGTATTAAATACGCGTTTTTATTCTTTTTTCCTGTTTTTTTTTTACTGGTTCCTGTTTGCTTGAAAGCGGGCAGTAACACTTGTTTTGGATTTCTTGACAGCTCTGTTCAAGAAACACATCTCAAGGTTGGTGATGTTGTATCTAGGGACTTTGTCAAGGTCCGGGTCTGGCCAGTGTGGGTTATGAAGATGCAGGAACCTGAAAAAACACGAAAATTGAATCAGAACGCGTTTTCTAGATCGGAGGCAGACACAAGTAGATCACTCATAAGGAAGATTAGGAAAAGACAGGCAACATTTATAGGCCATTTTGTGAGGAAGGGGGTTTTGGAGCACCTGGTCACAACGGGAAAGCTGGAGGGAAGGAGAGCACCGGGTAAACCCAGGGAGAAAATACTAGACGGACTTGCAGAGTGGCAGGGGACGAGGAGGGTGGGGGAGATGCTGGGGGCAACGAGAGATATAGACAGATGGAAGTCCATGGTCGCCAGATGGAAGTCCATGATTTTTAGTGTGAGGTCTGAGATTTTTCATGTGAAGTCTGAGATTGTTGGTGTGACGTCTGAGATTTTTGTCGTGAGGTCTTGAGATTTTTTTTAATGTAAGGCCTGAAATTTTTTATATAAAGTCTGAGATTTTTGTCTGACGTCTGAGATAACTTTGGTTGAGGGAGAATCTGTGCACGACAAAAAAGACTGAAAGCCAAAGAGAAGTAATGTAGATTGATACATTCCATTTTCAGACGTGGCAGCTGTAGCAAAAACCGACATCAACAATTTCCCTGACTATAATCTCACTAGACGAGGTGTCAACAACAAAAAAGCACTAAAAAAGACACGTGCTAGTCATTACAATCACATTAAAGCAGACCACGACGAAAGCAATGAATATATTTACGGCGATGGACTAAAGTACGTATCTCCTTTTTCCTTTAAGCAACAACATATTTTAAGGACCGCCTGGCAGATGGGACAGAACGGAGATGTACGGTCAGAAAGTGACGAGATGGAAGGCGACAAGTGTTTCTTTTCACTTGCTCTTTTCCCTGACAACCAACCGTTTCTTTCCCGCCGAGAAACTCCTT
>JAPXFY010000013.1:88264276-88266776 GCA_030674185.1 Monoplex corrugatus | reverse complement strand
AGTCATGCCAGGCAATCAGGATAACAAACAATACATTAACCCTTGACAGACTCATCAGCTAGTTACGCCAGGCAATCATGGTAATAAACATACGTTAACCCTTGACAGTCCTCAGCTAGTTATGCCAGGCAATGAGGATAATAAACCATACGTTAACCCTTGACAGACTCAGTCAGCTAGTTACGCCAGGCAATGAGGATAATAAACCATACGTTAACCCTTGACAGACTCAAGCAGCTAGTTACGCCTGGCAATCAGCATAATAAACAATACCTTAACCCTCGACAGACTCAGCTAGTCATGCCAGGCAATCAGCATAATAAACCATACCTTAACCCTTGATTGACTCAGCTAGTCATGCCAGGCAATCAGGATAATACACCATACGTTAACCCTTTAACAGACTCAGCTAGATACCTTGTTTCTTTGCTCAGTGGTACGTGAGGCAGGCTTGGCGTTGGAGCCAACCTTGTGTGACATTTAGACCGTGAGCAGAGCTAGGCAAACTGGTGTGACATAATGGTGAGCAGCAGTGTCAGCAGTGCCAGACCTTAGTGCATGCGTGTGCCATCGCCGTGTGTATAGGCAGGGACGTAATGATGCTAATTGGAATGCTGGTGGTTTGGAAAATGATACCGTGCCTCTGCTGCCAGTTGAAACACATGGGTTTTGGCATGTCTGTCTCCAACCTCCAACCTCTCTGTCTCTGTCTGTCTGTCTGTCTCTCTGCCTCTGTCTGTCTGTCTCTCTGTCTTTGTCTCTGTGTCTCTGTCTTTGTCTCTGTGTCTCTGTGTCTCTGTCTTGTCTCTCTGTGTCTCTGTCTCTCTGTCTCTGTGACTCTGTCTGTCTGTCTGTCTGTCTCTGTCTCTGTCTGTCTCTCTGTCTCTGTCTCTCTGTCTCTGTGACTCTCTGTCTGTCTGTCTGTTAGTCTGTCTGTCTGTCTCTCTGTCTCTCTCTGTCTCTGTGTCTCTGTCTCTGTGCTCTGTCTCCCTGTCTCTCTGTCTCTCAGTCTCTGTCTCTTTGTCTTTGTCTTGTCTCTGTCTCTCTGTTCTGTCTCTGTCGTGTGTATGTATGATGTATGTCTTCTCTCTCTCTCTCTCTCTCTCCTCTCTCTCTCTCTCTCTCTCTCTCTCTCTCTCTCTCTTGTAAGTGTACCGGGACAATTTCAACACCCATCCACCAATTCCATATCATCTATGTACATTATATGTGTTGTGGCCTGAGGCAATTGCCCATTAAAACGTTCTGATCTCTCTCTCTCTCTCTCTCTCTCTCTCTCCTCTCTTCCTTTCTGTCTCTCTCTCTCTCTCTCTCTGTTTCTGTGTCTCTGTCTCTGACTCTCTCTCTCTCTGTCTCTGCCTCTCTGTCTGTTTTGTCTGTCTGTCTGTCTCTCTCTCTCTCTCCTCTCTCTGTCTCTCTCCTTTCTGTCTCTCTCTCTCTATCTGTCTGTCTCTGCTCTCGTTCTGCTCTCTGCATCTCTCTCTCTCTCCTCTCTCGTCTCTCTCTGTCTTCTTCTTTTCTGTCTGTCTCTCTGTCTCTGACTTTCTCTCTCTCTCGTCTGTCGTCTGACTCTCTTCTGTCTGTCTCTCTCGTCTCTAACTTTCTCTCTGCTCTGTCTGTCTGTCTCTGACTCTCTCTCTCTGTCTCTGTCTCTGACTCTCTCTCTCTCTCTCTCTCTCGCTCTTTCTCCCATCTCTTCCTCCCTCCCTCCCCTTCCCCTCCTTCTCTCCCTCCCTTTCTCTCTCTTTTTAAATATGTCGAAGTGGGACAAAAAAGTCAGGCAGGTCGGAAATTATCGTGCATATAGAGGCAACCTCTGGAACAAACGGAATCAGTTTCATAAAACTGGATGCTTCAGTTGGGGTGATGGAGTCCAATTTCAGAACGTGACCTGACCCCCAAACACACGCTGTGTGTCACGAGTGAAACAAAATGACCAATTACCACATTAACCGTGTTTCCTGGTGGCAGGATGTATATTGCCTGTAGTTTACATACGGTGGGTTATCACAATAATAGAGCCAGACTTTAGTTGATTCTTGACAGGGACTCACTTAGCTACTTAGGCTCCTCCAGTGGGGATGCCGGGGGCTCTTTCAGTGTAAATAGTATCCCCACTTTCTGGAAATTCTGTGCGAGAAATTTCCTCTTTTCTGTCACTGTCTTTGTTTCTGCCTTGTTCCTTTGCTTTCTGTCATTTTTACCTATCATTTTTTCTGCCTTAATGGTCCATTCACCTGTATGTATTCGATAAAGTCTTACGTACTTTTTCTTAGGATTGATAATTGGGTACATGTATTAAATCCATTTTTGGTTCTAGGGAGGTGAGATATACGGAAGCAATTTTAGGTAATTTATGCCTGTTTTTTATATGTTTTGGTGTCCTTAGGTATGCGTTTATTTGTATTCAGGTGTGTTTTTTTAAAATCCCCTGTGCGATAAATTGGAAAGAGTGGTCAACGCCAGGGGCATGTCCTTAGATTATGTGCGCAAATGTGTT
>JAPXFY010000013.1:88254276-88256776 GCA_030674185.1 Monoplex corrugatus | reverse complement strand
TCGACTTACTCTCTCTGGTGGAGTGAAAATATCGTCTGAATGAAGGGATGTGTTGATCGACTTACTGTCTCTGGTGGAGTAAAAATATCGTCTGAATGAAGGGATGTGTTGATCGACTTACTCTCTAACTGGTGGAGTAAAAGTATCGTCTGAATGAAGGGATGTGTGATCTGATCGGCTTACTGTCTCTGGTGGAGTAAAAGTATAGTCTGAATGAAGGGATGTGTTGATCGGCTTACTCTCTCTCTCTGGTGGAGTAAAATTATCGTCTGAATGAAGGGATGTGTTGATCGGCTTACTCTCTCTCTCTGTGGAGTAAAATTATCGTCTGAATGAAGAGGGATGTGTTTGTGATCGACTTACTCTCTAACTAGTGGAGTAAAATGATCGTCTGAATGAAGGGATGTGGTTGATCGTCTTACTTCTCTAACTGGGTGGAGTAAAATATCGTCTTAATGAGGGATAGATGCGTTGATCGGCATTACTCTCTCTGGTGGAGTAAAAGTATCGTCTGAATGAAGGGATGTGTTGATCGGCTTACTCTCTAACTGGTGGAGTAAAAGTATCGTCTGAATGATGAGATGCGTTGATCGGCTTACTCTCTAACTGGTGGAGTAAAAGTATAGTCTGAATGAAGGGATGCGTTGATCGGCTTTCTCTCTCTGGTGGAACACAAGCATGGTCACACTGCCTGGCAGCAGAAAAAGTTCTGTATACCTGTCTTTCGAATGAAACAGAAATGTTGTAAAAAAATTATGTCAGTTTTCTATATTGTTCAACACAAGTATTTTCAAAATATCTGACGAATCAGAAATGTGAATCCTACCGTCTGGTAGACAGATTTGTTTTATATCTTACTGCTATCTGGTGAAACAGAAGTGTTATCTGATCATGTGAGAGAAGGAGACATTTTTTATATACTTTCTTTGGGGCACTACTTTTCCAGTTTCTGGTGTTCTTTGATAATGTGAGGGAAGGAGACACGTTTAAATACTCTCTGTAGGAGCACAATTTTTCCATTTTCTGGTGAAATACTTACTGGTGAAACAGAAGTGTTGTCGTGCATTGCTTCGGGAACAGAAGTGGCTCTCCGGTGAAAAACAAATGTTACCTTATTCTCTGGTGGAATAAACCCGTTGTCTGGTAGGGCAAAAGTGTTCTAGTGTTCTAAATATTACCATCTGGTCAAACAACGGTATTGTTTAAAGCGACGAGATACCTCGCTGTGTGTTGGGAAAGACTCAAATGTGTTCTAGTGTGAAAGTGATATACATCTGTATGTAAGTGAAACAAAACTGCCATATTCTCTGATTGCCTATAGTAATGTTGCCTTAGGAGGCTTATCAAATTATTTCATGGCCGTAAACAATTATCTCACCGTCTGTGGGAACGGAAGTGAAGTAATTTTGATTATCTAGTGAAACTGAAGTATGATATTGAATACTGTGTGGTAGAGTAGGACTGTTAATTTTTTACAGGTTGGTGAAACAAAAGCGTTTCATCTGTACTGATTGGTACAAAACAATGTCATAATTCCTACTGATTTTTACTGATTGGTAGAACAAAAGTGTCATAATTCTTGTCTGTTGGTGGAACAAAAGTACAATTTTTATGATCGGTGGGACAAAAGCGATATAATTCTTACTGATTGGTGGGAAAAAGTGTCATAATTTGTACGATTGGTGAAACAAAAGAAAATTATAATTGTACGGATTTGTACGAAAAAAGTGTCAACTCTCCTACAGAATCTTATTAATTGGTGGCAAAACGTGTTATAATTTATCTGATTGATGACACAAAAGTGTTATGATTTTACTGATTGGTGGAACGGAAGTGTCATAACTCTCACTGATTGGTGGAACGGAAGTGTCATAACTCTCACTGATTGGTGGAACGGAAGTGTCATAAGTTTCACTGATTGGTGGAACGGAAGTGTCATAACTCTCACTGATTGGTGGAACGGAAGTGTCATAACTCTCACTGATTGGTGAAACGAAAGTGTCATAACTCTCACTGATTGGTGAAACGAAAGTGTCATAACTCTCACTGATTGGTGGAATTGAAGTGTCACAACTCTCACTGATTGGTGGAACTAAAGTGTCATAACTTTCACTGATTGGTGGAACGAAACTGTCACATAACTTCTATCATCTGAAGTCGTATTATTGCCCAAACTAGCAGAAGAAAGTCGTTTAAATTCATATGTTATTGAGCAAGATTATTACATTTTACAGTGTAGTGTTGGATAGCTGTGGTGTGACAGAAGTTTCATAATCTGGTGGAACATAACCAGTGAAACACACGAGTTACTGTAGTATTTGGTGAGACATAAATACTATCTTCCTATGTGATGAAAATCAAGGTATTACAGATGATGCAATAGAAAGTTTATATGAGTATATAATGGAATAGCAATCACATAAACATCGTTTAGTGATGTGTCTTCAGAACAGGTATTTTGTGTTCTGTGGTACGGTCTGATGTTAAGTAGCCTACCATG
>JAPXFY010000013.1:88231776-88236776 GCA_030674185.1 Monoplex corrugatus | reverse complement strand
AAAAATGTGAAAGGTAGTTGGGCTGGTGGTGGTGGTGTGGGGGCGGGGAAGGGGGACAGGAGGGTGAATGGTTTAGATAGTTCCGTAGTATAGTGCCTATGTGTATGTGTGAGCAAGTAAATCAAGTGAATGTGTGTGTGTGTGTGTGTGTGTGTGTGTGTGTGTGTGTGTGTGTGTGTGTGTGTGTGTGTGTGTGTGTGTGTGTGTGTGTGTGTGTGTGTGTGTGTGTGTGCGTTTCTGTGTATACATACATGTATATATGGATATGCTTATACAGTTGTATTTTTTGTTTGTTTATTTGTTTGTTTTCTTGTTTCTTTTTGACCTGCTAAAATAAAAACTGAAAAATTGTGTCTGGATGTAGTGGGATTTTTTTGTCTGTTTTGTTTTTGCTGTTGTTGGTGGGTTTTTTAAAATTTGTACTCAGTCTGCTTTTTCTTTGCATTTGGTTTGTTCTTTATTCATATCTGCTCTTTCTCTGTCTCTCCCTCCCTCCTCCTCCTCCCTCCCTCTCCTTTCTCCCTCTCTTCTGCTAATACTTCTATGTGGTTTTCTTTTCATTTTCTTGTTACCATATCTTCCATGCCAGTCCAGTACCATGATATATGTTATATGGAACCGATACTGTTGTACGGTTGTGAGGCGTGGACAGTCAACACGCAAAGTCAGAACAAAATTGAGGTAACTGAAATGTGGTTCCTAAGAAGAATGTTGAGATTTCTGTGGACAGCAAAAAACAAACAAACGAGACAGTCTTGAAGGAGGTAGACACAAGATCATTAATAAAGAAGATTAGGAAAAGACAGGCAACATATATAGGACATTTTATGAGAAAAGGGGAATCGGAGCACCTAGTCACAACAGGAAAGCTGGAGGGAAGAGAACACCAGGTAGACCCAGGGAGAAAATATTGGACGGACGTGCAGGGTGACTGAGGACAGAGAGGATGGAAGATGTACTTGCAGCGACAAGGGATAGATTTGTATGGAAGGCCTTGATCGTCAAAGCCATGCAGCAGGGCACATGATGATGATGATGATGACTCATCATCATCATCATCAGGTGCCCTGCCGCATGGCATTGGCGATTATGGACTTCCATCTGCCTCTATCTCTCGTTGCCCCTAACATCTCCCCCACCCTCCTCATCCCCAGCCACTCTGCAAGTCTGTCCAGCATTTTCTCCCTGGGTCTACCCGGTGCTCTCTTACCCTCCAGCTTTCCCGTTGTGACCAGGTGCTCCAAATCCCCCTTCCTCATAAAATGGCCTATAAATGTTGCTTGTCTTTTCCTAATCTTCCTTATGAGTGATCTACTTGTG
This sequence comes from Monoplex corrugatus, assembly GCA_030674185.1. Classification (NCBI taxonomy): domain Eukaryota; kingdom Metazoa; phylum Mollusca; class Gastropoda; order Littorinimorpha; family Ranellidae; genus Monoplex; species Monoplex corrugatus. Next base: position 88,235,456 of record JAPXFY010000013.1, on the reverse strand, counting down.
TCTGCCTCCATCAAGACTGTCTCGTTTGTTTTCTTTGCTGTCCATGGAACTCTCAACATTCTTCTTAGGAACCACATCTCGGCTGCCTCAATCTTGTTCTGGTTTTGTTTGTTGACTGTCCATGCGTCGCATCCGTACAACAGTATTGGTTCTATATAACATTCAAGAACTCTCTTCCTGGTGTTAATTGACAGGCATTTGTTGGTAAGAATGCTTGTCATCTTCTCGAATGCTGTTTTGGCTTGGCCGATTCTGCCAGCTATTTCTGATGTGCATCTGCCGTCTGATGAAATGATCGTTCCCAGGTATTTGAATTTATCAACCTGTGTCAAGGTTGTGCCATTTGCTGTTATTTTGCATGAGGGAATTTCATGTTTTTTTACTGATCACCATGACTTCAGTCTTCCTGCTGTTTAGTTCCAGCCCCTTACCTTTGCTTTCTATTTCTAGTATATTCACAAGGTTGATGACTCCCTGGTTGATGACTACCAACATTAATCACTCAGATGTGGAGTCAGACCAAATGAATGACCCTCTGGTAAGGATATCACCATCATCATGCCATCGACAGCCTCCACACGAACCACCGCACCAAAGGCTGCCCACGTCACCTTGGTAATGGGCTCTTCATGGACAGGTCTTTACTAAAGGTCAAACGACAAGTTCTGCCGTATATGATTTCGTGGATGCCTGCTGTGGTGGTGACTTCAGTTTCAGTTTCTTTTGCCACTTCCACGTCTACGGTTACGTCTACTTAACATCAAGGTCGGCAGTATTGGAAACACTATCAAGGCTTTTAGGGAAAGTACCTACTGCTAGTATATACATGTGTGTGTGCGTGTTGTGTGTGTGTGTGTGTGTTGTGTGTGTGTGTGTGTGTGTGTGTGTGTGTATGTGTGTTTGTGTGTGTGTGGTGTGTGTGTGTGAGAGAGAGAGACAGACAGACAGACAGAGAGAAATCGAGAGACAAAGAGACAGAGCGACAGACAGAGAGAAAGAGAGAGACAGAGACACACAGAGACAGGGGAGAGACAAAGAGACAGAGAGAGAAAGACGACAGAGAGAGAGAGACACACACACACAGAGACACACAGAGACAGAGAGACACACACAGAGACAGAGAGAGACACACAGAGACACAGAGACACACAGAGAGACAGAGAGAACACACAGAGACAGAGAGACACACACGAGAAAAGAGAGACACACACACAACAGAACGAGACAGAGAGACACACAAAGACAGAGAGACACACACACAGACAGAGAACACAGAGACAGAGACACACAGAGAGACAGAGAACACACAGAGACAGAGAGAGAACACAGAGACAGAGAACACACACAGACAGAACAGAGAGAACACACAGAACAGAGACACACACGAGACAGGAGAGACACACAGAGACAGAGAGAGACACACAGAGACAGAGAGAGAACACAAGAGACAGAGACAGAGAGACACACAGAGACAGAGAGAACACAGCAGAAACAGCAGAGAACGAGAGAGACACAGAGCGACACGAGAGGACAGAGAGAGAGACACACAGAGACAGAGAGAGACACACAGAGACAGAGAGAAACACAGAGACAGAGAGAACACAGACAGAGAGAGACAACAGACAGAGACAGAGAGAGACACACAGAGACAGAGAGAGACACACAGACGAGACAGAGAGAGACACACAGAGACAGAGAGAAACACAGAGACAGAGAGAGACACACAGAGACAGAGAGAGACACAGAGACAGAGAGACACACAGAACAGAGAGACACACAGAGAGAGAGACACACAGACAGAGAGAGACACACAGACAGAGAGAGACACAGAGACAGAGAGACACACAGAGACAGAGAGACACACAGCAAAACAGAGAGACACACAGACAGAGAGAGACACACAGACAGAGAGAGACACACAGACAGAGAGAGACACACAGACAGAGAGAGACACAGAGACAGAGAGAGACACACAGACAAGAGAGAGACACACAGACAGAGAGACACACACAGAGACAGAGAGAGACACACAGAGACAGAGAGACACACCAACAGAGAGAGACACACAGACAGGGGAGACACACACAGACAGAAGACAAGACGAGAGAGACACAGAGACAGAGAAACACACACAGACAGAGAGACACACAGAGACAGAGAGACAAGAGAGACACACAGACAGAGAGAGACACACAGAGACAGAGAGAGACACACAGAGACAGAGAGAGACACACACAGACAGAGAGAGACACACAGAGACAGAGAGAGACACACACAGACAGAGACAGAGAGAGACACACAAGACAGAGACGAGAGAGACACACAGAGACAGAGAGAGACACACAGAGACAGAGAGACACACAGAGACAGAGAGAGACACACACAGAGACAGAGAGAGACACAGACAGAGACAGAGAGAGACACACAGAGACAGAGAGAGACACAACAGACAGAGACAGAGAGAGACACACAGAGACAGAGAGAGACACACAGAGACAGAGAGAGACACACAGAGACAGAGAGAGACACACACACACAGAGACAGAGAGAGACACACAGAGACAGAGAGAGACACACAGACACACAAGAGAGAGACACACAGAGACAGAGAGAGAACACACAGACAGAGAGACAGAGAAGACACACAGAGAGACACACAGAGACAGAGAGAGACACACAGAGACAGAGAAGACACACAGAGACAGAGAGAGACACACAGAGACAGAGACAGAGACAAGGACACACAGAGACACACAAGAGACAGAGAGAGACACACACACAGAGAACAGAGACAGACACACAGAGACAGAGAGAGACACAAGAACAGAGGACAGAGAGAGACACACAGAGACAGAGAGAGACACACACAGAACAGAGAGAGACACACAGAGACAGAGAGAGACACACACACACAGAGACAGAGAAGACACACAGAGACAGAGAGAGACACACACAGACAGAGAGAGACACACACACAGGACAGAGAGAGACACACAGAGACAGAGAGAGCACACACACACAGAGACAGAGACGAGACACACAAGACAGAGAGAGACACACAGAGACAGAGAGAACACACACGAGACAGAGAGAGACACACAGAGACAGAGAGAGACACACAGAGACCAGAGAGACACACAGAACAGAGAGACACACACACAGAGACAGAGAGACACACAGAACAAAAGAGAGACACACAGAGACAAAGAACAGACACACAGAGACAGAGAGAGACACACAGAGACAGAGAGACACACACACAACAGAGACAAAGAGAGACACACAGAGACAGAGAGAGACACACAGAGACAGAGAGAGACACACACAGAGACAGAGAGAGACACACACAGAGACAGAGAGAGACACACACACACAGAGCAGAGACAACACACAGAGACAGAGAGAGACACACAGAGACAGAGAGACACACAGAGACAGAGAGAGACACACAGAGACAGAGAGAGACACACAGAGACAAGAGAGACACACAGAGACAAGAGAGACACACAGAGACAGAGAGACACACAAGAGACAGAGTGAGAAAGACACACAGAGAGAGACACACACAGAGAGACAGAGAGAGACATACAGCGACAGAGAGAGACACACAGAGACAGAGAGCCACACAGAGACAGAGAGAGACACACAGAGACAGACAGAGACACACACAGAGACAGAGA
>JAPXFY010000013.1:88191776-88209276 GCA_030674185.1 Monoplex corrugatus | reverse complement strand
TGCTGTTGAGTGGAATTCCCTGCCTCACTCTCTCCGCCACAGCCCCTCTCTCTCTTCCTTTAAATCCAACCTGAAAACTCACTTATTCCGCCAGTACTTTTGAAACCTGAATTTTTTTTTGTTCTATTGTATGCGTGCGTGGGTGTGTGTGCGTGTGGGTGCGCGCGTGGGTGTTTGTGTGTGGGTGTGTTTGTGTGTGCGTGTGTGTGTCTGCATTCGTTGCTGCACACGCGTGCATGCCTACATGTATGTGTTTATGTGTATTTCTTGTATTATGTATTTTGTTGAAAATGTGTTCTCCCCTCCCATTTCACCACTTTACTCCTCCTTTTCAAATTTGTGAAGCGCTTTGAGTCCATAGAAAGCGCTATAAAAATCTCCATACTTACTTACTTACTTACTTACTTGAATAAAGCTTGTACTCCAAAAAAAAATGTAGAAGTTATGTATGTTTAAAGTCATTAAGTTGTATGATTGCTATTTTGAGAAAACGGCCTCTAAAGTTTTTGTGTGCTCTCCTACACATTTTCCTTAAATTTCTGTATTTAGTGGCTTTGACCAGTTTTTTTCTCATTTTCGCTGTCATTATCTGAAAGGTGCACCAAAGAGCTTTCCATCAGTATATTACATGTGCGGGTACTGTACAGGTTACGGTTCATAATAAGAGACAAAAACAGGTACTTTTGGTAGGAAATTGCGTTCTTTCTGCTGCGATCAGTGCATTAAAATACCGATATAAATTGATTAATAATATTTTTTCAAGAAAAACATTTCTGTGGGGGATAGATTATAGTCTACAGAAATCAATTTTGAGAAAAAGTCAAAACACCCCAGATAGACCCTCAGTCACCTTTTCAAGCTCCTAGTGCTGTTTGACTGACTGCGAGTTAAGACTCATTTCGTGGTGGGAGGTCACATATTGTTCTGTGACTGTCTTCCTCGTACTGCTTCACGCTTACGTAATTATAATTCACTGTATAGTTTATGGAGTTGATCCAAACATTTCTTTCTTTTGCCTTTATTCACTTACTTGTGATTATGTGCTATTATATATCTGTACTTACTTACTTATTCACTTACTTGCTTACTTATGCACTCATTCACTCACTCACTCACTCACTTGCATACTCACATACTTAGTGCTTACTTACTTTACTTACTTACTTGCTTAGTTACTTACTGTTACTCATTATTACTTACTTATTACTTGCTTGCTTGTTTACTTGCTCGCTCGCTCACTCACTCACTTACTCACTTACTTGCTCACTTACTCACTTACTTACTTACTCACTCACTTACTTACTTACTTACCTACTTACTTATTTATTGACTGACTGACTGACTGAATGACTTACATAATTACTGCCATTGTGCCACTTGCATGTCGGGCAGCAACGAAAATTCGCCGCGCCTGTGTGTTCTGTGCAGTATAGCACTTTATGGCTGTGCGTACTCTTTCCAGTTGATGGACAGGTGTTCCTGGGTCTTCATGTCTTACATCTTCCTTCTGGTGTCCAGTGAAGGGCAGTCCAGGTGATGTTGTCCTGCTGTTTTCCTTCTGGTGTCCAGTGAAGGACAGTCCTGGTGATGTTATCCTGCCGTCTTCCTTCTGGTGTCCAGTGAAGGGCAGTCCAGGTGACGTTGTCCTCCTGTCTTCCTTCTGGTGTCCAGTGAAGGGCAGTCCAGGTGATGTTGTCCTGCTGTCTTCCTTCTGGTGTCCAGTGAAAAGCAGTCCGGGTGATGTTGTCCTGCCGTCTTCCTTCTGGTGTCTAGTGAAGGGCAGTCCTGGTGATGTTATCCTGCTGTCTTCCTTCTGGTGTCCAGTGAAGGGCAGTCCTGGTGATGTTATCCTGTTGTCTTCCCTCTGGTGTCCAGTGAAGGACAGTCCAGGTGATGTTGTCCTGCTGTCTTCCTTCTGGTGTCCAGTGAAGGGCAGTCCACGTGATGTTGTCCTGCTGTCTTCCTTGTGGTGTCCAGTGAAGGACAGTCCAGGTGATGTTATCCTGCTGTCTTCCTTCTGGTGTCCAGTGAAGGACAGTCCAGGTGATGTTGTCCTGCTGTCTTCCTTCTGGTGTCCAGTGAAGGACAGTCCTGGTGATGTTGTCCTGCTGTCTTCCTTCTGGTGTCCATTGAAGGACAGTCCGGGTGATGTTGTCCTGCTGTCTTCCTTCTGGTGTCCAGTGAAGGACAGTCCAGGTGATGTTATCCTGCTGTCTTCCTTCTGGTGTCCAGTGAAGGACAGTCTGGGTGATGTTGTCCTGCTGTCTTCCTTCTGGTGTCCAGTGAAGGACAGTCTGAGTGATGTTATCCTGCTGTCTTCCTTCTGGTGTCCAGTGAAGGACAGTCTGGGTGATGTTGTCCTGCTGTCTTCCATTTGGTGTCCAGTGAAGGACAGTCTGAGTGATGTTATCCTGCTGTCTTCCTTCTGGTGTCCAGTGAAGGACAGTCCGGGTGATGCTGTCCTGCTGTCTTCCTTCTGGTGTCCAGTGAAGGACAGTCCAGGTGATGTTATCCTGCTGTCTTCCTTCTGGTGTCCAGTGAAGGACAGTCCAGGTGATGTTATCCTGCTGTCTTCCTTCAGGTGTCCAGTGAAGGACAGTCTGGGTGATGTTGTCCTGCTGTCTTCCATCTGGTGTCCAGTGAAGGACAGTCCAGGTGATGTTGTCCTGCTGTCTTCCTTCTGGTGTCCAGTGAAGGACAGTCCGGGTGATGCTGTCCTGCTGTCTTCCTTCTGGTGTCCAGTGAAGGGCAGTCCATGTGATGTTGTCCTGCTGTCTTCCTTCTGGTGTCCAGTGAAGGGCAGTCCTGGTGATGTTATCCTGCTGTCTTCCCTCTGGTGTCCAGTGAAGAGCAGTCCGGATGATGTTGTCCTGCTGTCTTCCTTCTGGTGTCCAGTGAAGGACAGTCCTGGTGAGGCTGTCCTCCTGTCTTTGGGTGATGTGTCCAATCCATCTCCATCAGTTTCAGAAGATGACGATGTCCATGCTCTCTTGACCTCGTTAGACGAATAACCGTTGAATGGTGGTGGTGGTGATGTTGGGCCGGACGATTTACGTTGTTCGTCACTGGTTATTTGTATAGAAGGTTGTCAGCTTGGTGATACCACTTTCTGTCATTCTCCAGCTTTCTTGACCATATAGTCCCCCGTGAGGATGCCGGGGGCTCTTTCAGTATAAATGATATCCCCACCTTCTGGAAATCTGTGCTAGAAATTTCCTGTTTCCTGTCACTCTCTTTGTTTCTGTCTTGTTCCTTTGCTTTCTGTCATTTCTTCCTGTCATTTTCTGCCTTAATGGTCCATTCACCTGTATGTGTTCGATAAAGTCTTACGTACTTTTTTGGTAGAATTGATAATTGGGTTACATGTATTAAGTGCATTTTTGGCTCTAGTGAAGTGAGATATGTGGAAGCAATTTAAAGTAATTTATTCTTGTTTTTATATATGTTTTAGTGTCCTTAGTTATGTTTAGATTTGTATTCAGGTATGTTTTCAGATCCCCTGTATGATAAATTGGACGAAGTGTTGAACGCCAAGGGGCATGTCCTTAGATAACATGCGCGAATGCATTGATATGTGTACTTAATTTTCTTTTTCTTCTTTTTTTTTCCTGTTGAAGTATTGTATATGTTTTGAGACAATTACAGTCCTGATATGGCTCTAAGCAGTCTGCTGGGCTTTAAATGAAAATAACAATAATTCTGTCATTCCTCCAGCTTTCTAAGCCATATACAGAAGGATAAAGAAGGACACAGCTATGATACCTTCTCTATCTTACTTGATGGTGCTGCCTAGATAGGTGACATTTTGTACTTTTCTGGGTAAGTGAACTTTTCAGTTGTGGATAGGTCTGATCCCTTTTATGTGAATTGTAGAAACGTTAAAGATTGTTCAGTGTCACCTCTTCTTATTTTTTTCCGGCTGATCTTCAATCCTTCTTGTTGTGCAGTAATGTTCAGACAGGACGATTGTTTTTACTTGTATTTTGCTGGTGAGCCGCTGATGTCATTGCTAGGTTATTTGTGAAGTCAAAGATCTTTTAGTGTTTTTTAATCAAGTTTTTATATACAATTCAGCACTGTGATTTCCTTATTCTAACACACACACACACATATGCGCACGCGCACACACACACACACACACACACATACACACACGCACGCACGTATACATAAACACACATCACTCACTTACTCACTCTCATTCACTCACTCACACGCACACGAACACGTACACACCCTCACACTCACACACACACTGTTGCTGTTGGTGGACAGGATGCACAAGATGCAGAAGTCAAAGGGTTAAGTTTTTGCAGTTGGTAGAAAGGATGCAGAAGTCAAAGGGTTAAATTAGAAACCCCCGTAGTCTGGATAGTGATTGGTGACTGGCTACACCTAGTGACTGCAGTCCATTATTAGTCAATTCAAAAGCAGACATGGTGGCAGGGTCCGCCAGTCCACGGCCACTTAAGCAGAAGGATGAACGACCATAGTGTGGCGTGACATTGACTGCCAGTAGCTCTTGAAAGGCAATGGGGGGGGGGGGGGGGGGCTGACTGTGTCTAATGGCGGTGTCACACGTTACGCTTAGTGCCAAGACTCCATTCCTGCAGCTCTGCTACGTTATGGTTACTGTGGTGTGCTGTAAAGTTTGTAGAGCTTCTTAGAGCATGACTTTTGTTTGGCCTTTTAGTTGCTTAGTTATTGATGCTTCTGTGTTTTTCTCTGTTCTTTTTTTATGTTTTGCCGATTTTCAGCGTTGTTTATATTAAACTCTCACACATACAGGCACACACAAGCATAAACACATACACACAGGCGCGCACGCACACATACACACACAAAGACGCACGCACACATACACTCATACACACGCAGACATACACGCCACGCGCACAAACACACACACACACACACACACACACACACACACACACACACACACAAAACAAACAAACAAACAAACACACGCACACGCACAAGCACACGCACACACACACAGAATGAAATCATTCCCACAGTGCTGCACACTATCACAAGTAGACCATGTTGTACTGTTTATAGTGCTATGTGGAACTGGCTTCCCTGGAGTTGGTTGTCTTGTTGTTTCTTCCCAGAAAAAAAGATCAGTTATTCTGTCTCTATTGGATTAGCAATGCCAAACAGATGTCAGTCACAGTTTTGTCTGTTAACTTTGTGGAGAAACTCTCATGTTTGGGGGCAGGGGAGGGTTTTTGTTGTTGCTGTTGTTGTTGTTGTTGTTGTTGTTGTTGTTGTTGTTGTTGTTGTTGTTGTTGTTGTTGTTAATTTTGTTGACTTTCCTGTAATGATTACTCAGTTTGTTATGTTTTTTAATCCCATTTTACTTTTTTTCCCAGCAAATATGAGCTTTCTCTTACATTACTTATTATCATAATTATACCTCGTTGTACACTTTGCGAAACTAAGCGCATGTTTTTTTGTTTTTTCTTTCTTCTCATCCATTTATTATTCCAGTTAACAAGAACCACCTCGAGGGTGCGGATGAGACCTGGAGCGCCAATGCCATCCATTTATTATTCTGTCTAATACTGCTTTGTGATTTCATTCTCCTTTTTCATTTATTTATGTTTTTGGAAATTCCTTTTCCTTGTGTAAATTTTCTCTTTGTCCTAAAAGTCCAACAGGTCCTTCAATAATGTAACATGGATCTTGTTCCGATACTTCTGCTAATTTTTGCATTGTTCAGGAGATAAACAAATGCTAACTGTCGAGACTATACAATACAGAGAAAGGTGCTGACAGCTATGCGAGCTGGTGGCAGGGCGGGCTGCCCGAAAGAGAGATGAAGACCAGAGTGGGGCGAGAGAGGGGTCTTCCATTCTCTCTTGGTCCAGAGGCTGGGCTGGACCTGGTTGGTGCGCGTTGTGTGGCTATGTCCCGGGGTGTGTCATCTCCCCACCTTGCCATTCGGTTTGTAAACAATGTGACTGATGACTGGGTCTGAATGGGTCATGCAACACATGGACTCCCCCCCCCCCCCCCCCCCCCCCCATCCGTCGCCCCCTTTTTTTTTCTTTGATGAAATGGCTGTCGAGTGATATTGGGATCTTACGAGGTGATCTTGTGGAGAGTGGCGGGGCATTGGTGCTCTGGGTCCCATCCACTCCGTCAGGTGTTTCTTGTTAACTAATATTTATTGACTTTGATGGTTGATTTCTGTCATGCTTGCTGAGAGCACGACTCATTGTTGATTATACAAGCTTTTAAACTTTGCCCGTGTTCAGTCAGTGCAACAATCAAGCGCAGTATGAACAGTATGAGCGTCATCCAAAACAAGTGTGACTGCCCGCGTTCAGGCAAACAGGAACCAGAAAAACCACGAAAGAAGAATAAGAACGCGTATTTAATACAAGACAAGACAGGCACAAAGTTTGGGACAACTGGCCTTTGTCAAGAGTAAGATTACAAACAAACAAACACCAGATACAAAAATTTTGAGAAAAAGACTGAAACTTCCCTGCTGCTGTGTTCAGTGTGAGAAAAGGACTGAACTAACTAAGATCAGTCAGTTTGTTTCTTTTCTCACACTGAACACAGCATCAGGGAAGTTTCAGTCTTTTTCTCAAAATGTTTGTATCTAGTGTTTGTTTGTTTGTTTGTCTGTAATCTTACGCTTGACAAAAGCCAGTTGGCCAAAAATTTGCGCCTGTCTTGTCTTGTTGTATAAAATACGCGTTCGTATTCTTCGTTCGTGTTTTTTCTGGTTCCAGTATGAACGTTGATAAGATTGCCACAGCTGCACAAAATGCATTCCGACGAGGCCCTCAAAACAAAACTGTTGGTATTGCAATTGAAGAAAAACCTGCGTGTGATACAGATAAACATATTCATCACGCATGCCTGTGTATATGTTGTTAATACGCGTATGTTTGGATGTTGGTGTGGGAATGGGTGTATGGGAGGAATTGGATGTGTCAGAGCATGAGCGAGGGTGTGCGCCTGTAACGACTGTGTTTATTCCATCTGGGATTGTTTAATTAAAGCTAAGTGTCTGGTACCTGACAGTCTGTTAGTAAGTGCCGTCTACAAGACTTTTTTAAAGATCATTGCACTCAGGGAGGTTACCTTTGTGCTCACCTTTTTTTTTCTTTTTTTTTTTTTTTTTTTGGTTTCATTTTCTACACCACTTTAATGGCCACAGAAGCTGAAACAGTTTTTATTATGCAATGATGATAATGTCGATGTGGATGATTATCACGATGCTATGCAGTTCCATCTAGGATTGAGACTAGCGTGACAGGGTTGTACTCTACGCTTACTATCATAATATATCCTGGCGTCAACCAGGCCCGAGAGATACAGACACCTGCGGCGCTGGTCAGAAGATTTGAGCAACACCCCTCAATGACGCATTCGTGAAGTGGATGAGACTCGATTGTGTGGTTCCAGTCTTCCCAATGAGCCCATAGCACGCGCAACTCTCGGTAGGAGCCGGTTAGAGCCGAAAAATCCCACAATGATTTTTGAAGGTACTGATGGGGGATTCGAACCCACAACCTTCCAGTCTGTAGTCCGTTGCGTTAACCACTACACCACGGCGACTGGTCCGTCTACAAGATTTAGTGGACGCTTCAGTCTCTGGCGCGCTGTGGGGTTCAGTAGAAATATTTACGACTGTGATTACGCAGATATACGTGCAAAGAAGCAACTTTTTCATTAGAGTAAGTTTATTGTGGGACTTTACCACCAAGACATCTGGCAATAAAATCTTTGCTGTAAGGTTTTGCTCTTAGTCACATCTAGACAGATGCCATGTAAGAAAGATGTGAAAGATTCAGAGAAGGGATCGGTTCTGACGCGATTGTTGGAAGCCTGGCAGAGATAGATAGATAGATAGATAGATAGATAGATAGATAGATAGATAGATAGATAGATAGATAGATAGATAGAGAGAGAGAGAGAGAGAGAATGAGAGAGCGACAGACAGACAGACAGACAGAGACAGATAGATAGATAGATAGATAGATAGATAGATATATAGATATATAGATAGATAGATAGATAGATAGATAGATAGATAGATAGATAGATAGATAGATAGAGAGAGAGAGACAGACAGACAGACAGACAGACAGACAGAGACAGATAGATTGTTGGAAGCCTGGCAGAGACCGTAAGTTCCAAGAGTGTCGCTGGTTAAGTTGGTCAGTTCGGTCCTTTGTTGCAATTCTTCATGTACCTTGACTTGCTGTGCTCTTTGTTACCTTGCTGCCCTTCACTCTGTCGATTACATGAATTGAAAGGGTGATGTCAACCAGTCGCCAGCGTGCAATGGTCAGCTCAACACGCTACAGACTGCAAGGTTGGGGGTTCGAATCCCCATTAGTCCCGGGCTGGAAGGTTGTGGGTTCGAAACCCCGGGAGTTGTGTTAAAATCACAATAGGGAGTTTTTTTATTTTATTATTCGTTTTGTTTTTTGCTTTTTGTTTTGTTTGTTTTGTTTTGGTGGGTTTTTTTGTTTTCTTCAACTGGCTCTGCAAAGAAAACAAACGAGACAATCTTGATGGAGGCAGATCAATAATAAAGGAGATTATGAAAAAAAGCAACATTCATAGGACATGTTATGACAAAGGGGATTTGGAGCACCTGGTCACAACAGAAAAGCTGGAGGGAAAGAAAACACCAGGTAGACCCAGGGAGAAAATATAGGACGGACTTGCAGGGTGGCTGAAGACAGGGAGGGTGGGAGATGTACTTGCAGCAACAAGGGATAGATTCGTATGGTGGGCCATGATCGCCAACGCCATGCTGCAGGGCACATGATGATGATGATGATGATGACGATGACGATGACGATGACGATGACGATGATGATGATGACGACGACGGCGATGATGATGATGACGATGACTATGACGACGATGATGATGATGATGATGATGATGATGATGATGATGATGATGATGATGATGATGATGATGATGATGATGATGATGATGATGATGATGACGACGATGACGATGACGATGATGATGATGATGATGATCAGGCTCCTACCCAGAGTTAGATATGCTGTGGACTCATTGGCAACACTGGGACAGTACAGTCGAGCCTCTGCAGGGATGCGTTACTGGTAATATTTTTCAAATGTCCTCTCCATCACCGCAGGTGTCTGTATCTCTCGGGCCTGATCGACGCCAGGATATACTATGATAGTAAGCGTTCAGCACAGTCTGGTTATTCATCCCCAATCCTAGATAGAATTTCATTGCATTATGATAACAACCCTATCGTCATCGTCATCGTCATCGTAACAGTGTCCCAGCGCCTGTGGCCCATCAAGGTATGTGAGATATGGAATCAAAAACTACAATAAAAAGGACGGCATCTTGTTACATTTTTTGTGTGTGTTTTGTGTCTTGTTGTTGTTACTGTTTTTTGTTGTGATGGCCATCTCCTCCTTCACCTTGTCTTTGTTAACTTCCTTTGTATTCTTCTTCTTATTATTATTATTATTCTTCTTCTTCTACTTCTTCTTCTTCTTCTTTGTTCTTCTTCTTCTTCTTCTTCTTCTTCTTGTTCTTGTTCTTGTTCTTTCTTCTTCTTGTTCTTCTTCTTTGTTCTTCTTCTTCTTCTTTCTTCTTCTTCTTCTTCTTCTTCTTCTTCTTCTCTTCTTCTTCTTCTTTCTTCTTCTTTCTTCTTCTTTCTTCTTCTTCTCTTCTTCTTCTTCTTCTTCTCTCTTCTTCTTCTTCTTCTTTCTTCTTCTTCTTCTTCTTCTTTTCTTCTTCTTCTTCTTCTTCTTCTTCTTCTTCTTCTTCTTCTTTCTTCTTCTTCTTCTTCTTCTTCTTCTTTCTCTTCTTCTTCTTTCTTCTTCTTCTTCTTCTTCTTCTTCTTCTTCTTCTTCTTCTCTTCTTCTTCGCTTCTTCTTCTTTCTTCTTCTTCTTCTTCTTCTTCTTCTTCTTCTTCTTCTTCTTCTTCGCATTCTTCTTTCTTCTTCTTCTTCTTCTTCTTCTTCTTCTTCTTCTTCTTCTTCTTCTTCTTCCTTCTTCTTCTTCTTCTTCTTCTTCTTCTTCTTCTTCTTCTTCTTCTTCTTCTTCTTCTTCTTCTTCTTTCTTCTTCTCTTCTTCTTCTTCTTCTTCTTCTTCTGTTCTTCTTCTCTTCTTCTTCTTCTTCTTCTTCTTCTTCTTCGTCTTCTTCTTCTTCTTCTTCTTCTTCTTCTTCTTCTTCTTCTTCTTCTTCTTCTCTTCTTCTTTCTTCTTCTTCTTCTTCTTCTTCTTCTTCTTCTTCTTCCTTCTTCTTCTTCTTCTTCTCTTCTTCTTTCTTCTTTCCTTCTTCTTCTTCCTTCTTTCTTCTTCTTCTTCTTCTTCTTTCTTCTTCTTCTTCTTCTTCTTTCTTCTTCTTCCTTCTTCTTCGTCTTCTTCTTCTTCTTCTTTTCTTCTTCTTCTCTCTTTCTTCTTCTTCTTCTTCTTCTTCTTCTTCTTCTTCTTCTTCTTTCTTCTTCTTTTCTTCTTCTTCTTTTCTTCTTCTTCTTCTCTTCTTCTTCTTTCTTTTCTTCCTTCTTCTTCTTCTTCTTCTTCTTCTTCTTCCTTCTTCTTCTTCTTCTTCTTCTTCTTCTTCTTTCTTCTTCTTCCTTCTTCTTCTCTTCTTCTTCTTCTTCTTCTTCTTTCTTCTTCTTCTTCTTTCTTCTTTCTTCTTTCTTCTTCTTCTTCTTCTTCTTCTTCTACTTCATCTTCGGATTCTTCTTCGGAGTCTTCTTCGCATTCTTCTTCGCATTCTTCTTCTTCGCATTCTTCTTCGCATTCTTCTTCGCATTCTTCTTCTTCGCAATTCTTCTTCTTCTTCGCAATTCTTCTTCTTCTTCTTCGCAATTCTTCTTCTTCTTCTTCGCAATTCTTCTTCTTCTTCTTCGCATTCTTCTTCTTCGCAATTCTTTCATCTTTTTCTTCATCTTCTTCTTCGCATTCTTCTTGTTTCATTTTTTCGTCGTCCCCTTTGTCTTCATCGTCGTCGTTATCGCCGTCGTCTTCACCTCCTCCGTACTTGTCTTCATTTTCTTCATCTTTTTCTTCGTATTGTTCCTGTCCACATCCTTCTCCTCCTCCTCTCCATTTTATTTTTCTCTCCTTGTCCTTCTCCTGTGATCTTTTTCCACTTCCGCCTCTTGCTCTGTTTCCTTTTCTCCTGATCTTCCTCCCTCTTTCCCTCCTCTTCTGTTTTTTCGGACTTCATTGGCATTTGGATTCTGCAGAATGGCTCAAGACAAAGAGGGTGGAAGAGGTGCTTGAGGCAACAAGAGATACAAACAGATGGAAGGCCATGATCACCAACGCCATGTGGCAAGCCACTTGATGATGATGATGATGATAATGATGATGAGAATGAGTTTTAAAGCCTCCCGTTGAAATGCCGTGTGAAGTTTTTACTTGAGGTTCCTATTTTTTGTCTATTTTTCCCCTCTGTCTTGTTAACGCTGCTTATATGTGACCTCCCACCACGAAATCAGTCTTAACTCGCAGTCTGTCGAACAGCACTAGGAGCTGAAAAGGTGACTGAGGGTCTATCTGGGGTGTTTTGACTTTTTTCTGTCAAAATTGATTTCTATAGACTCTAGTCTATCCCCCACAGAAATATTTTTCTTGAAAAAATGTTATTAATCAATTTAAATCGGTATTTTAATGCACTGATTGCAGCAGAAAGAACGCAATTTCCTACCAAAAGTACCTATTTTTGTCTCTTATTATGAACCGTAACCTGTACAATACCCGCACATGTAATATACTGATGGAAAGTTCTTTGGTGCACCTTTGAGATAATGACAGCTAAAATTAGAAACAAACTGGGTCAAAGCCACTAAAGAAAGAAAGTTAAGGAAAATGTGTAGGAGAGCACACAAAAACTTCAAAGGCCGTTTTCTCAAAATGGCCGTCATACAACTTAATGACTTTAAACATACATAACTAAGTTTTCTACATTTTTTTGAGTACAAGCTTTATTCAAGTACCAAAATAATCAGCAGAATGTACACGTTTCAGTGATATGTATATCTCAAAATACCCAAAATGCTAGTTAAATTAATAAGACTGATTTCGTGGTGGGGGGTCACATATGGTGGCGTTAATTTTATTTTTGCGATACACTCATCTCCTTCTGCCATCCGCTGGCAACATCTTTTTAACACATCTCTTTTTGATAACTGGGCATTCTTGACTGTGTGGGTGAAGCAATGAGAGTTGTGCGTGTGAATTGTCGGAAAGGTTTCTTATAACAGGGTTTGCATACAAAATAATGGGCTGAATATTGCAAGTGTTGGACTTTACAGCGGGTCACCTATAATGTTCTTGTATTAATAATAATAATAATTACAATATTTATATAGCGCAAAATCTTGATAAAATCAAATCTAAGCGCTGAAGCAGACACACACGCAGGCACGCACGCTCGCACACACACGCACGCACACATACAGACACACACACACACACACACACACACACACACACACACACACACACACACACACACACGCATGGCTATAAATGGGGAGAAAGAATAAAAGCAATAAAAGCAAGAATAAAAGCAATGGAAAATTATAGAGAGCATAGCATACAATTATATATTATAACCATGTGATTCCCTCCGAGCGGAGACAGGCTGCAGAGGGGAGGGTTGAGTGAGGTTAGGATTTTATGCAGGAGAGAAAAGGTGAGTTTTGAGAGCGGACTTGAAGGAGACAAAAGTAGGTTGCTGACGGACTGAGAGAGGAAGTTTGTTCCAGGAGAGTGGACCAGAAACAGAGAAGGCTCGTGGACCATAGGTATTGAGCTTAGTGCGTGGAAAGCGAAGAGTCAGAGGATCAGAGGCAGAGCGGAGGGTACGTGAGGGAACATAGATCTCAAGTAGGCTTGACAGGTAATCGGGGGCTGCGTTATTCTTTGGTCCTTCACTCCATCAAGCGATAATTATACGTTCTCCCGATTTTGATGCACCCAACACATGTTTGTCCCATTTCCCGTGCCACGTTAATAGCCATGGACTTTGGGAATTTTTTTCTAGTTCTATGATGGTGATAACGAGACTGTCTTGATGGAGGCAGACACAAGTAGATCACTCATAAGGAAGATTAGGAAAAGACAGGCAACATGTATAGGCCATTTTATGAGGAAAGGAAAATTGGAGCACCTGGTCACAACGGGAAAGCTGGAGGGAAAGAGAGCACCAGGTAGACCCAGGGAGAAGATACTAGACGGACTTGCAGATTGGCTGGGGACAAGGAGGGTGGAAGAGATGCTTGAAGCAACAAGAGATAGAGACAGGTGGAAGTCCATAATCGCCAACGCCATGCGTCAAGGCACCTGATGATGATGATGATGCTGATGCTGATGATGCTGATGATGATGATGATGATGATGATGATGATATGATGATGATGATGATGATGATGATGATGATGGCAATGGGATGATGATGGTGGCACTGTGCACTTCCATTTCAGATCGAGACTGCGTAACAAGGCTATACGATAAGCTTATTTCACAGTATAACCTTGCATCAGCCAAACCCGAGAGGTACAGACACTTGCGGTGTTGGTCAGAAGATGTAGGCAACACCGCCAATGACGTATCCATGAAGTGGACGAGATTCGGCTGCGAGGTCCCAGTCTCCCGAATTAACCCAAAGTGTACTAAATTCTGGGTCATCATCATCAGGTGCCCTGCCGCATTGGAGTTGGCGATCATGGACTTCTATCTGTCTCTATCTCTTGTTGCCTCAAGCATCTCCTCCACCTTCCCTGTCCCCAGCCAATCTGCAAGTCCGTCCAGCATTTTCTCCCTGGGTCTACACGGTGCTCTCTTTCCCTCCAGCTTTCCCGTTGTGACCATGTGCTCCAACTATCCCCCTTCCTCATAAAATGGCCTATAAATGTTGCCTGTCTTTTCCTAATCTTCCTTATGAATTATCTACTTGTGTCTGCCTCCATCAAGACTGTCTTGTTTGTCTTCCTTGCTGTCCATGGTTAGGGGTCGAAAAATCCCACAGTGATATCGGATAGGACTGATGGGATGCGAAACCACACTTTTCTGATAAGTAGTTCGTTGCTCTAACCACTACACTTGGGGAACACCAACACATTCAGCCTCTCTGTTCTTCACGACTTTTATTCATATTCAAATTCATATTTATATATACAATAAAATAGACTAAAAAATCTTGTTACAATGAACGTCCACAAAACTGATGTTCAATATTTACAGTAAAATCAACTAAAATTCTGGGTACAATGAATGTAACAGTCTGCATTATAAATTTAAATCTGTTCTTTAGCTGAGAGAAACGTTGCAACGCTGTTTATCAATAGTTGCATGAAACGTATACGTATTACGCATGAGTGTTACGAACCATAACTCGCTGTATGTAGTGTGTTCCCATTGCATTGTTGATTTGATAAAATTTTGACTGTGACTTCTTGCTTTCTTCCGTAAGGACAGTACCAGGTCACTGACGTACAAGTTGTCTTATGCAGAACTGTGTCAGAAATTTCCATCATCCCACAGAATCTTCACTGATGGATCCAAGTGTGATGAAGGTGTTGTTGCTGCTGCCTTCTGCTCCGAGATTCCCAATCGAGCATTTTCAAAACAGATTCCGCCTGACAGTTCCGTTTATACTGCTGAACTGACTGTTCCGGTTTTGGCACTAAAAATGGTGTCCCAATCTGTCTATCTGTCTGTCTGTCTATCTATCTATCTGTCTGTCTATCTATCTATCTATCTATCTATCTATCTATCTGTCTGTCTGTCTATCTGTCTGTCTATCCATCTATCTAGCTAGCTAGCTGTCTATCTATCTATCTATCTGTCTGTCTGTTTATCTGTCTATCTGTCTGTCTATCTATCTATCTGTCTGTCCATCTATCTATCTATCTATCTGTCTGTCTGTCTATCTGTCTATCTGTCTATCCATCTATCTAGCTAGCTAGCTGTCTATCTATCTATCTATCTGTCTGTCTGTTTATCTGTCTATCTGTCTATCTATCTATCTATCTATCTGTCTGTCTATCTATCTATCTATCTGTCTGTCTGTCTATCTGTCTATCTGTCTATCTAGCTAGCTAGCTAGCTGTCTGCCTGTCTATCTATCTATCTCTCTGTCTGTCTGTCTGTCTCTCTCTCTATCTATCTAGCTATCGATCTACCTACCTACCTATCTTTTTATCTATCTAGCTAGCTAGCTATGTATCGATCTATGTACATATACATACATGTATATGAATATATATGGATCTATGTACACATACATACATGTAAATGGATATATGGATCTATATACACATACATACATGTATATGAATATATATGGATCTATGTACACATACATACATGTAAATGGATATATGGATCTATATACACATACATACACGTAAATGGATATATGGATCTATATACACATACATACATGTAAATGGATATATGGATCTATATACACATACATACATGTAAATGGATATATGGATCTATATACACATACATACATGTAAATGGATATATGGATCTATGTACACATACATACATGTAAATGGATATATGGATCTATATACACATACATACACGTAAATGGATATATGGATCTATATACACATACATACATGTAAATGGATATATGGATCTATATACACATACATACATGTAAATGGATATATGGATCTATGTACACATACATACATGTAAATGGATATATGGATCTATATACACATACATACACGTAAATGGATATATGGATCTATATACACATACATACATGTAAATGGATATATGGATCTATATACACATACATACATGTAAATGGATATATGGATCTATATACACATACATACACGTAAATGGATATATGGATCTATATACACATACATACATGTAAATGGATATATGGATCTATGTACACATACATACATGTAAATGGATATATGGATCTATGTACACATACATACACGTAAATGGATATATGGATCTATATACACATACATACATGTAAATGGATATATGGATCTATATACACATACATACATGTAAATGGATATATGGATCTATATACACATACATACATGTAAATGGATATATGGATCTATATACACATACATACATGTAAATGGATATATGGATCTATGTACACATACATACACGTAAATGGATATATGGATCTATATACACATACATACATGTAAATGGATATATGGATCTATATACACATACATACATGTAAATGGATATATGGATCTATGTACACATACATACATGTAAATGGATATATGTATATATATATTATATGTATATATAAATATATATATATATATGTATATATTTCACATACATGTAATCCTTTTACAGTGTCTTTATTTCTCGGCAGATATATGAATTGATCTTGGCAAAGTTTGAAAAGTGGCTTTTAGCGAATAAGTTCTACTGTAGGAAGATAAGTGGTACTGTCATAGTCATTGCCACTGTCTGAGATGATTTACACTAAGAGGCCAGCATCTGCAAGCCTTTTTGCAAGCACCATCAGTGGGGGGGGGGGGGGGAGGGGGACCCTACCTCTGCCGGGGTGTATGGTTCAGGGGGAAATGTGGAGGAGCATAATTCCACAGACACGCAGGCAAACATCCGATTTTACCATGGCCGTACGTTTATTATTGGGCTTCTCTTCTTGTGTAGCTAAGAGTTTTCTTAGAGAGACATCTTTGTCGTAAGGTCAGTACTCAGTCGGTGCCAGACAGTCTTTTTCTCAGCTAGATGTGAAGGATTTAGTCAGGGGATCAGTTGGTTATTGGAAGTCTGGCCAGACCTCAAAATGCCAAAGAGTATCGCTGACTTAGTGGGGAGAGAAAGGTGGCAGATTGGTTCAGACGTTCTCCTGCCAGTGAATAAACTCGAGGTTCCAGGGTTCGTTTCTCGTTGAGGTGAGGCTTCGACTTTTCTCTTCAGTTCGACTGGAAAATAGAACTGAACGAAACGGGGGACGAAAACACACGCACACACACATACACGCACGCACGCACGCACATACACACACACAACACACCACACACACACATACACACACACATACACACACACACATACACACACACACACACAACACTACACACACACACACACACAACACACACATCACACACACACACCCCACAACATACACACACATACACACACACAATACACAACACACATACACACACACACATACACACACACACACACACTACACACACACAACTACACACACACTACACACACACACATACAAAACACACACCAACATACACACACACATACACACACACATACACACACACACACACATACACACACACACACACACACACACACACACATACACAGACACACACACACACACAGACACACACACACACACACACACACACACACAACACACACACACACACAACACACACACACACACACACACACAACACACACACACACACACACACACACACACACA
>JAPXFY010000013.1:88179276-88186776 GCA_030674185.1 Monoplex corrugatus | reverse complement strand
CAGACAGACAGAGAGAGGGAGAGAGACACAGAGAGACAGAGACAGACAGACAGACAGACAGAGAGCATCTGAAAACGAAGGAACAAAAATAAAAACAAAAAACACCAGGGGAGAACAACATTTAAACAAACAATGAACTAAAACTTAAGAAAACTTAAGGAAATTGTTTTTCGTAATAAAGTTCAACCCTAATGCTACAAGGAATCCATTGCCCTCCTGTTCCCCTTAAAGCCTAGGGAATGATTGGAGTCTGACTACCTCAGTGACTGCAGCCCATTATTAGCAATTCAAAGGCAGACATGGTCCCAGGGTCCGCTGGTCGATGGCCACTTTAGCAGGAGGGTGGACAACCACAGCGTGGTCTGATCACAGTCTGCTGAAACCTCTTGAAAGTAAATAGGCTTCTTTAGTCTAAAGGTGGTTTCACATTGTAGTCCGCAACATGAAAACTGGCCTGCTACCCATCTTCATGTGGGGGCCCCAGTAGCTCAGTTGGTTTGAGCGTCGGATTCACATGCTAATTGTTGTGGGTTCGAATCCCAGGGTGCGCTACATTAAAACTGGCCTTCTCACTGTCCCATCTTAACATTGTTGTTGTTCTGGTGGTGTCAGTAGAGCAGTAGATAGGTTCCCCCTTCCCCCTTTACTACATTAAAACTGGCCTTCTCACTGTCACATCTTAACATTGTTGTTGTTCTGGTGGTGTCAGTAGAGGATTAGATAGGTTCTGCGTTCCCCCACTTCCCTGGGATGGTTATCCCCGTCGGCCATATCACGTGAGGTGGGTGTCGACGTAAAAAACTGAAGCAAATCAATCAATCAATCAATCAATCAATCAATCATCTTCATTTTCAGTCTTTAAGAGGTGCGAGATTTGTGTTTTATAGATGAATATCTATACATGTTAAACAAATATTTATGTGATCCAAAACAAGTGCGACTGCCCGCACCCAAGGAAACAGGAACCAGAAGAACAAGAAAACCAATATAAGCGCGTATTCAACACAACAAGACAAGACAAGCGCAAATCCTCGGCCAACCGGCCTTTGTCAAGCGCGAACGCACGGTCACAAACAGACCACAAACACCAAACAACGGATAATAAAAACAGGACTAAAAACTTCCCTGCTGCCTCGTCCAGTGGATAAAAATGTCCCAGATACGCGCTTACATTGGTTTTCGTGTTCTTCTGGTTCCTAAATATTTATGTACTCTTTGTCTGTCTGTCTAAACCTAATTTATATGTCTGTGTCTGATTGTGAACATGTCTGTCTGTTTGTTTGTTTGTTTGTTTGTTTGTGTGTGTGTGTGTGTGTGTTTGTGTGTGTGTGTGTTTGTGTATGTGTGTGTATGTGTGTGTATGTGTATGTGTGTGTGTATGTGTGTGTATGTGCGTGTATGTGTGTGTGTGTGTATGTGTGTGTGTGTGTGTGTGTGTGTGTGTGTGTGTGTGTGTGTGGTGTGTGTTTCCTAGATTTATGTCTGGTTATGATT
Source organism: Monoplex corrugatus (assembly GCA_030674185.1). Taxonomy (NCBI): domain Eukaryota; kingdom Metazoa; phylum Mollusca; class Gastropoda; order Littorinimorpha; family Ranellidae; genus Monoplex; species Monoplex corrugatus. The sequence goes on along the minus strand of JAPXFY010000013.1, from coordinate 88,185,282 downwards.
ATACCCATCACACCATTCTATAATGCCTATCCCTTTCTCGCTTCAAGACTTTACCAGTGCGTTGGATTTTGCGTTTGCTCAAAGAAGTCTGCCAAAGAACTGCTGCCAGAACTGGATGGAGGGCATATGAAGCTGTCTGAGTGCAACGAACTCTCTTGATTAAACTCCAAAACCCATATCAGACCTTGTTTCATGTCTGTGATTGTTGGTGTTGTTACTGGTGGTAGGGGTGTTTTAGAGGGAGGAAAGTTTTGTATTGTCCCACTGGACGAAGCAGCAGGGAAGTTTCAGTCTTTTTCTCCTAATTTTTGTATTTTGTTGTTTGTTCTTTTGTGATCTTACGTCTACTCTTGACAAAGGGCAATTGGCCGAAATGTTGTGCCTGTCTTGTCTGGTTGTATTAAATACGCGTTCTGATTCTTTTTACGTAGTTTGTTTTTTCTCTTTTTTTCTGATTCTTGTTTGCTTGAACGCGGGCAGTCACACTTGTTTTGGATTACTTGTTTGTGTTTGTTTTTGTTTCTGTTTTTATTTGATTTTTTTATGGGAGGGGACCATATTTACACCTACAGTCACCAAATGTATCAAAAGCAGAAAACCAGAGTTACCATTCGTACACAATGGTGTAAAGGGTGATATTATCACTAAACATATATATATCAAATACATACACAAACAGACAGACAGATAAAGAATCGACACAGACACGTAAGTTAGGTATAGACAGACAAACAAACAATATATAAACTAAGTAAAATAACTCTTGAGAGTCACGGGGTTATCTCCCATGTAGAATTTCTCAAACCCAACACAGTTTGCGCTACCCATTCAGCTAGCATAGAATGTTGTGAGCTTACCACTTTATTCTTTGTGGCTGCGTCTATGCTAGCTGAATGGGTAGCGCAAACTGTGTTGGGTTTGAGAAATTCTACATGGGAGATAACTCCGTGACTCTCAAGAGTTATGTTATTTAGTTGATATTTAAAATTCTCCCTGCTTCCCTTTTATTTCCTTTGGTATAAACAATATATACATTCCTTTTCTCACACTGGACGGAGCAGCAGGGAAGTTTCAGTCTTTTTCTCCTAATTGTTATTTTATTTGTTGTTTGTTCGTTTGTGATCTTACGTCTACGCTTGACAAATGGCAGTTGTCCGAAAATTTGTGCCTGTCTTGTCTGGTTGTATAAAATACGCGTTCTGATTCTTTTTGTATGTTTTTTGTTGCTGTTGTTTTTTCTGGTTCCTGTTTGCTTGAACGCGGGCAGTCACACTTGTTTGGGATTACTTGTTGGTGTGTTTGTTTTGATTTTGTTTTTATTTGATTTTTTATAGAAGGGTTTCCATATTTACATCTACAGTCATCAAACGTACCAAACACACAAAACCAGAGTTTACATTCTTACGTTTACACAACGGTGTAATGGGTAACAATATCACTGGACATAAATATATGAAATCACACACAAAAGACAGATAGATGAAGAATCAGACACTAATATGTAGGTTAGGTTTAGACAAACAGTTTATAGATATTCGCGAACAGTTTATAGATATTCATGAAACAGATATAGATATTCATTTGATATTTAATATACAAATACTCATTTAACGTATGTTGATATCATTTAACAATAAGCAGATATTCATTTAACCATGAAAACACAGAACATAAAGTCTCAAGAAAAGTTACATAGTTACGAAAAGGATCTTTTCTATTTTAAAACTCAAACAATCTTACATGTAGAAGTGAAACAAAATACATATCATATACACATGTGGATTTGAGAGGTGGGACACAATACACAAGAGAAATAAAATGATAAAGACTCACATTTTCATTACTATCATTGAATGTAGAGAAATAAAATTATAAAGACTCACATTTTCATTATCATCATTGAATGTAGAGACATAAAATGATAAAGACTCACATTTTCATTATTATCATTGAATGTACATTTTCCATACAGACTATCATTGAATGTAGAGAAATAAAATGATAAAGACCTACATTTTCATTACTATCATTGAATGTAGAGAAATAAAATTATAAAGACTCACATTTTCATTATCATCATTGAATGTAGAGACATAAAATGATAAAGACTCACATTTTCATTACTATCATTGAGTGTAGAGAAATAAAATGATAAAGACTTACATTTTCATTAATATTATTGAATGTAGAGAAATAAACTGATAAAGACTCACATTTTCATTAATATCATTGAATGTAGAGAAATAAAAGGATAAAGACTCACATTTTCAATACTATCATTGAATGTAGAGAAATAAAATGATAAAGAGTTACATGTTCAATACCGACTATCATTGAATGTCATGCAGTGAAGCCCATTGTCGGGAATAGAGGTGTAACACATTTTGAGATACGATAAATGCTTTACCTCCCCATTTTGTGTCACATAACACTTTCATTTAGGTATGTATTACATGTAGGCACGCAGTTTACCGTTGTACACTTGTGGATATGAACTCATTTTTTGTGTGTGGTTTCAAACAGTGATTGTATTCATCACTTATGTATTCCTGACATTTATAGGCCATTTTATGAGGAAGGGGGATTTAGAGCACCTTGTCACAACGGGAAAGCTGGAGGGAAAGAGAGCACCAGGTAGACCCAGGGAGAAATTGCTGGACGGACTTGCAGAGTGGCTGGGGATGAGGAGGGTGGGGGAGATGCTGGGGGCAACGAGAGATAGAGATGGTTGGAAGTCCATGGTCGCCAATGCCATGCGGCAGGGCACCTGATGATGATGATGATGATGATGATGATGATGATAATGATGTATTCCTGAATGAACATGGCTTGTTCCCATTTTGCTGAATATTATCATCTTATACCACGATGTTCAGTTTAGCATGCTGCATAAACATTTGTGTGTGTGTGTGTGTGTGTGTGTGTGTGTGTGTGTGTGTGTGTGTGTGTGTGTGTGTGTGTGTGTGTATGTGTGTGTTTGTGTATATGTGTGTGTGTGTTTGTGTGTTTGTGTTTGTGTGTGTTTCTGTGTGTGTGTGTGTTTGTGTTTGTGTGTGTTTCTGTGTGTGTGTGTGTTTGTGTGTGCTTGTTCGTTCTTTAATTTAACGTCTTTTCACTATAAGTGATATTAGACGGGGGAGGGGGGGAGGGGAAATTATTAAAAAAAAAATTTAAAAAAAGTGAACAAAATAAAATGTAGAACGATAGTTGGACGGGTTGGATTTGGGCAGAGGGAAGACAGAGGAAAAAGACATTAGCAGGTGGGGGAACAGTAAAATGGAACGAGAACTTAACACTAACAATTAACTTCAATAACGTGAAGGGAAATTGTAACACTAAAATACAAACCGAATAAAGTTAAAGTAATGCATTAACAGGACTGTGAACTAATGATTCTGAAATTCTAACTAACAACGTTTGATCTGATGTAATTTTCTGGAAATGATTTTCAGAATACTTTTCTTGAGTAAACATTTTCGGTAAAAAAGAACGTAGCATTTTGCAGTAGAATAAACAGTGAAACAGTGTGAACTGTTCGCCGCAAATACACTTGACATTTTTACAATATTTTGTTCTCAATGCGTTTAGCTGAATACGAAAACAAACAGCAACAATCGATCTCAAATGATACATAGAAGAATACTGCAATTTTTTACATACATTTTGAACGGTAAGTTTTATCATTTGTTGTGACACAAACTGTTCATCTGAATGTTCAAGAAATCGAGTCCATGAGGCTGATTCGAGCAAGTTGCAAGCTTCTTTTACGGAGGTATGAACATGTAATTCTATAGCATTATCAGCATTCTGGGCGCCTTGCTTAGCTGCTCTGTCAACTACTTCGTTGCCGTGAAGACCAACATGAGAAGGCACCCAGCATAAACTGATATCTGTACCTTTGACCCTTAAACGATGTATAAGATGATTTGCCTCAGTAATTAAATCAGGTCTTGTGTCGGCATTAAAAGACCGTAAGGCATATAATACAGATTTTGAGTCAACAAAGAGAACTACTTTGAAAGACATGGTTTTAAGATTTACTAGATAATGCAATGCTTGATTAATAGCGACTAATTCCGCTGTAAAGATCGATAAGTTTGCCCCAACGAAAAATGACTTTTTTATCTTAAATTTTGGAACATAAAAAGCTGCTCCAGCACATTTATTTTCTAAGACTGATCCATCGGTAAAAATGTGAAGGTGGGTACGGTATTTTTCATCGATGTGTTCTCTTGCTGTGGATATCGAAATGTTGACGTTTTCAGATTTCTTAGCGTCTGTATAATCAATATCAAAAGAGGCTTTTTGCATTTCACATGTAGGGATAGGCGTTGTTGATGGTGTCTCAGCTATTTCATCCATATTTATGTTAGACTGTTTGACCAAGTCAGATATGTAAGTTGAAACAGTCATTTGTGATGAAATGCTTTTTGCTCGCTTTGGAAAGTCAACATCAGACCTGATTTTAATTTCCTTACTCACAAAATTGTCCGTTTGTGAAGTAGTTCTAACTGCAAATTTTGCTGTCGCTAGCTCACGATAGTTGTTCAGAGGCAGAATTCCAGCAACTTTGTACGTTTCCAGATTAGAGGCATGAGTAGGGACACCTAGAGCAATTTTAATACTTTTGCAGTCTAAGCTTTGTATCTTCTTTAATAAATATTTTGGTGCACTGAAAAACACTTCTTGCGCATAGGATAATTTAGATCGTACAAGTGCTGTTGACAGATGAATTAGTATGTTCGTATCCATTCCCCAGGGTAATCGGCTTATTATCTTTAGAAAATTTAGGGCTTTTCTTGCTTTTGTTGAAATATAATCAAAATGGACATTCCAGTTTAATTTCGATGTCATAAAGACTCCCAGAAATTTTACAACCTGTTTGTAATGTAACACTTCACCAAGCAATCTGAAAGTAGGCAAGTTACTTAAAGTACCACCAGAATTAAATAGCATCATGTTAGTTTTTTCCGCTGACAACGACAGACCATTTTCTAACATATAGTTTCCAAGATTATCAAGATCAGATTGATACAATTTCCTAATGTAATTCTGTGCTCTCTGTGGAGTTGTCTTTTTTAAAGTAATATTCATCCAAATACATATATCATCAGCATACTGTGCCAAAACAACACGATTTGAGAGTGCTTTAGGAAGATCCTGTATAAGGATATTAAATAAAAGCGGTGCTATCACTGAACCTTGTGGAATTCCCATATCAAGATGTCGTGAAGTAGAATAACTAGTTCCCACTCTTGCCTGAATAGTTCTATTGGCTAAAAAAGACTTAATGTAATCATACATATTGCCAGATAAACCAATAGATTTCAGCTTGTACAATAAACGCGTATGCCAAACTTGATCGTAAGCTTTTTTCACATCAAAAAATGTAGCTAAAAGACTTTTTCTGCGGGCAAACTCTTTCTTGATGTGAGTGGTAAGTTTAACCAGGTGCTCAACTGTAGATCTCCCTTTTCTAAAACCAGCCTGATTTACTGGAATAACGTTATTTTTATCACAGTAATGTACAAGTCTGGTTAATACCAATTTTTCCAATAGTTTGCTCGTATGGGACGTTAAAGCAATAGGTCTGTAACTGTTTTTATTGTTTTTAGGCTTTCCTGCTTTTAATACTGGTATAACAACAGACGTTTGCCATAATTGTGGTATAGTTCCACCAGCCCAGCATTTCTGAAAAATTTTGTGTAAAAAAATAATATAGTTTTCTGGAAGATGTTTAATCATTTCAGTTGAAACTGCATCAACACCTACCGAACTCCTTTTGTTGCGCAGAGACAAGATAGTGTTTTTTAACTCTTCTAAGGTGATTGGAGAATTAAACCAGAGATCATTTTGAGGTATTGGATCAGTGTAGATAGGGTTGTTAGCTGCCATTTCCCTGTAGTGTTTGCAGGTAGGAGTCAAACCATCTACTTTACTATTTTGGGCAAAAAGTTCCACAAAAGTTTCAGCTTTGTCCATGTCGGAAAGAAATTTGTGACTTGT
>JAPXFY010000013.1:88169276-88174276 GCA_030674185.1 Monoplex corrugatus | reverse complement strand
ATGACCCCTATCATGGCCTGTCATGACCCCTATCATGGCCTAGTCATGACCCCTATCATGGCCTGTCATGACCCCTATCATGGCCTAGTCATGACCCCTATCATGGCCTAGTCATAACCCCTATCATGGCCTGTCATGACCCCTATCAGGGCCTGGTCATGACCCTATCATGGCCTGTCATGACCCCTATCAGGCCTGTCATGACCCCTATCATGGCCTGTCATGACCCCTATCATGGCCTAGTCATAACCCCTATCATGGCCTAGTCATGACCCCTATCAGGGCCTGTCATGACCCCTATCATGGCCTAGTCATAACCCCTATCATGGCCTGTCATGACCCCTATCATGGCCTGTCATGACCCCTATCATGGCCTAGTCATAACCCTATCATGGCCTGTCATGACCCCTATCATGGCCTAGTCATAACCCTATCATGGCCTGTCATGACCCCTATCATGGCCTAGTCATAACCCTATCATGGCCTGTCATGACCCCTATCAGGGCCTGTCATGACCCCTATCATGGCCTAGTCATAACCCTATCATGGCCTGTCATGACCCCTATCATGGCCTGTCATGACCCCTATCATGGCCTAGTCATAACCCTATCATGGCCTGTCATGACCCCTATCATGGCCTGTCATGACCCCTATCATGGCCTAGTCATAACCCTATCATGGCCTAGTCATAACCCTATCATGGCCTGTCATGACCCCTATCATGGCCTAGTCATAACCCTATCATGGCCTGTCATGACCCCTATCATGGCCTAGTCATAACCCTATCATGGCCTAGTCATAACCCTATCATGGCCTGTCATGACCCCTATCATGGCCTGTCATGACCCCTATCATGGCCTAGTCATAACCCTATCATGGCCTAGTCATAACCCTATCATGGCCTGTCATGACCCCTATCATGGCCTGTCATGACCCCTATCATGGCCTAGTCATAACCCTATCATGGCCTAGTCATAACCCTATCATGGCCTAGTCATAACCCTATCATGGCCTGTCATGACCCCTATCATGGCCTGTCATGACCCCTATCATGGCCTGTCATGACCCCTATCATGGCCTAGTCATAACCCTATCATGGCCTAGTCATAACCCTATCATGGCCTAGTCATAACCCTATCATGGCCTGTCATGACCCCTATCATGGTCTGGTCATGACCCCTATCAGGGCCTGTCATGACCCCTATCATGGCCTAGTCATAACCCTATCATGGCCTGTCATGACCCCTATCATGGCCTAGTCATAACCCTATCATGGCCTAGTCATAACCCCTATCATGGCCTGTCATGACCCCTATCATGGCCTAGTCATAACCCTATCATGGCCTGTCATGACCCCTATCATGGCCTAGTCATAACCCTATCATGGCCTGTCATGACCCCTATCATGGCCTAGTCATAACCCTATCATGGCCTGTCATGACCCCTATCATGGCCTAGTCATAACCCTATCATGGCCTAGTCATAACCCTATCATGGCCTAGTCATAACCCTATCATGGCCTGTCATGACCCCTATCATGGCCTGTCATGACCCCTATCATGGCCTGTCATGACCCCTATCATGGCCTAGTCATAACCCTATCATGGCCTAGTCATAACCCTATCATGGCCTGTCATGACCCCTATCATGGCCTAGTCATGACCCCTATCATGGCCTAGTCATAACCCTATCATGGCCTGTCATGACCCCTATCATGGCCTGTCATGACCCCTATCATGGCCTAGTCATAACCCTATCATGGCCTAGTCATAACCCTATCATGGCCTGTCATGACCCCTATCATGGCCTAGTCATGACCCCTATCATGGCCTAGTCATAACCCTATCATGGCCTAGTCATGACCCCTATCAGGGCCTGTTCATGACCCCTATCATGGCCTGTCATGACCCCTATCAGGGCCTGGTCATGACCCCTATCATGGCCTGATCATGACCCCTATCAGGACCTGGTCATGACCCCTATCATGGCCTAGTCATAACCCTATCATGGCCTAGTCATGACCCCTATCAGGGCCTGGTCATGACCCCTATCATGGCCTGTCATGACCCCCCTATCAGGGCCTAATCATGATACTTATCACCACAGGGAAATGGTGAAACCTAATAGGCTTGACCATCGTGTATAGTGTGAGTGTTGGCATTGTTCGTTGGGCATTGTGTGTGTGTCGCTGTCGTGATGAAATAGGCTTTTCATTCAACTTGTTCAGCATTCGTCAAGAGTGGCCTGGATCGCATTAGTACGTGAGTGAGATCTGGTGAATGTGGAATGGTCTTTTCACGTGTGTACAAATGTGTACATTTTTGTGTGTTGTGTGTGCTTCATTGTGATTTGGTTCCAGCTCTACCCCCCCCCCCGCCCACCCCCACCTTTTATCTCATCACAGAGGTGGTCCAAAGCCAGTAGCCCAACATAAGCCGTATATGTTTATGTGATCAATTGTGACTCCGTTCCGTCCACTCGTGCTCCCTTCTCCCCCTTCCTCTTTCTAAATGGCGGAGGTCTGACCCCAGCGAGGGGCCCAGTATAAGCAGTAAATGCGTTTTCGACGACCTTCAGTCCACCTTCCTGTGGCTAACTGACCGTGTGTGTGTGTGTGTGGGTGTGGGTGGATGGATAGGTTCGCGTGCGTGTATTTGTGTGTGTGTGTGTGTGTGTGTGTGTGTTTGTGTGTGTGTGTGTGTGTGTGTGTATGTGTGTGTGTGTGTGTGTGTGTGTGTGTGTGTGTGTGTGTGTGTGTGTGTGTGTGCCTCACATGTCCTTTTTCATTAGTCTGTTATCTTTATTTCTCTTTTCCTTTCTCCTGTTTTACCTGTTTTTTATATGTTATTTCTAATGACTTGTAGCGGTACTACAGTAACAATAGCATTTCCTTTCTTCAGTTTGCCCAAAGGTGTGGACAAGCCGAACAGTTTTGTTTGTGTGTCTTGGTTGCTTGTGTTACTGCGTATGCGATTTGTCTGTTCAAAAACCTTCCCTTAACATTGTCCTCTTTCACGCTATAGTAACGGGACAATGTCGAATCTTTTTTTTTTTTTCAATATTAAAACATTTTGAAACCAAACTGTTGAGAATTTACTGCATAGAGTGGGCTGTAATTGTTTTGTCACAATTCTTTTGCATTTTGTTGCAGATTGACCAGGACAAGCCAACAGCGGAAGTTTACAACTCTGGCTGTGTGAGGATACTTCCAGATGAAGACGACAACCACAGTCAGGTTGGATACATAGATACAGACTCCTATTCCAGACACACGTTGACAGATTTCAGTGGACGATTGCTTGGACGTCGTTGTGCTCTGTAAAACAGTCTTCTGCCTGACACTTCCCATTTCAAGTTTCATTTTCCATAAAGTTTGACTGCCAGCCTTGACACCCATATTCTCTGCTAACGAACAGCTGGCTATCTCTCCAGTTCACTCTTCGTATTCAGAAGCGAGCCGTCAAACTTGACACCACAAGCTCTGCAGTATAAAAAGAAGTAAAAAGAAAATCCGATTAAGTCTCCATCTACAACTATCACCGTTAATTACCAGGATTATTTACTTCTGCAAGCCATTTTGTTCATCACTTTACCATTCTGTGAGAGTTGTTTGGGATACAGTATAGCAGTGACTGTAAAGTGTCTAACATCAACTAACATCAAAGCGAAAACGGTTTAGTGATAAATCGTTATTTTTACTGTAGACAACACCCGAACACCTTGTTGTAGAGGGGTCAAATTTTCGACTTTAAAGTCTTTCTCAAGAAACTCAGAATGTCGACTAACAACAAAGCATAGCTATTACGAAGTTTATTACAAAATAAATCGTTGTTTTTTTCTTGGAACAACAGCTGTGGACGTCCTCTGTAATTTCGTGCTGATGTGTTTAAAATAAACAAGTGATTGGAAATTTGGTGATGTGTGAAATCATGTGATGGCTAGGAACCAGAGTTTCTGAGTTGTCTAGACAACGGGATGGTTAGAGTTGGTGTAGAGGTGTGTCGGAGTGAAGGTGGTGGTGTGTTCTGAGGAATCGTTGTGTTGTTGTGGTATGGAGTACTTGCAAGGTACAGGCTGATGACGTCACCAACATGACTGCCGCTCTCTCGTTGTATTTCTCTACGTTTGTCATCCTGACTGTTTGCATCGGTAAGTGTTTATGTGTTGTGGTGTGTTGTGTTGTGTTTGTTTGTGTGAGTGTTTGTGTGTATGTGTGTGTCTGTGTGTGTGTGTGTGTGTGTGTGTGTGTGTTGTGTTGTGTGTTTGTGTTGTGTGTGTTGTGTTGTGTTGTATGTATGTGTGTGTGTTGTGTTGTGTTTGTGTGTTGTGTTGTGTTGTGTTGTGTTGTGTTGTGTTGTGTTGTGTTGTGTTGTGTTGTGTTGTGTGTGTGTTTTGTGTGTTGTGGTGTGTTGTGTGTGTGTGTGTTTGTGTTTGTGTTGTGGTTGTGTTTGTGTGTGTGTGTGTTTGTGTTGTGTGGTGTGTGTGTGTGTTGTGTGTGTGTGTTGTGTGTGTGTTGTGTGTTTGGTGTTTGTCTGTATGTGTGTGTGTTGTGTTGTGTTGTGTTGTGTTGTGTGTGTTGTGTTGTGTTGTGTTGTGTTGTGTTGTGTTGTGTTTGTGTTGTGTTGTGTGTGTGTGTTTGTGTGTGTGTTTGTGTTGTGTGTGTGTGTGTGTTGTTTGTGTGTGTTGTGTTGTGTTGTGTTGTGTGTGTTGTTTTTGTGTTGTGTTGTGGTGTTGTTGTGTGTGTTTGTGTGTGTGTTGTTTTGTGTGTGTGTTGTGTGTGTGTGTGTTGTGTGTGTGTTGTGTTTGTGTTGTTTGTGTGTGTGTGTTGTGTGGTTGTGTGTGTGTGTGTGTGTGTTTGTGGTTGTGGTGTGTGTGTGTTGTGTTGTGTTGTGTTGTGTGTGTTGTGTTGTGTTGTGTGTGTGTGTGTGTGGTTTGTTGTGTTTGTGGTTGTGTGTTTGTGTGTGTGTGTGTGTGTGTGTGTGTTGTGTGTTGTGTGTTGT
>JAPXFY010000013.1:88146776-88149276 GCA_030674185.1 Monoplex corrugatus | reverse complement strand
AGAGATAGATAGACAGACAGACAGACAGACAGACAGACAGATAGATAGATAGATAGATAGATAGATAGATAGATAGATAGATAGATAGATAGATAGATAGATAGATAGATAGATAGATAGATAGATAGATAGATAGATAGATAGATAGATAGATAATAGATAGATAGATAGATAGATAAAATGAAAACAAACTCAACATTAAGCCTTTGGCTCGAAATTTATGAAGTGATATTCATCGATGCACTAGACAAATTTAGTAGTTGGAACTGTTTGGGTTAGAATTTTTGTGATTGATGAAAGCTCAAAATGAACTTTTTACAGATCGTATTCGCTCCCTGAGCAAGTGGCGCCTTGTGAGCTGGTAGCAATGTGACTTGTTTAAAAAGACATCACTTCTCTTAAATAACAGAAAGAATGGAATATAAGTGCTGGAGAAATATCGGTTTAAGTCTTCTGATAAAGAAAAAAAAATAACCCCAGTGATTTTATCACTGTCTCAGAAGATGAATCAGACCGCTTCAGTCTGGGCGTTAAGGAGAGAGGCAGACGTCATTTTTTGCCCTGAGAGAAAGATGGCGGTGTGTTAGATGTGTCACGTGACTGTTGTTAGTGCTGTGACTGGTGTGATAGTACTGATGAAACAGTGTGACAACAAAAATCGTTGGTCTAGACACATTAGTCACCTCCTTCACGTTCGTTGAAACAGTGGCGCAATAAAACCATTCCTTGTAGAACCCACCATCTGTTTTTTTCTCTGTCCAGGCTCCCACTCAAGACCGTATCTGTCATGGTCTTGAAGCCAGGTCATTCGAACAGGAAGTGTGGTGGGGAGGGAATGAACGGGAGTGTGGTGTGGAGGTGTTGGGGGAGGGAATAAATAGGGGCGTGGATTGTGTGTACTCTATGGCCTTCTTGTCGTTGTGCCTGTCTCTGTCTGGTTTATAAGACGACATTTCTTGAGTTAGAAAGTTTTCAACACTTGCTTGTGACTTTTTAGTTTCGTTTGTTAGAGAAACCAAACTAGTGTGCTGTGTCTCTCCTCTTTCACTGTTTGTTTCTATTTTTATTTTACTAATTTGGGTTTTTGTTTGTTTTATGGGGGTTTTCACTGTTTTCGTTAACCTTAAATCTGATGTTTTATCTAAAACTGTTTGGAATATTGTAAAGTGATAACAATAAATCAATATACCATGGTCTGTCTCATTTCAGATGCTAGAGTACTCACTAGGCTAGATGAAAATGACCACCAAAAACTTCAAAGTTCCAGACAGTACTATTTACCACCTTTCATAAATATACCATTTTTTTTCCAGCAGTACAATGAAACGAAAACATACAAACTCTGAATCCAAAACAAGTGTGACTGCCTGCGTTCAAGCAAACAGGAACCAGAAAAAAACACGAAAAAAGAATAAGAACGCGTATTTAATACAAGACAAGACAGGCGAAAATTTTCGGCCAACTGGCCTTTATCAAGCGTAAGATCACAAACAAACAAACAAACAAACACCAAATACAAAAACTAGGAGAAAAAGACTGATACTTCCCTGCTGCTCTGTCCGGTGTGAGAAAAGGAATAAACTGACTCAACCTCTGATTTTACAAAAATCTATCTATTTAACTTCGAATCTGTATGATTAAAGGAAAGACCGGATCAAAACTAACCAAATGAATTAATTTAATTGCTAGAGAAGGACGAGAAAATAAAACTTGCCCTCATGATTTTGTCTCTGTGGCAGAAGATCAATCAGACCAATTCAGTCTGGGCGTTAAGGAGAGGGGCAGACGTCTTTTTCATTGAACGATGGTACCGTGTTTGATGTGTCAGCTGACTATTTGGTGCTGTCATTGGTGTGACAGTTCTGATGAAACAGTGTCAGGACAAAACCGTCGGTCTAGACGCATTAGTCACCACTTTCGTTTTCCCTGAAAGCATCCCGCAATCAATCGGCTCTTGTAGTACTCACCTTTTGTTTTTCTCTGACAGGACCTGAAAATGTAATGTAGCTGACATGATCTTGAAGGCAGACCCTTAAGGGGTGTATGTCTGTGTTCATGCATAATGTCTTTTGTCTCTCTCTCTCTCTCTCCTCTCTCTCTCTCTCTCTCTCTCTCTCTCTCTCTCTCTCTTCTCTCTTTCTCCATCTATTCCTTTCTCTGTCTCTCTGTCTCTGTCTGCCTGTCCGTCTGTCTGTCTGTCTGTATGTCTGGCTCTCTGTCTCTGTCTGTCTGTCAGTCTGTCTGTCTGCTCTCTCTCTCTCTCTCTCACACACACACACACACACACACACACACACAACACACACAATCTCTCTCACTCTCTCTCTCACTCTCTCTCTCTCTCAATCTCTCTCTCACTCTCTCTCTCACTTTCTCTCTCACTCTCTCCTCTCTCGCTCTCTCTCTCTCTTCTATCTATCTATCTATCTATCTATCTCTTAATCAAGACAATCAATCAAATAACAGTAGAACGGCAAATTGATTTTAAACAGTCAGTCAG
>JAPXFY010000013.1:88126776-88129276 GCA_030674185.1 Monoplex corrugatus | reverse complement strand
AAGACTTGACGTGAATTGAGACAAAGAGTAGATCATCACAATAATGGAACCGATTTAATACTGTCCAATTTTTCTGAGACAGTGCCATTGAGATGTCTTTCTCAAACAGTGCTACTTTTAGACATTTTAGAGTACCATGTGTCTTAACCTGGACATCTTGTTCTACAGACTTACTTATTCATGACTTTAATACAGTCTACATATGTGACTCAAATGTGGCAAAGATCCAATGACAAACAGTGGAAAATATCTTAACACATTTTTGTTTTTCTCTCTCTCTCTCTCTCTCTCTCTTTCTCTCTCTCTCTCCTCTCCTCTCTTTCTCTCTTTCTCTTCTTTGTCTATTGTCTCTCTCTGTCTTTCTCTCTCTCTCTTCTCTCTCTTCTCCTCTTCTCTCTCTCTCTTTCTCTCTTTCTATATATATATCTCTCTCTCTGTCTCTCTCTCTTTCTCTCTCTCTCTCTGTCTCTCTCTCTCTCTCTCTCTCTGTCTGACGCACACGTGTACGCACACACACACACACACACACCGCTTTTATGCAGTTGATATGAAACAATCGCCATTTTTTAGTTTAAATTTTAAATTTTTATATTATTTAAGGGAGACTGAAGAGCCACTTCAACAGTTCAAAGGAAGAGAATCTGTAAAGAACAAATAATAATCAGAAACAGTTTACACGTGAAGTTCACTTTAAAGACAGAGAACACTGAGTCGATTTTAACAATTACAGAAATCCGAATAAGTTTGTTTCTCTGTTTGATTTAGTTTTCTTTCAAACTTTTTTTATATAAGGTCATTGCACTCAGGGGGGGGGGGGGGGGGTGTCACCTTTGAGCTCACCTTTTCTTTTTTTTTTTTGGTCCCATTTTCTACGCCAATTTAATGCCACAGAAACTGAAACAGTTTGTATTATGCGATGATGGTGATGTCGATGTGGATGATAATCATGATGCTATGGAGTTCTATCCAGGATTGAGACTGCGTGACAGGTTGTGCTCTACGATTACTATCATAATATATCCTGCGTCAACCAGGCCCGAGAGATACAAACACCTGCGGTTGCTGGTCAGAAGATTTGAGCATCACCCTCAATGATGCATCCGCGAAGTGGATGAGACTCGACTGTGTTGTTCCAGTCTTCCCAATGAACCTTAGCACGCCCAACTCTGGTAGGAGCCGGTTAGAGCCGAAAAATCCCACAAATGATTTTGAAGGTATTGATGGGATTCGAACCCACAACTTCCGGGCGGTAGTCTGTCGCGTTAACCGCTACACTACGGCGACTTGTGTTTTCTTTCAAACTTAGTTTGATTCGTTTTCGCAACATCCAAATACATGCAAATAACAGTAATGACACAGTGTAAAACTGATCAAACGAAAGAAATAAAATTTTACAAATATGCAGAATATCTCTCTGAGTTCACAATAAAAGCCATTGAGACAGTCGTAAAATACATTCTTTTTAAAAAGAAATGTAACATAGAATGGTAGGGTCGTTACAAAAAATTTGACTTGCTATTAATTTTTATCATGTACGTTGATATTGAGGCAGATTGAGGCAGCCGAGATGTGGTTTCTAAGAAGAATGTTGAGAGTTCCATGGACAGCAAAGAAAACAAACGAGACAGTCTTGATGGAGGCAGACACAAGTAGATCACTCATAAGGAAGATTAGGAAAAAGACAGGCAACATTATAGGCCATTTTTATGAGGAAGGGGGATTTGGAGCACCTGGTCACAACGGGAAAGCTGGAGGGAAAGAGAGCACCGGGTTGACCCAGGGAGAGAATGCTGGACGGACTTGCAGAGTGGCTGAGGAGAGGAGGGTGGGGTAGATGCTAGGGACAACGAGAGATAGAGATGGTTGGAAGTCCATGGTCGCCAACGCCATGCGGCAAGGCACCTGATGATGATGATGATGATGATGATGATGACATTGATATTAACGTTTATGTTTTACAGATACAGAGAACTGTGTGACGTTTTTGTTGTTATTGATGGTGAATATGGAAGCCGTTTCATACTGAAGAAGTACAAATTCCACGTCAATATTCTTTGAATTTTTCAGTGTGGTAATATTGCGATAGCATTTTTTAAAATTACGGATATGTTTGACAATCTTTTCAAATTTGCATATGTAAATATGCATTTTTTCAAGGACTACTTAACGGAATACCGAATCTCTGTGTGTATTTCATTAGCGCTAAGCAGCACCAGGTTTGCAGTAAATGTAATATTTGCACGTGGAATTATTCCAGTTTCAACATTTCTTTGATCCTTTTCCGGAACATTCGTTGTATAGACATTTACAGAATATGTGGTCGATGCCATCTTTCGTTTCCAAACAAAAGTCACAACAAAAATTATTTACAAGTCCATGTCTTTTAGGCTGACGTTACTTCAAACATTATGTGTACGATATTCATTCATTTTATGAGGAAAAGGGAATTAGAGCACCTGGTCACAACAGGAAAGCTGAGTGAAAGAGACACCAGGTAGGT
>JAPXFY010000013.1:88119276-88121776 GCA_030674185.1 Monoplex corrugatus | reverse complement strand
CTCTCTCTTTATCTTTCTCTCTCTTCTCCTTTCTTTCTTGCTATCCTTCTGTTTTTCTGTCTCTCTGTCTCTCCCTCCTCTGTCTGTCTGTCTCACGATCACTCTGTCTTTGTCTCACATACACTCACAGAGACATACGTAAGCTGACTTACACACACACTCGCGCGCTACACACCACACCACACACACACACACACACACACACACACACACACACACACACACACACACACACACACACACACACACACACACACACACACACACACAAACACACACACACACACACAACCACACACACACACACCACAACACACACACACACAACACACACACACACACACACACACACACACACACACACACACCACACACCACACACAACACACACACACACACACACACACAACACACACACCACACACACACACAACACACACACACACACACACACACACAACACACACACACACACACACACACACACACACACAACACACACACACACAACACACCACACACAACACACACACAACAACACACACACACACACACACACAACACACACACCCCACACACACACTCACCATTAATACTAACGGAAGCGTGCTTGTGAGCATGCATTAGAGAGACAGAGACAGGGAGAGGAAGAGATTTGGAATCAGAAAATACTTGTTGGTTGTGTTTTGTTCTGTGGTTTATATATGGCTATCTGCTTAAACTAATCTCTGGCATTATTGGGCTCTGTCAGAATGAAAAACAATTAATGACCAAGTTATCTGAGTGTGTGTGTGTGTGTGTGTGTGTGTGTGTGTGTGTGTGTGTGTGTGTGTGTGTGTTTGTACGTGTGTGTGTGTGTGTGTGTGTGTTTGTACGTGTGTGTGTGTGTGTTTGTGTGTGTGTGTGTGTTGTGTGTGTGTGTTTGTACGTGTGTGTGTGTGTGTGTGTGTGTGTGTTTGTACGTGTGTGTGTGTGTTGTGTTGTGTTTGTACCTCTGTGTGTGTGTGTGTGTGTTTGTGTGTGTGTGGTTTGTTTGTACATGTGTGTGTTTACATGTGTGTGTTTGTGTGTACGTGTTTATGTATGTGTGTGTACATGTGTACATGTCTGTGTTTGTTACGCTCGCGCTGCAAGTATACGTGAGTGTGTTTTCATGTGCATGTCATATATATGAATGAGTTGTATTATCAAATAATAAACATTTTTCTTCCTGCTATTTTCTTTGTACTAGCGGTACTTTTACCTATTTCTAATTTCACATTATCGTCTGTCATTATTTTTGATGAACTGACTTAGTGACTATGTTCATTCTGCATCAGTGTCTATGTAATGTAGTGTTGACCCCTGGGAAAAAAAACTCCACACATTCTGTGTATGGGTAATATATGTGTGTGCGCGTGTACATGTGTATGTTTGTGTATGTGAGTGTTTGTTTTTATATGTATGTTTGTGTTGCATGAAAGACTGTATTTGTCAGATGATTTCCGAAGGTTTTTTTTTGTTACATATTTTTTGTGGCATTTTGTTACTACTTCCGATTAAAAGGTATATCTTGTTATCACTAGTGATGAACTATGCTTATCCTGCTGTGATCTCGTCGGCCTCTTTACATCTCAGGAGATGATAGTCTGCACCAGGAGGCGTTGTGGTCATGACGTGCACTTTCTGCTGTGGCTGTGCAGGCCGATTCTTGAGTGGCAATCTCTGTCACATCTGCCACATACAAATTGAGTCGCTGTTGTCTTGGTTTCTGGAACGTTGTGATGTATAGAATAACAACAACGTCCCATCCCCTAACATTCTTTTGCTATGTAAAATCGTGCTTAGTGAGCAGTGTATATATATTGTCACTTTCGTATCATTTGACTTCTAAGCGTGTCTGAAGCAGCATGTTTTGTGTGACTTCTTTACAAATATCTCATCTATATAATCACATAGCCAGTTTGTTATCTAACATTCTGACTTCCTCACGCTATGTACCAGCTGCAAAATAATCAACCTTTATTTCCCTAATCCTATTCACCAGCTTCCTGCAGAAAGGGTTACGGTTTTGATTTGCTATCATAGCCCATAATATGACTGATTGCACCTGGTGATGGGAAAGAGGAAGAGAGAGAGAAAGAGGGAGGGAGGGAGAGAGAGGAGGGAGGAGGGAGAGAGAGAGAGGAGAGAGGGAGAGAGAGAGAGGATGGAGAGAGAGAGAGGAGGCAGGGAGAGAGAGAGAGGATGGAGAGAGAGAGAGGAGGGAGGGAGAGAGAAAGGAGGGAGGGAGAGAGAGAGAGAGAGGGAGGGACAGAGGGATAGAAAGGAGGGAGGGAGAGAGGGAGAGAGGAGGGAGGGAGAGAGAGAGAGGGGGGAGGAGAGAGAGAGAGAGGAGGGAGAGAGAGAGAGAGAGAGAGAAATGAACAGAAAATACACGAGAAAAAATGCTGCATTCAGAATAATGTCAAAACAGTTTATTGCAGCAATCAGATCAATTATCTTTAATTTTTAACCATAA
>JAPXFY010000013.1:88114276-88116776 GCA_030674185.1 Monoplex corrugatus | reverse complement strand
AGCGATGAGATATGTAGACGACAGAGTCACAACCAGCAACACGGCGATAACCTCCCCGTGACGCACACACTGTTTTATATGGCGACACGTAATCCTCGTGCAATTATAACAGGAAGAAAAAAACCAGCGAGCTGTTGCACCCAGACACAAAGTGTTAAACGAAATAGAGATTGACAGACGACAAGTACAGCGACAAGGAAATTGGGTGGGAGAGAGAGAGGGGGGAGGAGGGGGGAGGGAGAGGACAAGGTGACAGGGCGGGAAATTCAATCGAAGACCAGTTTGTGTAAATGTGACCTCCCACCACGAAATTAGTCTTAACTAGCATTTTGGGCATATTGAGTTAATACTTATACACATCACTGGAAAGTGTACATTCTGCTGATTATTTTGGTACTTGAATAAAGCTTGTACTCAAAAAAAATGTAGAAGTTATGTATGTTTAAAGTCATTAAGTTGTATGACGGCCATTTTGAGAAAACGGCCTCTAAAGTTTTTCTGTGCTCTCCTACACATTTTCGTTTAATTTCTTTATTTGGTGGCTTTGACCCAGTTTGTTTCTAATTTTTGCTGTCATTATTTGAAAGGTGCACCAAAGAGCTTTCCATCAGTATATTACACGTGCATATTACAGGTTACGGTTCATAATAAGAGATAAAAATAGATACTTTTGGTCAGAAATTGCGTTCTTTCTGCTGCGATTAGTGCATTAAAATACCGATTTAAATTGATTAATAAACTTTTTTCAAGAAAAATATTTCTGTGAGGGATAGATTATAGTCTACAGAAATCAATTTTGAGAAAAAGTCAAAACACCCCAGTTAGTCACCTTTTCAGCTCCTAGTGCTGTTCGACTGACTGCGAGTTAAGACTGATTTCGTGATGGGAGATCACAAATAGACTTGATGTTTCAGTTCTTTGTTTTTACTGACCGTTTGTGGCATCTTCTTTTCCACACCTGCTCTTCTGTCGAGAAAAAAGAAAGAGAAATATCGGAGACACAAATAGGTTGGACAAAAAGAGAGAGTGGACAGACAGCGACAAAAAAGTAAACAGGGAAGAAAGCAAAAAGAAAGAAAGAAAGAAAGAAGGAAAGAGAGACTGTTTGCACTTTTAACATTTTCCAGAGAACAGCAGCTACACTCAACTCCATCCGCACACAAGTGGATTGAGTGGTGTGGTGGTTGAGTGGTACGAGTGCCTGCCTTGATAGTGAGGAGTCTCAGTTCCATTTCCAGGTGTGAAGACAGACAGTGCCTGCCTTGATAGCAAGAACACCCAGTTCCAGACCAGTGTAAAGACAGTGCCTGCCTTGATAGCAAGAAACACCCAGTTCCAGCTCCAGGTGTGAAGACAGACAGTGCCTGCCTTGATAGCAAGAACACCCAGTTCCAGACCCAGGTCTGAAGACAGACAGTGCCTGCCTTGATAGCAAGAACACCCAGTTCCAGCACCAGGTCTGAAGACAGTGCCTGCCTTGATAGCAAGAACACCCAGACAGACAGTGCCTGCCTTGATAGCAAGAACACCCAGTTCCAGACCCATGGTTGGAAGACAGACAGTGCCTGCCTTGATAGCAAGAACTCCCAGTTCCAGACCCAGGTGTGAAGACAGACAGTGCCTGCCTTGATAGCAAGAAACACCCAGTTCCAGACCCAGGTGTAAAGACAGACAGTGCCTGCCTTGATAGCAAGAACACCCAGTTCCAGACCCAGGTGTGAAGACAGTGTCTGCCTTGATAGCGAGAACACCCAGTTCTAGCTCCAGGTGTGAAGACAGTGCCTGCCTTGATAGCAAGAACTCCTAGTTCCAGACCCAGGTGTGAAGACAGACAGTGCCAGCCTTGATTGCGAGGAGTTTCAATTCCAGCATCAGGTTTCCAGATGGTAGTCCCACCCCTGTCACCTGTTTTTCTGGACCTTGAGGCTGGGTCCTAGCCCCGTGGATGAGATGAGAGACCCCAAGGTCTATGTGCGGTATGTTGTCACTGCATGTAAAATTGATGCCAGGTTATCAAAGAAATCGTCCACCAAGCCTGGAGCAAAATCCACCACCACTGATATAGTCCTCAGTGGTCGGCTGGGCTCTAAGCTACATAAAACGAAATGAAACCATAGAAACGCACACTCATTCACATAGACACAGACACAAAGGCACAGGCACACACGCGCGGGCATACGCGCACACACAAACACACATACACACAGACACACACACACACACACACACACACACACACTCACACACACGCGCGCGCGCAACACACACAGACACACAAACACACACAAGACAATACACACAACACACACACACAGACACACACACACAACACACACACAGACACACACACACCACCCCACAACTCACACACACACGCGCGCACACACACAAACACACACACACACACACACGCACGCGCGTGCACACACACAAATACACACAAACACACACACACACACACACACACACCACCCACAACACACACACACACATACAGACA
>JAPXFY010000013.1:88096776-88099276 GCA_030674185.1 Monoplex corrugatus | reverse complement strand
AACAGACAGACAGATAGACAGACATATACGAGTAGACAGACAGACAGGCAGACGGTCATACAGATAGACAGACAGACAGATAGTCAGACAGACAGATAGACAGACAGATAAATAGACAGATAGGCAGATAGACAGACAGACAGACAGATAGACAGACATATAGACAGACAGACAGACAGACAGATAGACAGACATAAACAGACAGACAGACAGATACACAGACAGACAGATAATAGACAGACAGACAGGCAGATAGATAGACAGACAGATAGACAGACAGCCAGACAGACAGATAAACAGACAGATAGACAGACAGATAAATAGACAGACAGGCAGATAAATAGACAGACAGGCAGATAGACAGACAGATAGACAGATAGACAGACAGGCAGACAGATAGACAGACAGACAGATAGACAGACAGATAGTAAGATAAACAGACAGGCAGACAGATAGACAGACAGACAGATAGACAGACAGATAGTAAGACAGACAGACAGACAGATAGACAGACAGATAGACAGATAGACAGACAGATAGACAGACAGACAAACAGACAGACAAGCAGATAGACAGACAGATAGACAGACAGACAGACAGACAGGCAGACAGACAGACAAGCAGATAGATAGACAGACAGATAGACAGGCAGACAGACAGACAGACAGACAGATAGAATTGTTGTCCTGTTCACACTTGCCTGAGAACAACAACTACAGCTAACATTACCAACACAACCGGATCTGGAGCCGTGACTTAGTGGCCAGACTGTCTGCCCAGAAAACAGAAAGTCCCAGTCACGGACCCATGCTTCTAAAGACAATTTGTCATCCCTGTTCCTTGCCCTCTGCCCAGCACCACCCATCAGTCCTGGTTCTGGTCTTTCTGACGAGATGAAAAGCCAAAGTCCTGTATGCAGCCTGCTCTCAGTGCATGTGAAAAAACAAACAAACAAACAGGAACCAGAAAAAAACACGAAAAAAAAAGAAACAGAACGCGTATTTAATACAACAAGGCAAGACAGGCACAAATTTTTTGGCCAACTGGCCTTTGTCAAGCGTAAGATTACAAACAAACAAACAAACACCAGATACAAAAATTAGGAGAGAAAGACTGTAACTTCCCTTGCTGCTCCTACTAGTGTGAGGAAAGGAATAAATAAACAAACAAACAAAAACGAGCCATGTAAGTAATTATCCCCAACGCGGGAAGAAAAAAGTCAGCATTAATGGGTGAACCAGAAGAACAAGAAAATCAATGTAAGCGCGTATTTAACAAAACAAGACAATACAAGCGCAAATTTTCGGCCAACCGGCCTTTGTCAAGCGCGAACGCACGGTCACAAACAGATCACAAACACCAAACAATGGATAATAAAAACAGGACTAAAAACGTCCCTGCCGCCTCGTCCAGTGGATAAAAAGGGGACCCTTTGACTCCCTCACCCTATCAGCATTAATGGGTGAACATAACTATTTTCTTACAATATAAACAGGGAATAGATGGAGTACCATTGTTACAGCTTGAAATTTACTCAGAAATTCATTTTCACCTGATACAAATTGCATAACACAAAATCAAATCAAGAAACTGAAGAAATGCTTGAATAGTGATTAAGGAGATTGTCGAATGATTAATCAGAGAAAAAGCACAAATTACTATCTCCGCTAATTTGTGTCTTGTTTGCCATTACGTAAACATTCGTTAGCTGGCGAAGTGGTTTTTTAACCCTTTGATTCCCGCAACCTATCCACCAACTACAAAAACTTAACCCTTTGATTCCCGCACCCTATCCACCAACTGCAAAAACTTGACCCTTTGACTCCCGCACCCTATCTACCAACTGCAAAAACTTAACCCTTTGACTCCCGCACCCTATCCACCAACTGCAAAAACTTAACCCTTTGAATCCCGCACCCTATCCACCAACTGCAAAAACTTAACCCTTTGACTCCTGCACCCAATCCACTGACTGCAAAAACTTAACCCTTTGACTCCCGCATCCTATCCACCATCTGCAAAAACTTAACCCTTTGACTCCCGCACCCTATCCACCAACTGCAAAAACTTAACCCTTTGACTCCTGCACTCAATCCACCAACTGCAAAAACTTAACCTTTTGACTCCCTCACCCAATCCACTGACTGCAAAAACTTAACCCTTTGACTCCCTCACCCTATCCACCGACTGCAAAAACTTAACCCTTTGACTCCCTCACACTATCCACCAGCTTCATGCAGGAAGCTGGTGGATAGGGTGAGGGAGTCAAAGTGATAAGCTTTTGCTTTGCTAGCATGGTTGACAATGCAGGATGTTGGTGGACAGGGTGCGGGAGTCAAAGGGTTAAAAAGAAACTTCAGGGCCAGTGTGTGTGTGTGTGAGAGAGAGAGAGAGAGAGGGAGTGAGAGACATAGAGACAAAGACAGAGACAGAAAGACAGTCAGGGTTATGTCTGAGTCAAAGCAGCACACACCGTCTTTCAGGTCCATCGTGGCTGTAG
>JAPXFY010000013.1:88089276-88094276 GCA_030674185.1 Monoplex corrugatus | reverse complement strand
TCAAGTGAAAGAACGATGTGAGGAAATCAACAACAGGTGTAACAGACTGGAGAAAGATCACAGAAACCTGACGGAGACAGTGACAGATATGAGTGGCGACATACAACAACTGTTCCAGGAATCTAATGATGAGAAAGAGGAAATACAACAACTCACAGAGACAATCAGGGATATGAGACACGATGTTGCCCAATTAAAGTCAGACACAGACAGGTTAGAAGATTTTTCACGAAGAGATAATTTACGTTTTTTCGGGATTTCTCAGCAAGAATCTAGGGAAACGTTTGACTCATGTGCTACCGCAGTTATTGACGTTCTCAATAGTATTGACGACCCTAAAGTCTGGACTACTGATGACATCGTACGAGCACATCGAACTGGACAGACAAGACAAGGGCAACCCAAACAAATGATAGTCAAATTCACCAGGTGGAGAGACAAAATGCTGATTATTACAAACAGAGACATACGACGAAAACTAGATGTGAAAGGTATCAGGGTCGCAAACGACCTAACAAGAACACAGGCACAAATCGTTGCAAGAGCACGTAGTGAAGGCAAAAGAGCATACTTCCAAAAGGGACAATTGGTGATTGGATCAAGACCACCAGAACAGCGATCTTACGCTCAGATTGTGAGTGGTGACACAGTTTCAGACTTACAACCTAAACACACCTCCTCTTCCGACGTGAGAAACACGCCCACCTTCACCAATCGGCGGGATGAAGTCGCTGGTGGGGACCCCCCTCAAGATGGAGAGATGACGAGAGGAGTTGTCACCTCTAACGGGGGCAGAGTCGCGAGTGGTGGTTCCCCTTCCTCCTCCTCTTCCCCGCCTGTCATCTCACGTGCAAACCGGGCCGAGCTTCAGCGTGACGCCAACAGGAGTTCCCAGGGGCATGACACCGGGCGTCTTACAGACACGGACGCACGTGCATCACGCGGCAGTCCTGCGGCAGACCGACAGACGGGTGAGAGGGTGAGCATGGGCAGCCAACCGCGACGGACGTCAACAAGCACGGCCCGCGGCAGAGGAGCAGGTGGTAACCTTGGCAACAGGAGCTTGCGTTCCGGTACTTCCAGAAAGCCATAGGACAGGCATGGCCATCCAAACCAGTGGTCCTTTTTGAATTACAACGTTGAAAATTTGTACAGTAAATTGAAGAACGTTTCCTTCATAAATTATGTAACAAAATTTGATTTTGTTTGTCTTACTGAATGTTTTCTTGATACTTCGTTTGATTTCAGCTGTTTGTTCACTGATTATTTGAAGTTTTACGCTCCAGCTAAGAAATTGTCACACCATGGCAGGAATTCGGGTGGAGTTTTATTGTTGGTGAAAAAAACTTTAGAAAATTGTGTGAAAGAAATAATGTTAGATTATGATAACACCATTGCCATCAGAGTAAACAAAAATGTATTTGATTTAGACAAAGATCTGATTTTGATTGCATGCTATGTTGCACCAGAAGGAAGCCCTAGATATAACGAAACATTAATTAAAGATGGGATCTTGATGCTGGAAGAATTAATGCTACAACAGTTTGAAAAAGAAAAAACACATTTTATAATTATGGGAGATCTCAATGCTAGAACAGGTCACGAACAGTTTGCGCCTGAAGACATGACTACTTATTTGGAAGACATTGAGTATGACAGGATGTATAATGAATGTGATGTACGTTGTTCTAAAGATGAAACTGTGAATAGTTTTGGCAAAACATTGTTGAACTTATGTTTCATGTTGGATATGGTTATTTTGAATGGTTTTTGTGATGGAGATACAGAGGGTGAATACACTTTTGTGTCTCCAAACGGGTGTAGTGTGATTGACTATTTTCTTGTTCCATATAATCTGGTCTCATGCTTTGATTTACGGGTAGGTAACTGTGTTGATTCATGGCATCTACCTGTTGAGGTAATATGGAAAAGGGGAAATAATCATACAGATGTAGAAAGTGCAAGACAACAAGGGGAAGAAAAAATTGTATGGTCTGAAGAATTAGCAAGTTTATTTGTACAAGAGCTTGATGGTTCTGAGTTCAACAATTGTCTACAGACAGCTTTCGGTTTGTTAGATTATAATGTGAATGACAGTTCGGAGCAGTTTACTAAGGCTTTATGCGGGGCAGCTGCGTGTATGGTACGAACAGTGAGACAAGGACAAAAGAAACAGAATGATTGGTTTGATAAGGAATGTGAAAGAAAGAAACAAGAAGTTAAGAGGCTACTGAAAAGATTCCAGAGATGCAAAACAGAAAAAGAAAAAAAAGAAAAAAGAGAAGCATATGTCATATCACGAAAAGAGTATGTTAAACTAAGGAAAACGAAAGAAAGGGAATACGAAGATAAGAAAATAAGAACACTCAAAGATTCCATCAATGACTCCAGGACATTCTGGTCAATAATAAGATCTGTTAATAGAAAGGCCTTTGTGTACAATGAAATCTCTATTGAACAATGGTACAATCATTTCTGCAGTGTTTTCAATGATATCGGGGGAAATACTGCACAAGAGAGTAATATAGTAGAGGAAGAAAATAATTTTGAGCCCCTTTTCAATGAGCCTATAACTAAAGAAGAAGTGACTGCGAGTATCAGGCATTTGAAAGCAGGAAAGAGCGCAGGACCAGATCAAATAATCAGCGAAATGTTAAAACATGCAAATGCTAATGTAATTGATTTCCTTGTCCATTTATGTAACAAGCTTTTTGATAATGGCATTTTTCCGTCAGAATGGGCAAAGTCCATAATAATCCCAATTCATAAAAAAGGAGATGTGAATAATCCAGATAATTATAGAGGAGTCGCTCTAACAAGTATAGTGAGTAAAGTTTATACATATATTTTGAATAAGAGATTAACAAAGTGGGCAGAAAAAGAAGAGAAAATAGTTGAAGAACAAGCTGGATTTAGAGCAAAATACAGTACAATTGATCATATTTTCACATTTTACTCCCTTGTGCAGAAGCATTTACTTTTAAATAAGAAACATTATGTTGCATTTGTGGATTTTAGGAAGGCATTCGATTCTGTGAATCGTAATAATCTTTGGAATATATTACGTAAAAGTGGTGTGAATGGAAAATTATATATGGCCCTAAGAGGAGTTTATAACTCAGTGTTTGCATGCGTGCGTGAGAAGTGTGTATATTCAGATTATTTTGAATGCCCTAAAGGAGTGAAACAGGGTGTCAATTGAGTCCTCAATTGTTTTCATTTTTCATTAATGAATTAGCCGTGGAACTGTCAACAAAAGGCAGGCATGGCATTCAAATTATCCCTGGGGTTATTGAGATATTCCTATTGCTGTTTGCAGACGATGTTATTCTTCTCTCTGGTACAGTCAAAGGCTTACAAAACCAGTTAAATGTCTTAAAGGAAGAATCGGATCCACTAGCTTTAACAGTTAACATGGATAAAACTAATATTATGATTTTCAGGAAGGGTGGACATTTATCAAAACACGAAAAATGGTTCTATGGAATTAACGAGGTTAAAGTTGTTAATTCTTATAAATACTTAGGAATAATATTTTCGACAAAATTAAGTTTAAATTATGCATGGGAAGAATCTTGTAATAAAGGGAAAAAAGGTGTTATTGAAATTCTAAAATCCTTACGGAAGCTCAATTCTATTGATTGTAATTTATATTGGAAAATGTTTGATACACAGATAGAACCTTTACTTACATATGCAGCTGAAGTATGGGGTCTTACTGTAAATCCACATATGGAAAAAGTGCATACATATGCTATAAAACGTTTTTTGGCTGTACCAATTCACTCTTCTAATACTGTTTTATATGGGGAAACTGGAAGATATCCTTTATACATTAGAACCTTTGTGAAGAGTATTAAATACTGGTTGAAATTGTTAAGGCTTCCACAATCTCGGTTTTGTAAACAGGCATATGAAATGATGGTTACTCAAATGGAAATAGGAAAACAGAACTGGGCCTATCAGGTAAAAAAGGCTTTATCAGAACTTGGGTTTGGAATCGTGTGGTTGTCCCAGGGAGTAGGAAATGAGTGTCAGTTTATTAATGAATTTAAAGACAGGCTTATTTGTTCGTTTAAACAAAATTGGCACTCAGATGTGGAAAACAAAGAAAAATATAGTTGGTTCTTCTCATTTAAAGATGTTTTTCAAACCGAAAAATATCTCAGTGTTGTTACGGATAAATGGCAAAGAACTAATTACGCAAGATTTAGATTAAGAACACTTGGTTTCAATGCAAATAAAAATTGGTTTCAACCTGGGACGTCCACAGTATATCCTTGCCCCTTATGTGGAAACAATGTCGATAATGAAAAACACTTTTTATTCCAATGCCAAATTTTTGACACAATACGTGGAAAATGCAAAGTTTTTGAATCCGACATGGCCAAAAGACAAGATGTTGTATCTATTTTGTCATCTGATGACGAAGTCATAATCAAATCAGTGGCACTATACATTGCGGAAGCACAAAAAATAAGACATAAACACTTACAAGCCCGACAATAGTGCTAGACAATATCATACTGGGATTAATTTAATCTCTTTTGACTGATGTGGGCTGTATCACGTTAACTCCAAAAGAAGCCGCTTTATTATAGACTCTGTTTTGTAAAGAGCTGTTTTCATTTGCTTTATTTTGCTTTGTTTGCCGATAACTTAAGAGTAGCTAATAATATGAAAATAATGGTATATTTGTAGAATATGTTAGAAGTGGATATTGAAGGGGTATATAGACACTTAAGGGTCTACTATACATGTTAACAAAAACAAAAAAACAAACAAACCAAAAAATAAATAAATAAAAGGCATAGTGATGTCCCTTGTTAACAGAGTATTTTGGGGCAGTTATGTGAAGATTATATTATTATCACTAAATGTAAGGTTGGGGTGGTCTAGCCCAGATGTTTTATCATATTACAGTTTTGATGTGTGTGTGTGCGCGCACGAGCGCGCGCCCGCGTGTGAGCGTATATGGATGCGTGTGAGTGGGTGTGGGT
>JAPXFY010000013.1:88081776-88084276 GCA_030674185.1 Monoplex corrugatus | reverse complement strand
ACTCTGTTTGTGTTCATATGACATACAGACTGTGTTTGTGTTCATATGACATACAGACTCTGTTTGTGTTCATATGACATACAGACTCTGTTTGTGTTCATATGACATACAGACTGTGTTTGTTCATATGACATACAGACTCTGTTTGTGTTCATATGACATACAGACTCTGTTTGTGTTCATATGACATACAGACTCTGTTTGTGTTCATATGACATACAGACTCTGTTTGTGTTCATATGACATACAGACTCTGTTTGTGTTCATATGACATACAGACTCTGTTTGTGTTCATATGACATACAGACTCTGTTTGTGTTCATATGACATACAGACTCTGTTTGTGTTCATATGATATACAGACTGTGTGTTCATATGACATACAGACTCTGTGTTCATATGACATACAGACTGTGTGTGTTCATATGACATACAGACTCTGTTTGTGTTCATATGACATACAGACTGTGTGTGTTCATATGACATACAGACTCTGTTTGTGTTCATATGACATACAGACTGTGTGTTTTCATATGACATACAGACTCTGTGTTCATATGACATACAGACTGTGTGTTCATATGACATACAGACTCTGTTTGTGTTCATATGACATACAGACTGTGTGTGTTCATATGACATACAGACTCTGTTTGTGTTCATATGACATACAGACTCTGTTTGTGTTCATATGACATACAGACTCTGTGTTCATATGATATACAGACTGTGTGTTCATATGACATACAGACTCTGTGTTCATATGACATACAGACTGTGTGTTTTCATATGACATACAGACTGTGTGTTCATATGACATACAGACTGTGTGTGTTCATATGACATACAGACTCTGTGTTCATATGACATACAGACTGTGTGTTTTCATATGACATACAGACTGTGTGTTCATATGACATACAGACTGTGTGTGTTCATATGATATACAGACTCTGTGTTCATATGACATACAGACTCTGTGTTCATATGACATACAGACTGTGTGTTCATATGACATACAGACTGTGTGTTCATATGACATACAGACTCTGTGTTCATATGACATACAGACTGTGTGTTCATATGACATACAGACTGTGTGTTCATATGACATACAGACTGTGTGTTCATATGACATACAGACTGTGTGTTCATATGACATACAGACTGTGTGTTCATATGACATACAGACTGTGTGTGTTCATATGACATACAGACTGTGTGTGTTCATATGATATACAGACTCTGTGTTCATATGACATACAGACTGTGTGTGTTCATATGACATACACACTCTGTGTTCATATGACATACACTCTCTGTGTTTATATGACATACACTCTCTGTGTTCATATGACATACACTCTCTGTGTTCATATGACATACACTCTCTGTGTTCATATGACATACAGACTGTGTGTGTTCATATGACATACACTCTCTGTGTTCATATGACATACACTCTCTGTGTTCATATGACATACACTCTCTGTGTTCATATGACATACACTCTCTGTGTTCATATGACATACAGACTGTGTGTGTTCATATGACATACACTCTCTGTGTTCATATGACATACACTCTCTGTGTTCATATGACATACACTCTCTGTGTTCATATGACATACACACTCTGTGTTCATAAGATATACACACTCTGTGTTCATATGACATACACACTCTGTGTTCATATGACATACACTCTCTGTGTTCATATGATATACACTCTCTGTGTTCATATGACATACACACTCTGTGTTCATATGATATACACTCTCTGTGTTCATATGACATACAGACTGTGTGTGTTCATATGACATACACACTCTGTGTTCATATGACATACACACTCTGTGTTCATATGACATACACTCTCTGTGTTCATATGACATACAGACTGTGTGTGTTCATATGACATACACACTCTGTGTTCATATGACATACACACTCTGTGTTCATATGACATACACACTCTGTGTTCATTATGACATACACACTCTGTGTTCATATGATATACACACTCTGTGTTCATATGACATACACACTCTGTGTTCATATGATATACACACTCTGTGTTCATATGACATACACACACTGTGTTCATATGACATACACACTCTGTGTTCATATGACATACACACTCTGTGTTCATATGACATACACACTCTGTGTTCATATGACATACACTCTCTGTGTTCATATGATATACACTCTCTGTGTTCATATGACATACACACTCTGTGTTCATATGATATACACTCTCTGTGTTCATATGACATACAGACTGTGTGTGTTCATATGACATACACACTCTGTGTTCATATGACATACACACTCTGTGTTCATATGACATACACTCTCTGTGTTCATATGACATACAGACTGTGTGTGTTCATATGACATACACACTCTGTGTTCATATGACATACACACTCTGTGTTCATATGACATACACACTCTGTGTTCATATGACATACACACTCTGTGTTCATTATGAT
>JAPXFY010000013.1:88069276-88076776 GCA_030674185.1 Monoplex corrugatus | reverse complement strand
ATGTAAGACAAAAGCACTACACGGCGGATTCCTTAAAGAACCTCTTCCCAGACGTCCCTCCTGATGCAATTTTCCAGTTTTTACAAGAGATCAATAGATTTCACTTGCTGTGATTTTACGTGTTTTTCTTTACTGGCATTTTAGATTTGCAAGGTTGACGGTGAACATGATTTTTATCTGTTGTCTTTTATCTTAACGGGTTGTTCTTTTCTTTTTGACGTGGTGTTAGCCCTGATATGGCTCTAGTGGTCGGCTGGGCTATGAGCAATATGAATTGAATTGAATTAAAAACCATTTGATTCCCTCAGCATATCAGCCAGCATCCCGCATTGTCAGTCATGACAGCAAAGCAAAAACTTAACTATTTCCCTCCTTCATCCTATCTACCTGCTTCCTGCAGGAAACTGGTGGATATGGTGAGATGATCAGTAATAAACATGAAATCCCCTCATGCAAAATAGCAGCAAATGGCACAACCTTGACACAGGTTAATAAGTTCAAATACTGGGAACGGTCATTTCATCAGACGGCAGATGCACATCGGAAATAGCTGGCAGAAGCCAAAACAGCATTCAAGAAGATGACAAGCATTCTTATCAACAAATGCCTATCAATTAACATCAGAAAGAGAGTCCTTGAATGTTATATAGAACCAATACTGTTGTACGGATGCGAGGTATGGACTGTCAGCAAGCAAAGCCAGAGCAAAATTGAGATGTGGTTTCTCAGAAGAATGTTGAGAGTTCCATGGACAGCAAAGAAAACAAACGAGACAGTCTTGATGGAGGCAGACACAAGTAGATCACTCATAAGGAAGATTAGGAAAAAAACAAATGAGACAGTCTTGATGGTGGCAGACACAAGTAGATCACACATAAGGAAGATTAGGAAAAGACAGGCAACATTTATAGGCCATTTTATGAGGAAGGGGGATTTGGAGCACCTGATCACAACGGGAAAGCTGGAGGGAAAGAGAGCACCAGGTAGACCCAGGGAGAGAATGCTGGACGGACTTGCAGAGTGGCTGGGGATGAGGAGGGTGGGGGAGATGCTAGGGGCAACGAGAAATAGAGACAGATGGAAGTCCATGATCGCCAACTCCATGCGGCAGGGCACCTGATGATGATGATGATGATGATCCTATCTACCTGCTTCCTGCGGGAAACTGGTGGATATGGTGAGAGAATGAAAGGGTTAAGTTTTTGCAGCTGGTGGATAGGGTGCGGGAGTAAAAGGGTTAATATTCTTCCAATTTACGTCTCATCTCTTGAAACATAAACGACAGGTGGACGCCATTTGTGTAATCAATTTGTGGTTTCAGGGTGTATCAACTGTTTATTTGTTCAAATGTGGCCGGGTCTAACATTTAGGGTTCACTGAGGGCTGAATTATTCCAGTGGTAGGCTGATAAAATACCAGTATAAAATACAGACCAGGTAAAACATAGTCTAGGTAGGGTCTCAGGACCTGGCCAGCTCTTGGGTTTATGTGCAGGCTTAAGGCTTGTGCCGTGATCACCATACACATGGCACCTGTGACGTTTGTGTATATGGAATTCGTTTCGAGCGCGGAGTTGTCATCTTGAGAAACTGAAACTGAAACTGTGATCTGAAGAGTGTGATCTCGGATTTCTTAGCTGTCAGTGGATACATTTCTGCCTGTACTGGGCAATGGATACATTTCTGCCTGTATTGGACAATGGATTCATTTCTGCCTGTACTGGGCAATGGATACATTTCTGCCTGTACTGGGCAATGGATACATTTCTGCCTGTATTGGGCTATGGATACATTTCTGACTGTAATGGGCAATGGATACATTTCTGCCTGTACTGGGCAATGGATACATTTCTGCCTGTATTGGGCAATGGATACATTTCTGCCTGTATTGGGCAATGGATACATTTCTGCCTGTACTGGGCAATGGATACATTTCTGCCTGTACTGGCAATGGATACATTTCTGCCTGTATTGGGCAATGGATACATTTCTGCCTGTACTGGGCAATGGATACATTTCTGCCTGTATTGGGCAATGGATACATTTCTGCCTGTACTGGGCAATGGATACATTTCTGCCTGTACTGGGCAATGGATACATTTCTGCCTGTATTGGGCTATGGATACATTTCTGCCTGTACTGGGCACTGGATACATTTCTGCCTGTACTGGGCAATGGATACATTTCTGCCTGTACTGGGCAATGGATACATTTCTGCCTGTACTGGGCAATGGATACATTTCTGCCTGTATTGGGCAATGGATACATTTCTGCCTGTATTGGGCAATGGATACATTTCTGCCTGTATTGGGCAATGGATACATTTCTGCCTGTATTGGGCAATGGATACATTTCTGCCTGTATTGGGCAATGGATACATTTCTGCCTGTATTGGGCAATGGATACATTTCTGCCTGTATTGGGCATGGATACATTTCTGCCTGTATGGGCAATGGATACATTTCTGCCTGTACTGGGCAATGGATACATTTCTGCCTGTATTGGGCAGATGGATACATTTCTGCCTGTACTGGGCAATGGATACATTTCTGCCTGTACTGGGCATGGATACATTTCTGCCTGTATTGTGCATGGATACATTTCTGCCTGTACTGGGCAATGGATACATTTCTGCCTGTACTGGGCTATGGATACATTTCTACCTGTACTGGGCTATGGATACATTTCTGCCTTACTGGGCTATGGATACATTTCTAGCTAGTACTGGGCTATGGATACAATTCTACCTATACTGGGCTATGGATACATTCTACCTTACTGGGCTATGGATACAATTCTACCTATACTGGCTATGGATACATTTCTACCTATACTGGGCTATGGATACAATTCTACTATACTGGCTAGGATACTGGGCTATGGGATACAATTCTACCTATACTGGGCTATGGATACAATTCTACCTATACTGCTAGTACATCTACTATACTGGGCTATGGATACAATTCTACCTATACTGGGCTATGGATACAATTCTATCTATACTGGGCTATGGATACAATTCTACCTATACTGGGCTATGGATACAATTCTATCTATACTGGGCTATGGATACAATTCTA
Source organism: Monoplex corrugatus (assembly GCA_030674185.1). Taxonomy (NCBI): domain Eukaryota; kingdom Metazoa; phylum Mollusca; class Gastropoda; order Littorinimorpha; family Ranellidae; genus Monoplex; species Monoplex corrugatus. Next base: position 88,073,694 of record JAPXFY010000013.1, on the reverse strand, counting down.
CCTATACTGGGCTATGGATACAATTCTACCTATACTGGGCTATGGATACATTTCTACTTATACTGGGCTATGGATACAATTCTATCTATTCTGGTCTATGGATACAATTCTATCTATACTGGGCTATGGATACAGTTCTACCTATACTGGGCTATTGATACAATTCTACCTATACTGACACAGATAGATCCCGCTGAAAAATTTTAAATTTTCGAAGGTTGACAACCAAAACCCAGTATCTCACTTTTTTGTCAGTTTTCAATTTTTTTATACTGAACTGTTGCTTTTGATGTGATCTTTCCCTTGGTGGACCTTGGTTTTTGCCATGATATTGATTTTTGATCGGTTATCGATAAAACAGAAATCAGAAATAGCCGGCAGAATCGGCCAAGCCAAAACAGCATTCGGGAAGATGACAGGCATTCTTACCAACAAATGCCTATCAATTATCACCAGGAAGAGAGTTCTTGAATGTTATGTAGAACCAATACTGTTGTACGGATGTGAGGTGTGGACAGTCAACAAACAAAGCCAGAACAAGATTGAGGCAGCCGAGATGTGGTTTCTCAGAAGAATGTTGAGAGTTCCATGGACAGCAAAGGAAACAAACGAGACAGTCTTGATGGAGGCAGACACAAGTAGATCACTCATAAGGAAGATTAGGAAAAGACAGGCAACATTTATAGGCTATTTTATGAGGAAGGGGGATTTGGAGCACCTGGTCACAACGGGAAAGCTAGAGGGAAAGAGAGCACCAGGTAGACCCAGGGAGAGAATGCTGGACGGACTTGCAGAGTGGCTGGGGACGAGGGGGTGGTTGGGAGAGATGCTAGGGGCAACGAGAGATAGAGACAGATGGAAGTCCATGATCGCCAACGCCATGCGGCAGGGCACCTGATGATGATGATCATCGATAAAACCAAAAACCAGTATCTCGAAATGTAGATATAGCCTCTCTCCGAAAACCCATTAAAAAATCGTCTCCTGTAAACTATCAGAAAATCGAGAAATCGGGATACTTTGTTCTGGCTGTCAACCCTCGAATTTAGTATTCTGCACCACACACATCGATTTGATCGATTTAGTTCTTCGTCTCTAAGTTTCAGTGTGTAGAAACGAAACGCTGTATCTGTCTGTCTGTCTGTCTGTCTGTCTGTCTGTCTGTCTGTCTCTCTCTCTCTCTCCCCTCTCTCTCTCTCTCTCTCTCTCTCTCTCTCTCTCCTCTCTCTCTCTCTTCTCTTTCTCGGTTGGTTACAACTAGAGTTCCATAGTTGATTATTCAGGCTGATACATGAGACAGAGAGAGAGGGGGAGAGGGAGAGACAGAGGAACAGAGAGAGAGAGAGAGAATGTGTGTGTGTGTATATATATATATATATATATATATGTGTGTGTGTGTGTGTGTGTGTGTGTGTGTGTGTGTGTGTGTGTGTGTGTATGTGTGTGTGTGTGTGTTCGTTCGTTCGTTCGTTCGTTCTTTGATTTAACGTCTTTTCACTATAAGTGATATGTGTGTGTGTGTGTGTGTGTGTGTGTGTGTGTGTGTGTGTGTGTGTGTGTGTGTGTGTGTGTGTGTGTGTGTGTGTGTCTGTGTCTGTGTGTCTGTGTCTGTGTCTGTGTGTGTCTATGTGTCTGTGTGTCTGTTGTAATTGAAACTTAAAAAAGAGCTTACGTTTTTGTGCCTTTGTGGATGCATACTTTCCGTTGACGCACATATGTGCATGTGCTTTATCATTTGGTCTCTTACCACTTTTTTCATGTCAACATTTTCCTAAGATCGTATAAGCTGCAAATGTTTACACGCCCTCGTTTACCACCAAAAATACTTTGGGATGATAGAGTAAGTCCCGCTTAATCTTTAAACAAAAAACGATTTTTTTCTAAACAAAAATATATTCTTTCTGCTGTGCAATTGCCAAAATCAGCAGATCGCATGACAGGAATAGAAAACCACACAGTTATAGCCAACGTTGCTGATTTTTTTTTTTTTTTTTTTTTTGGTCCCATGTTCTACGCCACTTTAATGGCCACAGATGCTGAAACAGTTTTTATTATGCCATGTTGATAATGTCGATGTGGATGATAATTATGATGCTATGGAGTTCCATCTAGGATTGAGACTGCGTGACAGGGCTGTACTCTACGCTTACTATCATAATATATCCTGGCGTCAACCAGACCCGAGAGATACAAACACCTGCGGTGTTGGTCAGAAGATTTGAGCAACACCCTCAATGACGCATCCATGAAGTGGATGAGACTCTACTGTGTGGTCCCAGTCTTCTCAATGATCCCATAGCACACCCAACTCCGGGTAGGAGCCGGTTAGAGCTGAAAAATCCCACAATGATTTTTTGAAGGTACTGATGGGGATTCGAACCCACAACCTTCCAATCGGTAGTCCGTTGCGTTAACCACTACACCACGGTGACTGGTCACTACGTTGCTGATTTACTTTTTGAGTTCATTCGTAATTCTGTTTCACTGGTTGCATCTGATTTGAATGATCAGTGAATAACCTTTTGTTGTTTATCGAGCAGCCAAATTTTGATCTTTCCGTCTGCTTCGTATTGTTTTGGAACGAACACAGACTGGACACTACTCGTTTTAGCGGCTTCTGGGCGAATCAGGCGTTTATTTTGGGGATCTGTGAGTACTGGAAGCCAAAACAGCATTCAAGAAGATGACAAGTATTCTTACCAACAAATGCCTATCAATTAACATCAGAAAGAGAGTCCTTGAATGTTATATAGAACCAATACGGTTGTACGGATGCGAGGCGTGGACAGTCAGCAAGCAAAGCCAGAACAAGATTGAGCAGCCGAGATGTGGTTTCTAAGAAGAATGTTGAGACTTCCATGGACAGCAAAAAAAACAAACGAGACAGTCTTGATGGAGGCAGACACAAGTAGATCACTCATAAGGAAGATTGGGAAAAGACAGGCAACATATATAGACCATTTTATGAGGAAGGGGGATTTGGAGCACCTGGTCACAACGGGAAAGCTGGAGGGAAAGAGAGCACCAGGTAGACCCAGGGAGAGAATGCTGGACGGACTTGCAGAGTGGCAAGAGGAGGGTAGGGGAGATGCTAGGGGCAACGAGAGATAGAGATGGTTGGAAGTTCATGGTCGCCAACGCCATGCGGCAGGGCACCTGATGATGATGTGAGTACTGGGGTAGGGGATAAAATGGGGCGGGGATGGGGTAGGGGTGTGTTGATGATTGGGAGGTACCATGAAATGAGCATGGTGCTGGAGCATTGATTTGTGTTGCTCTAACTGGAATGACCTCGTAGCCACAAGTTAAAGCAACAGAATAGTAAAAGAAGAAAAGTTACAGAATTAAGAAAGGGGGATAATGAAGCGTGGGATGAAACAAACAAAAAAATAATAAAAACAAAAATTGAAAAATAATAAAAGCAAGAAAGAAAGAACAAGAAAGGAAGAAAGACTTGTATCTAAAATCGTCATGCCATACTAACAGTTTTACTTAATGGGATATGAAACATGGAGAGAAAGTCCTCTAATATTCTGAAGGAATGAAAGTAATCCTATATCAAATTATGCCATGACACAGAAGAATTACTGCCGGTAAAACAAGTGTCTGTTTACGTTTAATTAAAGGACAGGCTTTGTCAGTTTCTGCACAAAACCACCTTGATCCTCTGGAAAACGCAAAAGAAGAACAGGAAAGTCACAAAATAAAAACATCAAAAAGATAAGCGAACAAACAAACGACGATGAAGTTTCCATCAAATACAGTCACATCTTAATAAATAGCGCTGGATATTTGCCGCTACCCTAATTTGCTGATAATTTATTTATCACCAATATGAATAATCTTAAATGATGTATTTTGCATGTATGTGCATGCGCACACACACACACACACGCATACACACCACACACACACACACACACACACACACACACACACACACACACACACACACACACACACACATGTACACAAACATATGTACACACACTTACATGTACATATCTACACACACACATACACACACATACCCCACACGCACACACACACACACACACACACACACACACACACACACTACACACACACACTCACATACACACTCCAACACACACACACACACACACACACATACCACACACATACACCGCGTGCACACACACACTCGCGTGCACACACACACCCTGTGCACACACACAGCACACAACACGCGTGCACACACACACACACACTATTAAATGTGCTCTTGGGGTACCGATGTACACAAAAACACACAAGAAGTATATAAAACAGCCGGCATCCTTCCCTTGGAAGATTGGAGGAAGTTATCAACTGCTAAATATATAGTTAGAGCAAATGCAGTAGCTAATTATGCCAGTACGGAACTTAAAATTCGGTCCGACATCCATTTCCCCAAG
>JAPXFY010000013.1:88016776-88031776 GCA_030674185.1 Monoplex corrugatus | reverse complement strand
CAAAATCTACATCAAAAGCCGGAAACCTGAGGATCATGTCGAAATGAAAAAAGCTAACATCCAATGTAACAAAATCATTGCTGAAGCTAAGAAAGATTATTGGGCATCATTCTGCACAAAAGAAATTTCAGATTTCAAAGATTTCCATAAAGTCTGGACGAAAATGAAACAAATGAAGGATGGAACCAACTTACCTAGGTGTCCGATAATGATTGAAACATGTAACACATTTCCTTCAGACATGGACAAAGCAGAAACTTTTGTGGATCTGTTCGCCAAAAACAGTAAAGTTGAAGGTTTATCTCCTGACTGCAAACATCACAGAGAAATGGAAGATTACAACCCAATCTACACTGATCCAGTACCACAGAATGATCTCTGGTTTAATTCTCCAATCACCTTAGAAGAGCTAAAAAACACAGTACTGTCTCTACACAACAAAAAGAGTTCGGTAGGTGTTGATGCAGTTTCGACTGAAATGATTAAACATCTCCCTGAAAACTACCTTATTTTCCTACACAAAATTTTGCAGAAATGCTGGGTTACTGGAACTGTGCCACAAATCTGGCAAAAGTCTATAGTTATACCAATCTTAAAAACAGGAAAATCGAAAACCGATAAAAACAGTTACAGACCTATTGCTTTAACGTCCCACACAAGCAAACTAATGGAAAGATTGGTCTTAAACAGACTTTTACACTACTGTGATAAAAATAACGTTATTCCGGTAAACCAGGCAGGTTTTAGAAAAGGAAGATCCGCAGTTGAGCACCTAGTTAAACTTACAACTCAGATCAAACAACAGTTTGCCCGCAGAAAAAGTGTTTTAGCTACTTTCTTTGATGTGAAAAAAGCTTACGATCAAGTTTGGCATAAACGTTTATTGTTCAAGCTAAAATCTGTTGGTTTATCGGGCAATATGTTCAATTACATTAAATCTTTTTTAGCTAATAGAACAATTCAGGCAAGAGTGGGAGCTAGTTATTCTTCTTCACGATGCCTCGACATGGGGATTCCACAAGGTTCAGTGATAGCACCTATTTTATTTAATATCCTTATACAGGATCTTCCTAAAGCTCTTTCAAATCGTGTTGTTTTAGTACAGTACGCTGATGATATATGCACTTGGATGAATATCACTTTAAAAAAGACAACTCCACAGAGAACGCGAAATTACATCAGGAAGTTGTATCAAATTGATCTTGATAATCTTGGAAACTATATGTTAGAAAATGGGCTGTCGTTGTCAGCAGAAAAAACTAACATGATGCTGTTTGATCCTGGTGGTAACTCAAATAACTTGCCTATTTTCAAATTGCTTGGTGAAGTGTTAAATTACAAACAGGTCGTAAAATTCCTGGGAGTTTACATCACGTCCAAATTAAGCTGGAATGTCCATTTTGATTATATTTTAACAAAAGCGCGAAAAACCCTAAATTTTCTGAAGATAATAAGCAAATTACCCTGGGGAATGGATACAAATGTACTGATTCATCTGTCAACAGCGCTGGTCAGGTCTAAATTATCCTACGCGCAAGAAGTTTTCTTCAATGCACCCAAATATTTACTAAAAAAGATTCAGAGCTTGGACTGCAAAAGTCTTAAAATTGCACTAGGTGTACCAACTCATGCTTCTACTCTGGAAACGTACAAAGTTGCTGGAATTCTACCTTTAAACAACCATCGTGAGTTAGCTACAGCAAAGTTTGCAATTAGAACTACTTCACAAGTGGATAATTTTGTGAGCAAAGAAATTAAGATCAGGTCTGATACTGACTTTCCAAAACGAGCAAAAAACATTTCATCACAAATTACAGCCGCAACTTACATATCTGGCCTGATCAAACAGTCCAACATAACAATGGATGAAATTGCTGAGAAACCAACGATAACGCCTATCCCTACATGGGAAATGCTAAATGCCACATTTGATCTCGATTATGCAAAAGTTAAAAAAGATGATAATGTCAACATTACGCTATCCACAGCTTGTGAACACATCGATGAAAAGTACAGTACCCACCTCCACATTTTTACCGATGGGTCAGTCTTAGCAAACCAGAGCGCTGGAGCAGCCTTTTATGTTCCAAAATTTAACATTAAAAAGTCTTTTTTCATTGGGGCAAATGTATCTATATATACAGCAGAATTGGTCGCTGTTGTTCAAGCGTTGCATTATTTAATAAGCCTTCGGCCTGTGTCATTCAAAGTAGTTCTCTTTGTTGATTCAAAATCTGTATTATATGCCTTACAGTCTTTTGATACAGACACAAGACCTGACTTAATTATTGAGGCAAATCATCTAATACATTGTTTAAAGATAAATGGTTCGGAAATCAATTTATGCTGGGTGCCTTCTCATGTTGGTCTTCATGGCAACAACGTAGTTGACAGAGCAGCTAAATCCGGTGCCCTCCATTCTGAAAATTCCATAGAATTACATGTTAACACCTCGGTAAAAGAAGCTTACAACTCGCTAGAATTAGCATCATGGATTCGATTTCATGAACATTTAAATGAAAAATTTGTGTCTCAAAAAAGAATCAAACTTTCAGTTCAAAATATCTGTAAAAATTTGCAGTATTCCTCGTTATATCATTTGAGATTAATTGTTATGACATATTTTCGCATTCAACTGAACGCTTTGAAAACAAAATATTGTAACAACGTTTTATGTATTTGTGGCGAACAATTCACATTGTATCACTGTTTGTTTTACTGCAGAAAGCTTCGTTCCTTTTTACCAAAGACGTTTACACAAGGAAACTATCTTGAAACGCATTTTAAAGAAGTTGTATCGGATCAAGTTTTGTTAGTTAAAATTTCAGAATCATTGGTTCACAGTCCTGTTAATGCGTTACTTTAAGATTATTATTATAATTATGATTATTTTTGTTTTGTTTTGTTTTGTTTTTATGACGATTTTTCTTTTACATTATTGATGTTAGCGTTGTTCTAGTTTCATTTCTCTGTTCATCCATATCCTTTTTCTTAAGACCTTGCCGCTTCCTTTTAATTTTTTTTACGTCCCTTACTCTGTTCCCCTCTCCCTCCACCCCCCCCCCCTTATTTCATCCTCCATGCCATTTTTCCCCGTCTAATATCACTTATAGTGAAAAGACGTTAAATCAAGCAACGAACGAACACACACACACACACACACACACTCACACACACACACTCACACACACACTCACACACACACACACACACATACACATACAAAGGCAAACACCACACGAACACACACACACACACACACACACACACACACACACACACACACACACACACACACACACACAGCATGGTGGTTCCTGTCTGTTGCTTATCTGTCAAGGGAACTGTGCTATCAGCAATACTTGTATCAACAACCACACAATGAAAAATACAGTGCTGCTGTAAAAATGCATGCAGGAAAAAAACTCTGAGTAATACAGTTAGAGCAGCCCAATTATCTCTCTTTCACGCTTTTTTGTAGTATTTATGTCATTTCATTTATCTATTTTATGTCATTATTCATTGCTCTGTTTTATCTAATTAAAGATGCAGAAAGTTTGGCTTGCCAGTTCTGGTTGAATTATTTTGAAACTTCTTGTCCAAAGAAACAACAACAAACAAACAAAACTGAAGAAAAAACAAAGAAACAAAGATGAGAAAGTCCTCTACCAACATTTTGTTTACAATTACTGTTATATTAAAGATACGACACAAAAAATTTATAGTAGTTTTTTTGTCAATACTTCACTTTTCGTACCGTGATTTTTGTATAGTTTTACATGTACACATTTATTGCTCGTACTCAAATCTATCAGTCAGTCGGCCTCTTTACATCTCAGGAGATGATAGTCTGCACCAGGAGGCACCAGACGTGCACTTTCTGCTGTGGCTGTGCAGGCCGATTCTTGAGTGGCAATCTCTGTCACATCTGCCACATACAAATTGAGTCGCTGTTGTCTGGTTGTCTGTATAATAACATTAAAAATGTGCTTATACGTAAGTAAGTAAAACTTAGATTCCGTTAAATAAACAAACAAACAAAAGCCAAAGAAATCCTAGGTTGCATTTTTACATGTACAGTTTCAATCACAAAACCTGTATGCTGGTCCATTCTTGCTTGTGTGTGTATAACCACAACTTCCTAACATGCCAGAACTGTGTGAACCAAATCCGCTTACTTTCACTCATACACCCACCCGAACCTAAACAGCCAAGAAATCCTTCTGGACACATTTCATGCATATATGCAGTGACACGCTACAAGTCGGTCTGAATCGATCGTTCTCTGGTGCATACCTGTCCTTAAAGGCATGTTTTCAGAGGAGTCACAGACAGACAGGAAGGCAGACAGAAGATTCCCTGAGGGAACAACAACTGATTGTTAATGCTATCCCTGAGGGAACAACAACTGATTGTTAATGCTATCCCTGAGGGAACAACAACTGATTGTTAATGCTATCCCTGAGGGAACAACAACTGATTGTTAATGCTATCCCTGAGGGAACAACAACTGATTGTTAATACTATCCCTGAGGGAACAACAACTGATTGTTAATGCTATCCCTGAGGGAACAACAACTGATTGGAACAAACATGACAGTCACACGTAGTGTATTCTGTGACATAGCTGGTCAGTGACACTGAGCATAGCATGACAGATTTCACAACTATCGTATTGCAAATCAGGGCTTGTGGCCTGAGGCACCAAAGAAAAAAATTAACTTTAGGTCTCAAAGGATGACAGTTTCTATCATGCTGTTTCAGGCAACTTTTGATGCTGTTGCTCACCTCCATCACACACCTTTAATACCTTTACAACAATCAGTCATATCTGCCCCACGTCCCCTTCTGAAAAACAGCCACACTCGTTTGAATCCTTAAACTAAAATGCTGCGAAATTTACTAATGCATGCTGATGTTGAGAGTTCCATGGACAGCAAAGAAAACAAACGAGACAGTCTTGATGGAGGCAGACACAAGTAGATCATTCATAAGGAAGATTAGGAAAAGGCAGGCAACATTCATAGGCCATTTTATGAGGAAAGGGGAATTGGAACACCTGGTCACAACGGGAAAGCTGGAGGGAAGGAGAGCACCGGGTAGACCCAGGGAGAAAATACTAGACGGACTTGCAGAGTGGCTGATGACAGGGAGGGTGGAAGAGATGCTTAAGGCAACAAAAGATAGAGACAGATGGAAGTCCATGATCGCCAACGCCATGCGGCAAGGCACTTGATGATGATGATGATGCTGTCTGACATCCTTTTATTTATCCTTTTCTTTTCTTGTATATATCTACCGTTCTTTGATGATAAAATCCTGTCCCCATACACATCTCCACACGCTATCCCCTATACTTATCATCATCAGGTGCCCTGCCGCATGGCGTTGGCGATCATGGACTTCCATCCGTCTCTATATCTCGTTGCCTCTAGCATCTCTTCCTATACTTAACAAAACAAAAACGATCTCTCATTGACGATGAACAAAAACAGCATTTTGTCTACCTTACCCACTCAGCCACTGTATGACAGAAGACATGCTCCAGTTACAAGGGAACTGATCTTTGTGAACAAATGTCGCTGCAATGCCGGTTAATAGTCTGGCTGTGAATATGAATCATGCCTATTTTCACCAGAGAAGGGCGAAGATCAAATTGTACTATAATCGTCTGGTCCTTTGAAGCACGTTATTATGGATGGGTGGTTGGGTGGGGGGTAAAGAGAGGTACATGTATGATTTATGACACATCGTATGTCAGAAGGGGACGTGATTAGCACATCTATCATTATAATTGTTCTTTCTCACAGTCCTGCTCTTTCGTGGACAATGTATGGTTTTGAGAAAGAGTCATGGCCATTCAGAATTATGTATGTTCACCTTCTTTCGTTTTAGCAGCCTAACAGAAGAAAATGGACATGGATGATTCCAGGAGATAATATTAAAAATCAAATTGATTACATCCTGATAAATAAAAGATTTAGAAATTCTTTACTGATAGCAAAACCACTACCAGTCGCAGACTGCAACAGTGACCACAATCCTGTAATGGGAAGAATTAAGCTGAAACTAAGGAATAAAAAAACAGTCCAAAAGTAACATCAAACTTAATCTTCAACTCTTAAAGACAGATGAAGCGACCCGAGAAAAATTTAACGTATATGTTCAAAACAAATTCTCTGCTCTGGAGTACGTTGGTGACAGTGAGGAGCAATGGACAAAGTTGAGAAACTCGATAAATGAAGCTTGTGAAGAAATCCCAAGAGCTGAAAGAAAAGCAAAAAAGAACTGGATGACAAAAGAAATTATAGGCTTGATGGAAGAACGGAGGAAGGCAAAGGGAAAAGGGAAAGAATACAAGAGGATGAAAGGAAAATCAGGAATAGGTGCAATGAAGCAGAGGAAGCTTGGCTGGAAACAAAATGCAAAGAAATAGAAGACCGACACAAAACAGATCCTCAGGGTATGTACAGAAACATTGAAGAAATTGCCCTCAGGAAAAAGATACGCACATCAACTGGATGCTTAAAATCGAAAGATGGTACGATTCTCATGGAAAAAGACAAAATATTAGACAGATGGGGAGAGTACATTAAAGACCTTTTTGAAGATGACAGAAACAAAGAACACATTATAAGAAAGAACTTTGAAGGACCACCCATAATGAAAGATTTAGTTAGAGCAGCAGTGAGAAAGATTAAACCAGGAAAAGCCCCAGGACCAGACAATAGTACAACAGAAATGATAGAGGTCCTAGCATGCACGTCCACCAGAAATGCAGGTTGTGCAACAACATAATGGAATGTGGTTAGTTGACCTAACAACTTGAGTTCTACTGAAAGATATCATCATCATCATCATCATCAGGTGCCTTGCCGCATGGCGTTGTCGATTATGGACTTCCATCTGTCTCTATCTCTTGCCGCCCCAAGCACCTCTTCCACCCTCCCTGTCTTCAGCCACTCTGCAAGTCCGTCTAGTATCTTCTCCCTGGGTCTACCCGGTGCTCTCCTTCCCTCCAGCTTTCCCGTTGTGACCAGGTGCTCCAATTCCCCTTTCCTCATAAAATGGCCTATAAATGTTGCCTGCCTTTTCCTAATCTTCCTTATGAATGATCTACTTGTGTCTGCCTCCATCAAGACTGTCTCGTTTGTTTTCTTTGCTGTCCATGGAACTATCAACATTCTTCTTAGAAACCACATCTCGGCTGCCTCAATCTTGTTCTGGCTTTGCTTGTTGACTGTCCACGCCTCGCAACCGTATAACAGTATTGGTTCTATATAACATTCAAGAACTCTCTTCTCTGAGAAAGATATGATTATCCGTAATGGGTGGGGAGTTCAAATCAATTTGGAGAATAGTGCTGTATAGGAAATAATGATATGATTACAGGCAGATGTGGATGGAGTGTATGTGATATCAAAGTGCAATGAATCCTCTCTTCAACAAACTCCAAACTTGTTTTGACACAGAACTATACGGACAGACAGACAGACAGACAGACACAATCCAAACTTGTTTTGAGACAGAACTATACGGACAGACAGACAGATAGACAGACACAATCCAAACTTGTTTTTAGACAGAAGTATACGGAAAGACAGACAGACAGACAGACACAATCCAAACTTGTTTTTAGACAGAAGTATACGGACAGACAGACAGAATCCGAAATTGTTTTGAGACAGAAGTATACGGATGGACAGACAGACACAATCCAAACTTGTTTTTAGACAGAACTATACAGACGGACAGACAGACAGACAGACATAATCCAAACTCATTTTGAGACAAAACTATACGGACATACAGTCAGACAGACATAATCTAAACTTGTTTTGAGACAGAACTATACGGACAGACAGACAGACAGACACACTCTAAACTTGTTTTGAGACAGAACTATACGGACAGACAGACAGACAGACACAATCCAAACTTGTTTTTAGACAGAAGTATACGGAAAGACAGACAGACAGACAGACACAATCCAAACTTGTTTTTAGACAGAAGTATACGGACAGACAGACAGACAGACAGACAGAATCCGAAATTGTTTTGAGACAGAAGTATACGGACGGACAGACAGACACAATCCAAACTTGTTTTTAGACAGAACTGTACAGACGGACAGACAGACAGACAGACATAATCCAAACTCATTTTGAGACAAAACTATACGGACATACAGTCAGACAGACATAATCTAAACTTGTTTTGAGACAGAACTATATGGACAGACAGACAGACAGACACACTCTAAACTTGTTTTGAGACAGAACTATACGGACAGACAGACAGACAGATGGACAGACACACAGACAGACAGACATAATCCAAACTCATTTTGAGACAGAACTATACGGACGGACGGACAGACAGACAGACAGACAGATACAATCCAAATTTGTTTTGAGACAGAACTATACGGACAGACAGACAGATAGACACAATCCAAACTCGTTTTGAGACAGAACTATACGGACAGACAGACAAACAGACAGACACAATCCAAATTTGTTTTGAGACAGAACTATACGGACAGACAGACAGACAGACAGACAGACAGACAGACACAATCCAAACTCGTTTTGAGACAGAACTATACGGACAGACAGACAAACAGACAGACACAATCCAAACTTGTTTTGAGACAGAACTATACGGACAGGCAGGCAGACAGATAGACAGACAGACACAATCCAAACTCGTTTTGAGACAGAACTATACGGACAGGCAGGCAGACAGACAGACAGACAGACACAATCCAAACTCGTTTTGAGACAGAACTATACAGACAGACAGACAGACACAATCCAAACTTGTTTTGAGACAGAACTATATGGACAGACAGACACAATTCTAACTTGTTTTGAGACAGAACTTTACGGACAGAGACAGACAGACAGACACAATCCAAACTCATTTTGAGACAAAATTATACGGACAGACAAACAGACACAATCCAAACTTGTTTTGAGACAAAACTATGTGGACATACAGACATACAGACATACACACAGACAGACAGAGACACATGATCACCCACACACTCTCCACTAGCCTCAAAACCTGAATGATGCAGAGCACACGGAACAAGATGAAAAGTACACAGCGACACTTGTTACTGTTTACTTTAAGCTTCCTATTTGACTGAGACAGCTGGTCTGCCTGTCAGACCCCATTGATGATTTTCAGCTGCTGAAGCTCGAAGGCTCGTTCATAGCCCTAACTTTATGCCAGACCTCTTGCACAAGAAGCGGGGTTTTTTTGTTTTTTTTTACTTAGTGAAATATTTAATACCAAAGGAAATAAGAGGGAAGCAGGGAGAATTTTTAAATTTCAACTAAGTAACATAACTCTTGAGAGTCACGGAGTTATCTCCCATGTAGAATTTCTCAAACCCAACATAACTCTTGAGAGTCACGGAGTTATCTCCCATGTAGAATTTCTCAAACCCAACACAGTTTGCGCTACCCATTCAGCTAGCATAGACGCAGCCACAAAGCATAAAGTGGTAAGCTCAGAACATTCCTTAAATATACGGAGAGAGAAAGACAGAATGTTCTGAGCTTACCACTTTATGCTTTGTGGCTGCGTCTATGCGAGCTGAATGGGTAGCGCAAACTGTGTTGGGTTTGAGAAATTCTGCATGGGAGATAACTCCGTGACTCTCAAGAGTTATGTTACTTAGTTGATAGTGAAATATTGTTTGAATTTAACATAATGCCAGTAGCCCTGATACGGCTCTACGCAGTCAACTGGACTTTAAACAAAAGCGACAGTAACTGTATTAATATATGGTGCTTGAAACGTCTAACATTTCAACAAACGTGGTGACGAGCACATCTTTGAGACTTAAAACTTGTTTGGCTTCGATGAAATGTTAACACATGTGTGTTAGAATGTTAAAGGATATGACACACCTCCGTTTTATTTAGTTTTATTTTAAAACGTTGAAATCTAAAAAAAAGTATCCTTACATCACAGAACTTATTTCTGTTTGTCAAAGTATTATAGAATGTGATGAACCTCTCTCTGTCTCTGTCTGTCTGTCTATCTGTCTCTCTCTCTCTCTCTCTCTCTCTCCTCTCGCTCTGTTTGTCTCTCTGTCTGTCTCTGTCTGTCTGTCTCTCTCTCCTCTCTCTCTTTCTCTCTCTCTCTCTCTGTCTCTTTCTCTCTGTTTGTCTGTCTGTCTGTCTCTCTCTCTGTCTCTGTCTGTCTGTGTGTCTGTCTGTCTCTCTCTCTCTCTCCTCTCTCTTTCTATCTCTCTCTTTCTCTCTCTCTCTCTTTTTCTCTCTCTCTCTTTCTCTCTCTCTCTTTGTCTCTCTCTCTGTCTCTCTGTCTCTTTCTGTCTCTCTGTCTCTCTCTCTGTCTCTCTGTCTCTCTCTTTGTCTCTCTCTCTCTCTGTCTCTGTCTCTCTGTCTCTCTCTCTGTCTCTCTCTCTCTCTCTGTCTCTGTCTCTCTGTCTCTCTCTGTCTCTCTCTGTCTCTGTCTCTCTCTCTCTCTCTCTCTCTCTCTCTCTCTCTCTTTCCTTAAGCTGTACTTGTTACTGTAAACAAATGTCATGTGTATAGAATAGCAACGGCAAGTTTGAAAAATGGCTTCTAGCCAATAGCTTTTACCATTGGAAAATAAAGCATCATTGTCATTGTCATTGTCATTGTCTCTCTCTCTCCTCTCTCTCTCTCTCTCCTCTCTCTCTCTCTCTCTCTCTTACTGAAAATGAAAATAATATTGATAAAAACGGTTGTTAATAAGGTTTAACTATTAACTATTGCAGTTTTTCCCCCTTATATTCCTGTCATTCGTTCTTTCATTCTGTCTGAATTCAATTCTATCTCTGTGTGTATGAGGGGGGGGGGGAGGGAGGAGGCGTTTCGTTGTTCTGTCTTTCTTTGATTCTTTTTCGTTTTTGATCCTCTTTTCTTTTTACTTCCTTCTCGTATTATTGTTTATATTTTCTTAATTATTCTGGGCACGAGGTCATTTCCGTCAAAACAGCTCAGGTAAGTGCTGTAGTGCCAACGTCATTTCCTGATGCCTCACCAATCCCTAGCTCGCATCTCCTCGTTTTTACTAACTCCACCCTTACTTGTTCACAGGTGAAATAACCAGTTCCTTGTTTCTGACATCAGTTAGGTTACTTCATAAGGCTTTTATAGTTTGCTTATCTTGTTTTCTCATCTTGTTTTCACGTTTTTTGCCTATTTTGTTTCATGCTTATTTGTTTGCTTATCTTGTTTTCTCATCTTGTTTTCACGTTTTTTTGCCTATTTTGTTTCATGCTTATTTGTTTGCTTATCTTGTTTTCTCATCTTGTTTTCACGTTTTTTTGCCTATTTTGTTTCATGCTTATTTTTTGCTTATCTTGTTTTCTCTATCTTGTTTTCACGTTTTTTTTTGCCTATTTTGTTTCATGCTTATTTGTTTGCTTATCTTGTTTTCTCATCTTGTTTTCACGTTTGTTTTTTTATTATTTGTTTTTTTTTTTTTTGCCTTTTATTTTGTTTCATGCTTATTTGTTTGCTTATCTGTTGTTTTTCTCTTATCTTGTTTTCACGTTTTTTTTTTTTTGCCTATTTTGTTTATGTCATGTTATGTTTGTTTGCTTATCTTGTTTTTTCAGTTTGTTTTGGTTTCATGTTTGTTTTGCTATGTTTGTTTTGTTTTATGTTGTTGTGTTTATCTGTTTATGTTTGTTTGTTTATGGTGTTTTCATGTTTGTTGTTGTTTGTTTATGGTGTTTTCATGTTTTGTTTTGTTTTATTGTTGTATGTTTTCAGTGTTTGTTTTGTTTTGTTTGTTGTTATGGTGTTTTCATGTTTGTTTGTTTATGGTGTTTTCATGTTTGTTTGTTTATGGTGTTTTCATGTTTGTTTTGTTTTCATGTGTTTTCATGTTTGTTGTTTTTTTATGGTGTTTTCATGTTTGTTTGTTTATGGTGTTTTCATGTTTGTTTGTTTATGGTGTTTTCATGTTTGTTTGTTTATCTTGTTTTCATGTTTGTTTGTTTATGGTGTTTTCATGTTTGTTTGTTTATGGTGTTTTCATGTTTGTTTTGTTTTATTGGTGTTTTCATGTTTGTTTGTTTATCTTGTTTTCATGTTTGTTTGTTTATGGTGTTTTCATGTTTGTTTGTTTATGGTGTTTTCATGTTTGTTTGTTTATGGTGTTTTCATGTTTGTTTGTTTATGGTGTTTTCATGTTTGTTTGTTTATGGTGTTTTCATGTTTGTTTGTTTATGGTGTTTTCATGTTTGTTTGTTTATGGTGTTTTCATGTTTGTTTGTTTATGGTGTTTTCATGTTTGTTTGTTTATGTGTTTTCATGTTTGTTTGTTTATGGTGTTTTCATTTTTTGTTTATTTTTCGTTTGTTTGTTTAGGTGTTTTTTTGTTTGTTTGTTTTGGTGTTTTCATGTTTGTTTGTTTATGTGTTTTCATGTTTGTTGTTTTGGTGTTTTCATTTTGTTTGTTGGTTTATGTTTTTATCTGTTTTGTTTGTTTTATGGTGTTTCATGTTTGTTTGTTTTGTTAGTTGTTTTGTTTTTATGTTGTTTGTTATGTGTTTCATGTTTTTTTATGTGTTCTGTGTTTGTTTATGTGTTTCTGTTTGTTTTTATGTTTTCATTTTGTTTTTATGTGGTTTATTTGTTTGTTTGTTTATGTTTTTTTTTCAGTTGTTTGTTTATGGGTTTCATTTTTTATTGTTTCAGTTGTTGTTATGTGTTTTAGTTGTTGTTTATGTGTTTTCATGTTTGTTGTTTATGTTCATGTTTGTTTTTTTGGTGTTTTTGTTTGTTTGGTGTTTTCATTTTGTTGTTATGTGTTTCATGTTGTTTGTTGTTTTTCAGTTTGTTAGTTCAGGTGTTTTTATTTTGTTTCATGTTGTTTGTTATGTGTTTCATTGTTTGTATGTGTTTTCATTTGTTTGTTTTTGTCATGTTGTTTGTTTAGTGTTTTCATGTTTTTTGTTTATTGTTTTTCATGTTTGTTGTTTATTGTTTTCATGTTTGTGTTTATTGTTTTCATGTTTGTTGTTTTGTGTTTTCATGTTTGTTTGTTATGTGTTTTCATGTTGTTTTTATGGTGTTTTCATGTTGTTTGTTATGGTTTTCATGTTTGTTTGTTATGGTGTTTTCTGTTTGTTTGTTTGGTTTTCATGTTTGTTTGTTTTGTGTTTTCATGTTTGTTGTTTATGGTGTTTTCATGTTTGTTTGTTATGGTGTTTTCATGTTTGTTTGTTATGGTTTTTCATTTTGTTGTTTAGTTTTTCATGTTTGTTTGTTATGGTGTTTTCATGTTTGTTTGTTTATGGTTTTTCATGTTTGTGTTTTGTTTTCATGTTTGTTATGGTGTTTTCATGTTTGTTTGTTTATGTGTTTTCATGTTTGTTTGTTTATGTGTTTTCATGTTGTTTGTTTATGTGTTCATGTTTGTTTGTTATGTGTTTTCATGTTTGTTTGTTTATGTGTTTTCATGTTTGTTTGTTTATGCTGTGTTTTAGTGTTTCATTGTTGTTTAGTGTTCAGTGTTTGTTCTTGTTCATGTTTGTGTTATGTTTCATGTTTTGTTTATGTTCATGTGTTTTATGGTTCAGTTGTTTGTTATTGTTTCATGTTGTTTGTTAGTTTCAGTTTGTTGTTTATGTTTTTCGTGTGTTAGGTGTTTTCATGTTTGTTTTATGGTTTCTTTTGTTTTTTTGTTTCATTTGTTGTAGTGTTCATTTTTTGTGTTCTGTTTGTTTGTTAGTTTTGTTGTTGTTATGTTTTCTTTTTTGTTAGGTTGTTTCATGTTGTTTGTTTTGTGTTTTCATGTTTGTTTGTTTATGGTGTTTCATGTTTGTTTGTTTATGGTGTTTCATGTTTGTTTGTTTATGTGTTTTCGTTTTTGTTTGTTTGTTTATGGTGTTTTCATGTTTTGTTTGTTTATGTGTTTTCATGTTTGTTTGTTTATGGTGTTTCATGTTTGTTTGTTTATGGTGTTTCATGTTTGTTTGTTTATGGTGTTTTCATGTTTGTTTTTATGTTTTCATGTTGTTGTTTATGTGTTTTTGTTTTTTTGGTTTTTATGTTTGTTTGTTTATGTGTTTTCATGTTTGTTTGTTTATTGTTTTCATGTTTGTTTGTTTAGGTTTTTTCATGTTTGTTTGTTTATGGTGTTTTCATGTTTGTTTGTTTATGGTGTTTTCATGTTTGTTTGTTTATGGTGTTTTCATGTTTGTTTGTTTATGGTGTTTTCATGTTTGTTTGTTTATCTTGTTTTCATGTTTGTTTGTTTATGTTTTTCATGTTTGTTTGTTTATGGTGTTTTCATGTTTGTTTGTTTATGGTGTTTTCATGTTTGTTTGTTATGGTGTTTTCATGTTTGTTTGTTTATGGTGTTTTCATGTTTGTTTGTTTATGGTGTTTTCATGTTTGTTTGTTTATCTTGTTTTCATGTTGTTTGTTTATGTTTTCATGTTTGTTTGTTTATGGTGTTTCATGTTTGTTGTTTATGGTGTTTTCATGTTTGTTTGTTTATGGTGTTTTCATGTTTGTTTGTTTATGGTGTTTTCATGTTTGTTTGTTTATGGTGTTTTCATGTTTGTTTGTTTATGTGTTTTCATGTTTGTTTGTTTTATCGTTGTTTTCATGTTTGTTTTGTTTATGGTGTTTTCATGTTTGTTTGTTTATGGTGTTTTCATGTTTGTTTGTTTATGGTGTTTTCATGTTTGTTTGTTATGTTTTCATGTTGTTTGTTATGGTGTTTCATGTTTGTTTGTTTATGTGTTTCATGTTTGTTTGTTTATGTGTTTTCATGTTTGTTTGTTTTGTGTTTTCATGTTGTTTTTATGTGTTTCATGTTTGTTTGTTTATCTTGTTTTCATGTTTGTTTGTTTTGGGTTTTCATGTTTGTTTGTTTGCTGTTTCATTTGTTGTTTTTTCATGTTTTTGTTTTATGTTTTCATGTTTGTTTGTTTGTGTTTTCATGTTTTTTGTTTTTTTTCATGTTTGTTGT